>OY482668.1:1820774-2148056 GCA_960531205.1 Andrena bicolor | reverse complement strand
CGGACACCGGTAGCAAGAGTGAAATTGACGCGAAACCGCGGATCCATGACGCGCCGCGGCGTAGGTATATAGAGACGTACGGGTCCGTGCATTGGGCAACAGGTAACTCTCAAACTAAAGCAAAGCGAGGGTACGGCGAAACGGCCGCGAACGCGTACACACGGACAGATAGAAGGAGAGAGAAGGGGGAGAGGAATGGGCAGAAAGAACGGGGGACACGAAGAGGGAGGAAAGAGAGAGCCAAAGTGTAAGGAACAGAGAAAGCCGGACGTAGCAGGAGGAGGTGGAGGAAGAAAAGAACGAAGAAGGTGAGACGGGGGGAAAGGGTGAAAGAGGGAGAAAGAACAGAGGAAGGAGAGAGATAGAACGAGAGAGGGGCAGAAGGGAGAGCGGCGGAAGAGAGAGAAAAAGAGCGAGAAAGAGAGCGACCGAGGCGAGGTAGGATCGTAGAGGTAACATCGTAGAGGCTGGGACCCTGATCCCAAAGGTAGGAGGACTTGGGTTGGCGAGGCCAGTCCATCGCGGGCCCTCCTCTCGACCGAACGCGCTTTACTTTCTGCCCGCTCGTTCAAATTCCATGTGCACGCGGTGTACCCGTCCAACTGCCCGTGCCGGCTAACCCCTCGGACCTGCCAGTGCTCTCCTACCTTTCCCGGTGACGGTGCTGGTCCCCTGGTGCCGCTTCGCCGCTGCTACTATTGGTGGGTGGTGGTGCTGCTGGTGGAGGTGGTGGTTGTGGTGGTGGTGGTTGTCACTCTCTGTGCTGCTTGGTGGTCGCGGTCTGCTGATGGCGGTGGTCGCGTTACCTTAAGCACACCGGGTTACACCGCACACCTTGCACAGTTACCCTCTGCTCCAGTTCCGCTGCGATCCCGGGGCAATCGTCCATCACCGATCGCGAGTCGCTCCGAAACACGCGTAGGTTCGCGAATCTTTTATGAAAGGAACCCAACCACGTCCGCGTTCGCGGTGCAACTTGCGTGGAACAGTCGCATCTATGGTAGATCCGATCACAACGAAGATTCGATGAGATCGACGAGGCGACGGTTCGCCGTACAAGGAGGAGGTTAGAGAATCATATTGTTCCGCGTGGAGATCCAGAGGAGCCAACCGGTCGCAGCGATGTTTTGCTTGGATTGATCGATGGTAACGACGCGCCAGATACTGCGCCGCGGAGAGGAGACGGAAGTTGGAGACGGGAAGCGACAGCCCTTTTACACCTGTCCGTTCCGAGCGTCCGAGCGGAGGACAGGGGGTGGCAGCGCGTCGATGTTGCACCGGGGAAATCGATCATGAAATTTTAATTACAACACCGATAATCTGAGCGGGCCGATCGGATGACACGCGTCGCCTTGGAGGAGCGTTCGCCAAGGCTGGCAGGTGAACGATGCTGTTAGGCGTCGATCGACCCTGAGATCGTGTATCGAGATCACCGTCCCAGCCTGCGAGGGAAGAGCGGGGCAACGTTGGCGAAACGCTGGTTTTTTAAGGCGCACCGCTCGCCGGCCATTCACGGGGGAGCCCCAGCTGTAACGTTCGTCGGAAGCGGCATACAAATTTCCGCCAGGATAAAGCCGTGTTCGTGCGTGTTCCGTATGAAAGCGCGACACGCCGAGGCGGACCAGCTACGGCAACTTCGAAAAAACTGACAAAAGGGAATAATAAAGCGGAGTGGGACAATAAGAACCGTAGCACGGGAGGGTAACGCGGTGAAAAGGAATTCCTCTTCGTTAAGGTAGCGTTCGAGAGACGCATCGCGGCACCGATGGCAAGTGAAAAGAACGACGGGTACGGGCGCAGCAACGGCAACGTTTACCTCTCGTGACCTGCGAGCCAGCGATCGATCACGCTCGCCCCGTGATCCCGCGATCTTGACGCCGCGATCGCCGGACTTTTTAACGCGCCAGCCTATCGCGCACCGAGCGGCGATGATGAGCCGATCGATAAATCCTCGCCACGGAATCGTTAGCACGGCCGCGCCGCCCCGTCACAGTAAGACAATATCCTCGCGTGAGCCTCGACTCTTCGTCAATAATACGTCGCGTGAGATGCGTATCTCCGATCAGCCGGGAAGCTCGGCCATAAAGCCCGGCGTGTCGATAATCACGGCACTTAGTTATCTTTTTAATTAGTGTCTATTTGCTATTGACCCCGTTGGAGAGCCGTTGCAGCCCAACGCAAGTCGACTGCTCTCGCCGCACAGCCATCGGGCGAACCGATTCGCCGTCCTCCAGATAAACGTGCCTTCTGGTTCGACCAAGCCTTTCCCAGTTCTTTGCCCGGTTCCGTTCGGGCTGGTCGAGCGAATCGTCGGGAACCAGGTCCCACGGGTGCCTCCTCTCTCCGATCGATGCTAATTCACCGTTTGAACCCTGGCATCGAGCTCGTCGGAACCGATCCTCTCCGCCTGGAAAGTGGAAATCACCAGCGACCGGCGGCCCGTCACGAAGAAAAGGGGCTGGAATTAGCGGACGCGAGGTTCCGGCCACGCGAGGAACACTCACGAGGAAGACGGTCCTGAGCGTATAGAGTGTATAGACCCATCAAGCTCCGGCGAACGCTAAGCGGAAAGAGATTCCGCTTAGTCACCGGTTAAAGGGAACGGGGCTCTCGAGTATTTGGCGATTGCAAACACTCGCCGGACCAGTTAAGCGAAGCAAACACTTTACAGTTTCTAAATGTTGGCCTTGCAGCTTAACTCGTTCGCGCTTGTACGGAGCGCGCGGCTTTGTTACCATCGCTGACAGAAGAGAGACGCCGACCTGAGCGCAGGTATCTCGCGGTGCACTATCGTCTAGCGATAAATCGCAAGTGATCCGTGATTCCGTGAGGATTTCGCGAGTCTGGACACCGATTGCAACAGTGCTAACCGCTACGACTGATGGCATTGTTGTCGAACATCAAGGTTGAGATTGGAGTCAGTGCATAGTTCGGTTTAGTGATGAGGGAAACCGGCGCGAGAAATCGTGCGATTGCCAGAGGACCGTGAAACGCATGTCGCCCCACTGAAACGACCAACATCCGACGTGCATCCGGTTGCCTGGCCACGGAAGCGTGAAACTCGTCGCGTGTGCATCCGTTTTATGAATTCAATAAACAAGGGGATTGTGATGTAAGAGATGCGTCGTGGTGACATCGCGGCAACCGCGATAGCCCTTCTGATTCTTGGGCAGATCCAGGGACCACGGCAAACGAGGTAAGAATTCTTTGTTCGCGGCTTTGGCGGGGCTGGGTATCGGTTACGAGAACTTTCCAACTTTACGGTTTGATCCACTCGGTGGTATCGTTTTCGATGAAAGATCGTCGATGCAGAAAGTGATTGGAAGATGGACAGGAACTAGAAAGATTCCTTCTATCCGTTCCTCTATTCTTTTATGCCGTTCCCACTAATCTACGCACAGAGCTAACGTGTTTAGGGAATTGGAAAGTTGCGTGCTAAATTAGAAAGGATACACTAAATTATCGTCTCGCGATATTTCGTATCGAACGAGTTTTATAAACGCACCGAAGCCTGGTTACTCGGAGCTCGCCAATCATTACCCCTTCGCGAGGCGAAAACATTCACCGATTCAAGAACCATCGTTCCAGCGGCATTAGCATTTGTTGACAGCTCATTCATTTGCATTCGGGTAATCGAAACGTACCCCTGGGCTAACATGCACACCGTCTCCCCTCCCTCTAAGGACTCTAAGGTCACGATCACAAAGGGGCCCAGTTAAAAGGCTGCGACTTTATCATCCGAGGTTCGTGTTACCCCCGTCACGCGCACCTCTGTGCCCCTTTGATACTAAAAAGGATCGCGTAGGTATACTCTATAAAGTAGCTTTCCGTGTTGTCGGGTAACAATATTCACAAAGACGCGCCCCTCTTCTCCCCCTCCTACCAACCCCCTTCTGTAAAAGAAGACGAGCCCGAATGGCAGAAGGAAAAGAGAGCGACCGCCGGCACGCAACAGGGTGCAGTGAAGCAAAGTGATCGCGTTGGCCTCGAGGGATCCCGAAAGAAGGGACCACCTCGATCGAGATTTGGTTTCGTCGCTGAGGCTCAATCGTTCGCACTTCAACCGGAACAGATTCAGCCCCGAGATAAGGGTGGACGACATATCCCCGAAGGCAGTTGGAAAAATCCACAGATTAGCTACAGGCTCACGCTCTGTCAAAGTTTATGCTTCGTGAGAATCCAGAAGTTGGTGATTTTTCGGTTTGGTATCGATCACTGGCGAAATTCTTTTGCGGGGTCGAACGGTCGAGCAAATATTTGGGGCAGGAGATCGTTTTAGACGTCAACCGATTGAGTCTAGGTTACTAAGAAGGGAAGATCACCGATCCGGAAGTTTAAAAAATTATGAAACTTTAGGGATATTAGAGGAAATATAGGTATGTATTAAGAAAGTTGTTTTTTGCTGCCCAAATTCATTGCAAGGGGATGAAATTGACTATTTACCGATCTTATGTTATAACTCGCGAACTATAAGAGATAGAAAAGAAGTTTTCAGGCAAAAGTTATTTCTTTTAATTAGGTCTATTATTTGGTAACTTAGAGTTCTTACATTTTGCGAGTTATAGTTCAGAATCAGACAATTTCACCCCCTTAGAGTGAATTCGAACAGCAAAAAAAAGATGCTATATCTTCTACATATCCCCAAAGTTTCATAATTTTTTTAATTCTCAGGTCGGGGATCTCCCTTGTAAGTAGTTTATCAGAAGTGTCGATACTATTTCGAGTATTTCCATTTTGCGAAATTTGAAAGCTTCTCGTTAGGAGGAGGGAGTAACTTATTTTTATCGACAGTAAGACTTTGAAACCTCCATGAAATGAATGAAACCTCTTTATTATTTAGACAAAGTTACAAATAATCAGAGGTGTGAATTTTAATTTTACCAATACTGCGAAATAGAATTGTTTGGTGAAGTATGACGACACCCTGATCTACGCATCTGCAGATCTAAGAACTGAATAAATTATCATGCCCAACGTGATAAATGCATCAAGTTCAGCCAAGGGGTTGCATCGAGAGAGAAAATACATCTCGGGGCATGCTTGCGAGGCCACAACATCGTGTCGACGCGTGCTGGAGGCCCGTCACACCTTGTCAAACTTCCATAGCCGAGCAATGAAATTTGATGCACGGCCCAGTGTTCCTGCGTACGATAAATTCAGACAGCTCCTTGAAAATCGTGCAGTAAATTACAGCCTTCTTGGGTGCATCCCTTTGATGTTTACACGTGTCCGGTGATCGATGGAGCGGCATCTTTAAACCACTAAAACCAAAATCTTCTGCGGGACCCTCTTGATTCGAGAAAACCGTACACATTCCATTTAATAGAATAAAAAAAAAAATATAAACTACGTGATATGAGAAGCTGCACGAAATTCGTTAACGATACGCCCTATTTTCCATTGTTTCGCGTGGTAACTGGTAGCCTCCGACGTTGAAGTTTAGCAGCTGCAATTTACATTTCTGTGTCGGGCTATTAATTAAAGTTCAAGTGTTTTGCAACATCACCTTCGCCTTCACAGGTGCCGACCGACGTGGCATAACGAACGAAAATCCACTGTCGCGTTTCACCGTTGTATCATGGCCGCGTTAAGGTCGGGATAGAGGCAGCCGGGCGTTTTTTGCATGTTCCACGCGAAACCGGCTCCCGAACTCGCGCGAGCCCCGCCGTGATTATTACAGAGCGGCTATTAAATTATTAACAGAAGTAATAATCATCGCGCCTGACAGTTCGCCGCGGCGGGGATGAAATATTGTCATTCCGCCGGCGCTTACGCAAAGAACGGCGTCGGCGATCATTCAATATCGAGAGGCGGACGCGCGGCTCTAATTGCAACTCTCGGCGAAATGAAACTTTTACGTAACACACGGTCACGTCCACAGTCAAATTTAATTATTTCGCGGACGCCCCTAGAAGGTTCGCCTCGGTTTTACGAGCCTCTCTCGTTACTGGCTTCGTTAAAGTCAAGCCACTTGACGTTACTGTCGGGTAACCTCACGCGTTCCTTTCAAATTTTCCTTTTCAAATTCCCAGGCGAGATAATTGTATTTTCAGGGTGTCTTCTGTAAAGGGTCGTCCTTAAATTACTTAAGGGTAATTTTGCCGATTTCTCACCTCTTTCCTCCTACAGTATAAGAATTTATAAGATTTTATATTCCAACCCCCTTCCTTCCCCAATATTTTTTACATTGCATTTTTTCAGTTATTAAAATTCTTTTACTTCTTTATGCTCCTCATATTGAAAACTGGATTAAAAAATATTACGCGAGACGTTACCCGAATTCCTTTCCCCTTCCTTTTATAGAAAACGTAAAAAATTCGCGACCCCCTCCCTCCCAAAAAAGCCTTGAATAATTTAAGTACGACCCCTAAAATGAATGAATCCTTTCATTTAAAAGAAACATCTCTGCCATTACGTCATAAGACATGGAAATCCAATTTCTAACATTTTAATTCAAGTTTTACTCTTCCTTGGGGTACCTTTCCCTTGGATTCTTTTATCCAGAGTTAGTTCGAGAGTGAAAACGAGAGTGGAGATTGTAGAAGAGCGGTGTATGGTGCAAGTCGCAGAGCACGTGCAGAGAATCCTCTGACAGTAACAATATAGTTCGTCAGAATGATTAAATGCGTGGACGGGAGCGGGTAAAAGAAGTCAGGAACCGATCAACGGACAGTTGCATCGGTGCAGGACGTTTTCATGTTCGCGGCGCATTCGTTGCCGGTGCAGACGACGTTGCCATTGAACGAAAAGATTGATGGACGCGATCCGAGCATTGCAAAACTTCTGCGCGTGAAAGGGAGAATTATTGGAATGTTATTTGATTTTCTCCGCGCAGGCAAGTAATCGCATGGTCTCTGGCAAATACGCTCGATGTGTTCAACGGGAATCTAGGACTCTGTTCTCAAGGATACTTTATTATTTGTAGTACTGTAAACTCCCGAGTGAATCCTCTTTGTGTAATCTACTTGCAAGTGGAATTGAAGATTCGATGCCGGCGTTCGAACAGACTGAACTTTCTTTCACGATCTTTTTGCTTCGAGTAAAAACCTGTCGTCGTAAAATCGATCACAGATTTTAACGAAGCGATCCGTGTCGCGAAACAAATTCGTCGACTGTTTATCGAATGACAGATCAGCATACCTCCTAATTGGAGCTTGTAATAATTTGCCTTTGTTTCCTTTTATGGTACCAGAATTCTGTGCGAGCTCCTATCGATTGGTATACACGGATATGCCACCGATTCTTCTATTTTGATCTCGAGTTTCGCGAGGATCTTAGTTTTGTTGCTTCGCTAACAGTCAATGGCATCTTCCATGTTCAAAGATATGATCTAACAAGGTGTTACATATGCTCGGAAAGTCTCGGCGTGTCGGTCGATTTATCATCGATTGACACTGTCGAAGATCTTGGGGCCACGCATCGCGATCTCGAACAGGACACGGAAATAAACCGCAGGTTTTGTCTTCTTGACAGTAGACGCGCAGTGCATTTATTGAAACGCACTAACCAGACTGATGCAGAATTAAATTTAAATTTGATCATCCCACATTACCTTCAGCCTATAAAAAGCATGAATAAAGTTGAGGAGTTCTTGTAGAAAACACTGTAATTGCCAAAAATCAAATTCTATACTTTAGTATTATCATTGCAACGTAGAACGTTGTCGGATAAATTTTTTTTTTAATTTTGGCACTTACCTACAGTGTTTTCTACCAAAACTCTTCAATTCTCAATTATTCACTACTCAACGATAATTGCACGATTCAGTACTTAGTAGATACTCTATCACCTTCCACCCCTCTAATTTCAAACGGTGACCTCGATCCACCGCTTCTCACCCCATCCGCACAAGTCACATCGCCCGCCCACAATTGAAATTTATTTTCACAAGCGAAAGGACACAAAGAAACGGTCTCAGCCGATCGAGAAATTCCTGCCGCATTCTTGGGACACAATGTCTGGCGATTAAGAGTGTAACGGCCCTCCGTAAACCCTTGGAATTAACGAGGGGCCAACGGAAGAATGTGAGAAATAATAGTATACCGAGCTGGCGGCGATCGATCATAATCCACTACGGTTCAAGGGCCCATTAATAAGGGTCCAAATTGACCGAAACGCCGGGTACTTAACGAAACCGTGTATATCAATCTGAATTATGATTTGCAGCGGATGGTAGTGGAGCAAGGTGGTAACACGGCCGAGAGGAAAGGGCCTGATCATCCGTCACGGAGACGCGTCTCGCCCTCGACGATTCTCCTGCGCACGCTTTTCTGCTTCGCGGACGCGTGCAGCCTTTTAAAGGGTGCCCTTTATGCGCGCTGCCCTTCACGGTTACAAATAGTCGTGGAAAGGACCGCGGATTGTAGAAAAATCGGTAAACCTACACAGCTTTCCCCGCGATGCCAGTGAAAGTCAGAGGAGGATGAAAGGCGATGATAATTGTATACATCGCGGTTCCCTATGAAAGGTGTTATGGGTAACCGATGACAGGATTAAGGCGAACGTGTGCTCGTGACGTTGAAGTACTTGTTAACACTTGATGCGACCCAGCGCAAATATTTGATATCGAAACCCGCGGCGATGGTAGTTTCTGAAGGTGTAGGTGATTTTTGGGTTAGTCGATTTAAAGAGAACACTTTCGAACTGAATCGTGTAGGAATCCCATAGAGCTTTATGGATGAAATTTTGAGAAAATTAGCAACCTTGCGTTCCTCTAATTTCAGATCGTTCATGTTCTACGACCCCATACTTTGTAGAAACTAATTTCGATAATTGCTCGGGACTTGCTGTTCGATCTGCTAGCTGGAAACCTTAAACAGAGGTCTAAGCGGATTATACCTATCAGGGTTAAGCCCATAATAGAATATTAAGTAAACGATCGTTTGCGAACGCTGCTCCCATGTCTGAACGTAACCAGTTACCTCGATTAAGTATCTTAACTCGAGTACACGATCGTTAGTAACTTTCCCTTCATCAGAGTTGGGCATTAACTGAAGAAAAAATTATGTAAATCACCGATCAAATAAAAGTTACTTTAATTTTAGATTAGTTGACGATTAAAGCTAAGTTTTTCGGTCGACAATTATTCTTTTAACTTTTATTCGTTATTCGAAATTTTGATTTCATTGGGTATAATTTTTGCCCTTCATCTATCTCACTAAAAATCACTGCGAACTATTGTATTCTTCGTAAAAAGATCGTCGAATTCTTATTTAATCCATTAACTGAGGAAAAAATTATCTAAATCACCGATCAATTAAAAGTTACTTTAATTTTAGATTAGTTGACGATTAAAGCTAAGTTTTTCAGTCGACAATAATTCTTTTAACTTTTATTCGTTATTCGAAATTTTGATTTCAATGGGTATAATTTTTGCCCTTCATCTATCTCCTCAAGAGGGTTCAATTTTTAAAAATTACTGGGAACTATTGTATTCTTCGTAAAAAGATCGTCGAATTCTTATTTAATCCATTAACTGAAGAAAAAATTATGTAAATCATCGATCAAATAAAAGTTACTTTAATTTTAGATTAGTTGACGATTAAAGCTAAGTTTTTCGGTCGACAATAATTCTTTTAACTCTTATTCGTTATTCGAAATTTTGATTTCAATATAATTTTTGCCTTTCATCTACCTCCTCAAGAGGGTCAAATTTTTAAAAATCACTGCGAACTATTGTATTCTTCGTAAAAAGATCGTCAAATTCTTATTTAATCCATTAACCGAAGAAAAAATTATGTAAATCACCGATCAATTAAAAGTTACTTCAACTTTAGATTAGTTGACGATTAAAGCTAAGTTTTTCAGTCGACAATAATTCTTTTAACTTTTATTCGTTATTCGAAATTTTGATTTCAATATAATTTTTACCTTTCATCTACCTCCTCAAGAGGGTCGAATTTTTAAAAATCACTGCAAACTATTGTATTTTTCGTAAAAAGATCGTCAAATTCTTATTTAATCCATTAACCGAAGAAAAAATTATGTAAATCACCGATCAAATAAAAGTTACTTTAATTTTAGATTAGTTGACGATTAAAGCTAAGTTTTTTGGTCGACAATTATTCTTTTAACTTTTATTCGTTATTCGAAATTTTGATTTCAATATAATTTTTACCTTTCATCTACCTCCTCAAGAGGGTCGAATTTTTAAAAATCACTGCAAACTATTGTATTTTTCGTAAAAAGATCGTCAAATTCTTATTTAATCCATTAACCGAAGAAAAAATTATGTAAATCACCGATCAAATAAAAGTTACTTTAATTTTAGATTAGTTGACGATTAAAGCTAAGTTTTTTGGTCGACAATTATTCTTTTAACTTTTATTCGTTATTCGAAATTTGATTTCAATATAATTTTTGCCTTTCATCTGTCTCCTCAAGACAGTTCAATTTTTAAAAATCACTACGAACTATTGTATTCTTCGTAAAAGGATCGTCGAATTCTTATTTAATCCATTAACTGAAGAAAAAATTATGTAAATCACCGATCAAATAAAAGTTACTTCAACTTTAGATTAGTTGACGATTAAAATTAAGTTTTTCAGTCGACAATTATTCTTTTAACTTTTATTCGTTATTCGAAATTTTGATTTCAATATAATTTTTGCGTTTCATCTATCTCCTCAAGACAGTTCAATTTTTAAAAATTACTGGGAACTATTGTGTTCTTCGTAAAAATATCGTCGAATTCTTATTTAATCCATTAACCGAAGAAAAAATTATGTAAACCACCGATCAAATAAAAGTTACTTCAACTTTAGATTAGTTGACGATTAAAGCTAAGTTTTTCGGTCGACAATTATTCTTTTAACTTTTATTCGTTATTCGAAATTTGATTTCAATATAATTTTTGCCTTTCATCTGTCTCCCCAAGAGGGTTCAATTTTTAAAAATCACTGCAAATTATTGTATTCTTCGTAAAAGGATCGTCGAATTCTTATTTAATCCATAATCCAGAAAAAACCTCATAGAGTGTTATAAACCATCATATAATTCACAAGGCGACAATGAAACATCTCAAACCACCCTACACAATTCCTAGAAGAGAAACAGTGAAATTCAACCTCTTAGCACCTTTTCTCTCAAACAATTCTAAATTTCTGAAAATTTCTCACGTCACTCTGTTATACAGGGTGATCCTGGAGCCACTGGACACAAAGAGATGCTGCCTGGTACCCCGTGGCCGGGGTCAACCCCCCGTGGTACCTCTTCTAATTTATGGATTTCGACCCTCGAAGGGGTTGAAGTACCTATTAAGAAGTGCGAAACGTCCCGTTTCCGCGTTTCTCATCAGATCTCTGAGAAAATGGTGTCAATCGATTCCTTATGTTTCGCCGATGAAACTAACACCAAGAACGACGCAATTCGGAGCATAATGAAGGAAATAAGATGAAAAATTAATTTATATAATTTCTCGCTAGGTTCGTAAAAAATAGTCCGATTTACATGAAATTTGGTATAATTTCATCGGCAAAATGTAAGGAATGCATCGGTATCACTTCCATATCGATATGGTAAACAATAAACAATTCAGTTTTTCTGAAACAGGTATGAATCCTCGGCCGACCGTAGCGAATTGCGGCCGGCACCCCACTGTCGGGGGTGAAAATGTGAAATATTCATTTCAGCGTATTAAGAAATTCTTTATTCTTTATCGTATCGATATGGAAGCCGCACCAATGAATTCCTGGCGTTCTCTCGATTAAAATCATACCAAATATCATGCAAATCGAACTACTTTTACGCAAGCAATTTGTATTCCTTACGTAAAAGTAGTACGATTTACATGACATTTGGTATGATTTTCATCAGAAAAACATAAGGAATCCATTGGTGCCGGCTCCAAATTGATACGATAAAGAATAAAGAATTTCTTAATACGCTGAAATGAATATTTCACATTTTCACCCCCGACAGTGGGGTGCCGACCGCAATTCGCTACGGTCGGCCGAGGATTCATACCTGTTTCAGAAAAACTGAATTGTTTATTGTTTACCATATCGATATGGAAGTGATACCGATGCATTCCTTACATTTTGCCGATGAAATTATACCAAATTTCATGTAAATCGGACTATTTTTTACGAACCTAGCGAGAAATTATGTAAATTAATTTTTCATCTTATTTCCTTCATTATGCTCCGAATTGTGTCGTTCTTGGTGTTAGTTTCATCGGCGAAACACAAGGAATCGATTAACACCATTTTCTCAGAGATCTGATGAGAAACGCGGAAACGGGACGTTTCGCACTTCTTAATAGGTACTCCAACCCCTTCGAGGGTCGAAATCCATAAATTAGAAGAGGTACCACGGGGGGTTGACCTCGGCCACGGGGTACCAGGCAGCATCTCTTTGTGTCCAGTGGCTCCAGGATCACCCTGTACACTACCACCAAAAAATATACATCTGCGAAGGCTACCTTTAGCAGCTACCCCACGCAGTGGATCCTCGAGGAGCGTTTCAGGGAGCATGGCGTCGGGGGACGCCCTCGAAGGAGAGGCAATCGATGTGGTTGTGAGAGAAGGACTGGCGTTAAATTAAGATCCGACGGTGTAAAGTATGCCCGAGCGGGCCCTCCTGCCGCGAAGAGTAGTAACACCATTCAGTGAGTTCGGTTCGGTAGTAGAATTCGTGTCTTCATGGTCTATGGCCGGGCGTTTATGCTCGAGGATCGAGCGATTCCAGCGCGGAAGTTCGCGAGAGGACAGGCCGCTGGAACGTTTCCAGAAGGGGGGACGATACGAAAAGTATCACGATCGTAAAGCTTTCCTTGGTGTCCGACGGGGGTTCCCGCTGCTCCTTTTGCGACGGACTCATTAGCGAGAATCATCGAGGGATCGTTCCTTGCCGCTGGTACACGCTCGTTACGCGCTCGAGAAAGCCGTGTTCGATCGCGAACGCGTGTTTCCGCCGTCACGGGCGTCATTTTTTGAATTTTAACGACAACATCCACGAGAATGCTTCTTATAATTGCGTGGAGCTTGATCGTTATGAGCTTGACTCCTTTTTTTTCATTACTTGGTCCAAGGGATTGGTGTTTGAGAGAATCATGGAACTTTTTATGAAAGTGGTATTACTATTCGAGAAGATTTTATGGAAATATTTGGAGCTCTGTATAGAGAAAATATTTTTGTATCTCATTTTGGAGGGAAATGATTGATGGAGGGGAAGCAGAGTTATCGGTCCCTCCTTTGGGTTTGATGAATTTGCAATTTGATTAATGTCTTTCCTTTAGCGATATCGGAAGGTAGCCCTGAGGTCTCATTTAAATCTTAATTAATCCCATTCGCATCGGTCCCATAAATATTGATTGCAAGACGGAGAAAGTACGGAGCATGAGTAATATATCCTCCGCATATATTTATGTATATTAATATCTCCTTTTCTTTCTCCACTGGATGGAAACACTGTGGTAGTTTTGTGGTTGCGTGGCTTCGTGCAGGTTCACGCTCGAAACGGTAAACTTGCTCGCTTTCATATAATCCGTCGGATTCGAAAGGCTTTCGCGATAAAAATCACCTGGAATATCCCGCTAATTAAATCATTATTTCTAAGGATAGCCTTGTGACGTTTTCAAGGCAAGTCAGCCACCGAATATTCACCGTAGATATTTCACGGAGGCTGTCTCAATAAAAGCCTGGAATATTTTCATTATCCTAAAGGACCGAGCTTAATTTCCTAACAGCTTGAAATGATTTAACGATATTCGCGGGCTGTTGAACAGTGAGGATTTTTGTACGGAATTATTAAAATAACAGCGACGCGAAACATAATCGCGGACATAAAACAATTATGATCAAAGATTAAATTAAATCCAGAGAATTCCGCTTTCCTCGCGACCACCTGCCGCTATAACTGCACCTACACGCAGCTTCTTCGCGTGTTGGGCAAGGAACGCGTTCCCGAAGACTGCCAGAATTGAGATACTCTGTATATTTTGCTGCCAACGAAACACGTAGAATGTCGATGTAGACTCGGCATATAAATTGTCTAAGATAACTTTAAGGTGATTTCTTTTCTATATTCATCCTGCTCGCAAATCCTTAAATAATACTAATTAAAAAAATATTCCTAACTTTTATATTTTACCCTAAAATATCTGTGAACTCTAACAACAATAGAGTTAAAATGTTAATCTCCAAACTTAAGTAAAAACACAAAAAAAACATTCACAAGTTAAAATTTGATAAATACCTTTTATTTTAAAAAAGCTGAAAGATTATCATAAAAATTAGCAGACTAAAATTGATAAATAACAGAAAAGTTTATGAGGATCGATGACACAAAGGCTAAAAAATGAGTCCCATCCACCAAAAAAAATTTATGCTTTTATCCAACAACTACTTACTTAAGTATATTTTTCTATTTCTATAATTTTCATACCACAGGCGCGTAAATTTATTTCTAATTCTGTTACGTATACAGGGTGTCCCAGAAAGTTTTCCTTAAGCGTTAACCTCAAAGAACAATCTTCAGTTACATATGAACGTTGAAAAATACAGACAAACACGCGTGTATCTCCTGCATAGAATCACGAATCAGCAAAGGTGCCCTCCGTGTATCACGCGGATAAGAACAAAGCGCGGCGCGTCCTCGCGAGGGGTCCCGCGGGCCCTTGAGGTGTTCCCGGAGTATATTGAATTCCGCGTGTCGTCGCCGCGGTCTCCAGCAAAGTCCCCCAAAGCCGACGTCGCGCCGCGCACAAAAACCGACACGCCGTGGATACGAAGGTATCCGTGGAACTGGAGGGACACGAAAAAAAGGGGAAGCGACCGAGGGGGGCCAGCAGGGGGGTGGGGGACGGTCCACGGGATGGCCGAATGGAAAAGATGTGGAGAGAAACGGGCGAAAAAAGCCTCGGCGAAGATCCAATTAAAATAACCAGTGGCCAGGAGACGTCGCCCGAAAGAAGTATAATGAGAGAGGAGAGAGCGAAAAGGGCGAAGCAGGAGGGAAAGCGCGGGCAGCCGCCGGGCGGGAAAGAGACAAAGGGCGGCGAAACGCAGCCGTCGAATAAAGGTGCCCTCCTCGAGACGGGGAGAAAGAGACAGGGCACAAAGCGCCATTAAAATATCTCTAAGTGCCTCGGGAACTGCTCCGTGGCCGGTGGGGCATGAAAGATGTCGGGGTAAGGACGCGTTTTCGCGATTCAAATTGATTAAACGCCGCAGAAGAAGCAACAGCCGCCCTGTTCGGCAGGTTTCGAGTGGGACCGCGTTCCCCGCGAGCCTAGCCATCGGGAGAGACCGTGAATTCTTGATCCCCCTTTCAAGATCACCGTACGTGAAACCGTTCCAGGGGGCTGTCGTTTTTATTTATCTGATTCTCTGTTCCCGTTGATGCCATCTCTCTGCACCGGAGTACTTACGTACGCGTTGCTTCTGAATTTTACCACGCATGTTCCCAGATCATCGCAGGAGCGTGCGGGTTCTTTCTCCTTCCGTGGGTGTAGGTTTAAGGGAGTAAGGTAGTTGACCCCGTCGTCGATCGGCACCCAGTCGTCGATCATTTGAATTAATATTGAGATTTTATAAGGTTTTTGAACAATATTGTGTAAAGGACAAAATTGCAAGTTAATATTTAAGAGTCTTTACCTACATATATCATCACAATATTGTTCAAAAACCTTATAAAATCTCAATATTTAAGTGATCGACGACTAGGCCTAAACCGATCGACGACTGGATCAACTACCTTAGGGTAATTCCGGGAGACGCAGTCGGGCTGGAGAGTTGGTCGAAACAGTTTATTTCTATTTAGAGAATTAATTGTTCTGAACCTTAACACATTTTTACATATAGGTACACAGATTTAGGGTCTGAATATAGCAACTCGACCAACTCTCCAGCCCGACTGCGTCTCCCGGAATTACCCTAATAGAGTTAAGTAGTTGCATATGTAACTGGGGAACTCAAAGTATATGAGTACCTAACTAATAGACGATTCTCATTTTAAACTGGCATTCCTACTTTTTAATCAAGGAAGCACCACCCCTTTCGAGCCTTCGCTTAGAAATTATCAAACAATTTTAGTTTCCTACCCCAATTATCACACACTCAGGTATTATGGAATACAGTGTGTTCTATACGAAAGGAACACCTCGATGCTTCTTAGCGCACCGTGCCGTCAAGGTAAACAACTCCTCTGCAACGTTGTTCCTCCTGTGTCCCCAGAATCGCTTGCCCGGCGGCTTATCGGCGCGGGCCGCAATGCGATTAAACGCGAATCGTCGCGTCTGATCGCCAGCCGTTATAAGCGCTGACAAGGACTTGTAGCAATTTACGGCCCCGTATCTGGGCCTGATCGTGGCCAAACGGCGAAGAAGCCGGCGCCTGATCATGATCTATGTCTTTATTAGCTGGACATCGCGCGCGGACGTTAACGAATGGAATCCGCGGCGACGTGACGATCCGCGGAGTTATTGCACCGGCGGGATTCACCGTGACAAGATCCAACGGGATAAGATCGGCGACGACAGTTTATACAGTCACTGAACGAGAGGATATAAATGGAAACGGGTTGATGTTGGCTGTACTGATTTAGTTTATCATTTCAAGCATTTGCTGTGGTTACAGAATCTCATCTTACAGAAGAAAGCTTTCAAATGAAAGTTGTGTGGTCTTTAAATAGTGATATCGTAGGATAAAAATATAGGGAGCTTGTATTTTATATACATAGAGATAACCAAAGGTGTATTTAGTACACCTTGGATTCTTCTTGTGATAGCTTTTAACTTACAAGGGAAGATCTCCAAACCGGAAATTTGAAAAATTATGAAACTTTGAGAATATGTAGAGGATATATAGGTGTATATTACGCAATTTTTTTTTGGAACCCAAATTCACTCTAAAAGGGCGAAATAGACCCCAGAATTCTGGATGTTTTCCAATTTTGTGTTATAAATCTCGTATCACTTTTGCCAAATGATAGCCCCAATTAAAAGAAGTAGGTAACTTTCATCTGAAAACTTTTTTCTATCTCTTACACTTCACGAGCTATGACACAAAATCTATATCCCCAAAGTTTCATCAAGTTTAAAATTTCCGGGTTGGACTTGGGTCGGTAGAGACTTCAATTTCACAAAGTATTTAAAAAACGACTCGTCTACGTGTGAATTTTATCTTAGGAAGAGTAGAAGTTTGTCTTGCAATTAGTTTTCGCATAGAATACAGAAGAAAGGGGGAGCAAAATATGCTGCAAGAATTACTCGAACGGTTAGATTGAGGGTAATGTCGGAAGCATCGAGAACAGTTATTTGTGGTAAATGATATTGAAATAACAAGGTGTAACTATCCGATGATGATCGACGGGAAAGAAGAAGCCTTAATGAGATTGAAATGTGAATGGTGTTATTTATAAGGCCGGTTACGAAACGGTGTAATTTCGCGATAGAGGCAAAAGGAGAATAGGCGTCTGTTGCATAGAAACCGTTTATCGGTGATTGTTAACGACGACGGAAGATGAATGTGTATAATTAAACGATGGTCAAGGAGAAATTTACAGCGAGAATGGAACGCAAAGATTACTGGAATCATTTCTGCGAAAATTGCTAGAAAGGGCGTGCAGCATAGTTAATAATTCATTGCAAGCTTCTTCGTTGTAATAAGAATGGAAGAAAATAAGCGTTGGTCGGATAATGAAATAACAAAGCTCGTAATTCAATAAATGCTTGCTAAAGCAGAAAGAAAAAATCACGGAGGTTATCGATTCCTCGCGAATATTTCAAGTCAGGATCGTCTTAAATTAATTAATAAATAATTCACAGAGGTTTCATAATCCACAAGGTCGTTATTATAAATAATCCAACGGTATTAAGTTAATAGATACATGTCACATTTGATTAAAATTGCAACTTCATTCACGATCAGAACCTACTGCTGCATTAATATGTTCAAAACTTTGTGGCAAAACAGGATGAAACTATGAAACATTTATGAGGAACATGTCCAATCATAATCGTTAGTAATTCAATCTATATTTACCCAGAAATGGCTCAATTCCGCTCAGTTTATCCCCTCCTTGACAACTGGAGTTCTAAAACACTATGCATAACTCAAACGACGAGTTACTTGCAAACTACGCGCATAAAATATGTCAAACATCGTTTAATTCAAGTCAAACGATTAAATTTCAACTGCACGAGTCTTCCCCGTTCCCAAATCAAATTTTACACCAAAAACCTGCCTTGACCTTAAACAAATTCCTATTTTAAATGAAGACGAGAACACACCAATCCCCTTTTATTTTTCAAGCCAAACCTCTTTTTCTTTTCGACGAAGGTCGTATCGCTTAGTCAACTAGTCACGAACGACTA
Organism: Andrena bicolor; assembly: GCA_960531205.1. NCBI lineage: Eukaryota > Metazoa > Arthropoda > Insecta > Hymenoptera > Andrenidae > Andrena > Andrena bicolor. Next base: position 2,129,740 of record OY482668.1, on the reverse strand, counting down.
ACAGGAGGTGACAAAAGTGGATCCGATGTTCTCAAACGGCCATCAACCAGCTACGTGTTTATCCCAATTACCGCATTGGTTAAAGAATGCCCTGGCGTCTAGGTAATCACTATAATCTTCGCCCTCATTATAATTATCGCCGTCTATTACGACAGCTCCCGTTGGCGAAGGAATCGAAGGGTTGTCGTGAAACGCGATCGCTAATCACCAAATCTAATTAACTTTAATTCACTGTAATTACACCAACAGCCAGTCATTCTTGGCTCCCAACTTTCATTGGTGCTGGTTACCGAAGCTCAAGAATGGCGTGGCCATTTTTATGTCAACGATCGAAGATGAAGGTTTAATGTGCTCGGTGAGCTGATGGAAGGCACAAGTTGACAGTAATTTGATTCAGTGAACTACAAAAAGCCTGGCAAGAATAATTATAAAAGGCAGAATTAACAAAATACGATATGTAGATAAATAATTCGCAGTAATTATCGACAAATACCTGAATCTCTCTTTCGTTTTTAATTAAGTTGCACCATGTCCGAATATCACGTGCTGGCTTGGCCACGGAGCTTCCTTCTTTGCCGTTCGGCAACAAAGAAACGAGAATTTGTCAGCGCGTGTAATCGATGTAGTGAAGAACGCGCCACAGTTGTCACTGACCGGTAAAAATTCACTCGAGCCTGTATTAGTTTTCATCCGGGACAAGGTTGGAGGTTTTTGTTTTCCACCACCTCTGGCCGGGTGACTGGTCCCTGGCATTAGCCAGGCCGCACCAACACACCGAGAACAGGTCCGTGAACCGAAACACAGAGAAAGGCCTGAATGAGGGAAGCCGTTCAATAAATCTTCAGGCGCCAGGGTTGAAATTTTCGCCACCTCTCCGCTTGTCAGGACCTTCCTACAGAGATATTTTCAGCATTACCTGGCCGGAGATCAGATCCTGAAGATACCTGGGTTAACGAGCTCTCCTCGTTCTACGAAGGGGACGCTTCTATTTCTCCATCCTCCATAAAATAATGTTAATTTGTGGCCCGATATGTACACACCTCCACGTTCGATAACAAACGAGCCTACCCTCGTTTCTAGAAAACCAATGCATCTTCTCGTGCAGCAGCCACGCGAGCGCGAGGCAGTCCTCAATTTTGACGACTCTATTCTTTGTATCTATATGTGTCATGTGAGCTTTCACTGTGTTGTGTTACTGTCTTTTTATGAATATAATTTTTTTTAATAAACAAAAGGCTTTTGTTATTCAACAAATAGCTATTTATAAAAAATTTCACTCACTGTCAGAAATTATATTTTAAAGTACTTATTATTTTGTCCAAAGTTATGTTTCCAAATAATTATTTATAGTTAAATATAAGAGGCCACAATAATTATGTTTGTCCAGAACGGTGGAAGAGGTAGATCAGACCCTGGCTCCACCTTTAGAATTCAACCATGTTTGCGTACTACTTTGTGCAAGAAAATCAAACCGAATCAGGCAAATAGAAACAAACTGCTGTTTTACCCCCAAGAGATTGTAGTAATTGGTATTACCTACATTATCGAGGACCGTCAACGACACCTGCACTGTGTCACACGTAATCTGCACCTGGAAACCTATACCAAAAACGAGAACGCCATTCTAGATAAAACCTACTTGAAATCTGTCTTGTGCGTATCCCTTACGTTTAAACCTATCAGAGTTGCCAAGAGAAAAATGCACGGAACGCTTCATTTCGCCGATAGGCAGCGAGGAAAAGTGTTATCAGGGTAATTAGCGACACCTGTGCTGTCCCGCGGCCGAGTTGGTCCGATAGGGGTCTGCAAAAATGGTGAAACTTCGCCCACGAAGATGGGCGATGTCTACAACAACGATCTGGTCTACGGCTCAGCTCAGCTCCGATGTTTCTTTTCCCAGTCTACGCTTGACTGTTCGATTTTCTACCTGGGATCGAAGTCACGGGACGATAGCATTTAATTATGCTTAATGACGCCGCGCGCAGAAGTACGAAACGTATATAAACGAGTGGTGCGAGCTGGGAGGCGCCGTCGATGATTTACGGGGCCTGATAATCTCGTCGCTACCTTCTCCGAGAGGTTCAAGCAAACGTACAGTTTGATTTTCTGTAACGAGGCGTGACTTTCCAGCTGCTCTTTCGTGAGCCCCTATCTTTCTTCGCTCGCGTTGCTCCATTTTCTGGGGGTTCCGGGCGCCTCGTGGACGCTGGGACACCTACTCGCGCGAAGTTTAACTGTTTCCTTCAATCGTGGACCTTGTGCTTCATCGAGTCGACGATATCCTTTGGCATATACACGGAAAAGGTAGAATGGCGTCTGAATTTTAGCGACTGGTTGAGAATTAAATATTTTTTAATTAGGGTAAGTCTGGGTAAGATGGTCATAGTTTCGTTTAGAGTCTGCTACAGCCAACCTATTTGAAATAAAGCAACGAAAATGATGTAGAACAAAACTTCAATCCTTTGTCTACATGTCCGTTAATATCAATAAACGAAAAATTATTATTTAATAGGGTAATTCCGGGAGACGCAGTCGGGCTGGAGAGTTGGTCGAAACAGTTGATTTCGAGAGAATTAATTGTTTTGAACCTTAACACATTTTTACATATACACAGATGTAGAGTCTGAATATAGCAACTCGACCAACTCTCCAGCCCGACTGCGTCTCCCGGAATTACCCTATACAAATTTTGCAAATGAAAAAAAGTGTCATTGCCCATATCTCCCTTAATGTCCGGGGAAGATGGTCATATGTACCTTTCAGGCTAACAAGTTGTGGTCTTTAACTGGTTATCTCATATTCTTTCTAGTTTTCGTCCACCTTCGTTTTTGCCCACTCAAAACTTCTTTCGGCTCTTGCTGTGACTCTTTTAATCCGCATGTATGACATATAGTGTCAAACTCTGTGCAATTTTCATGGGCCCAATAACCACATGAGTTAGATCTAACCAATCTTTTTTTTTATGGTTTCGAAATAATTTCCTCAGAATTTCACCAAAATATCTGAAATTACATCAAATATAGCTGTGGCCAGCTCTCCTGGACAACAATTGACCATCTTTCCCTTAAAGCCTTGATAAGATAGCCATTCCTCTTTCGCTTAGACTAACAAACGTAACCCCGAATACCTTAAGGTTAAAAACACTGTAAACAATGCACTATCGAAAATACATCTTGAGAATTAAAAATATTCAGCATAAATAACACAAACAAGATGACCAAAATATTGATCAAACATTTTGAAGCACTAGCTTAAATTTCACAGTGGATTTACAAATCTTTAAAAACGTACTATTCCAACACTTTGAACTAAGAATGTTACTTTTCTATGACACTTTGTACCCACGTCGAGGCAGCGCAATCAGGCGTTTCCTTCTAAAAAATACTGTCACTGCCCATCTCTTCCGTATGACCATCTTACCCTAACTTACCCTAACTATGAAGCGAAAATATAGTATTTTGCGTATTATATTTCGTTTCGACAGTACCTATATAGTGCAATTTACTGAAATATACTACAATCCTAATACATGTAAGCCTAGGCCCAAGTAGCAAGCGGCAGCTGCCCATCGGCCGTTAAATCCTCCACAGCTACTTGTTCTATTTATTTACCTCCTGACGTCCTCCAGGTACCAGAGTCTTCAGGCACCGCTCGAACTGCACGTTTTCCCGGCGCGCACGGCTCTCTTATTGCCTGGTAAGCCCGTATTTTCGGGCTCTAAAGCTGTGCTACAGGACTTTAACGAGCTGATCGCTATCAGGGCACACCGAGTTATTCACATGAGTCATTTCAGCGGAACGGTCAGCCGACTGTCCTTCTGCGCCTCGTTCCCCTGAAACGCTGCGCGAATTAATAACCATCGCGGAGACGAACGCCGCGCCGTGCTCCATGCTGTGCGATTAATTTCGCGGAACACATTGTTGCATGAGTTATTCGCTGAAATTTTTCCAGCTTCACCGCGACGCCTCGTGAAAATTGATGCCGGGGGACGGTCGTGGGAAACGGAGACACTTTTACGAGGACAATGGAGTATAGAAGGTAACACGGAAGGTGAACATGACTCCCCAGCTAGACTTTCATGAGTTAAATTCTTGATCATGCAATGAATCAATACATTTACTACATGTTTGATCAATATTGCTATACCGTTAGACTCATGCTAATTTACTAAATATGACTAAAACATATGTTGTAAATATAATGTAAAGTGATGATGTCAATTTGCAATCATTGTGTGCTGCATTGATTGCTGCAAATGTGATTCAAATATGATCCCTATTTTTCAATGCACAACTGTAGGTAAATTTTGCACAAATATAAGGTACAGTATTGTCTCCTTATGGGCTCGGTTTGGTGTACACGATGTGCGTTTTTCGCTATCCCCACCACTTTTGTCTCACTCCTGTCCGGCGAAGGCGAGAGCGAGATGGAACGAGAGCGAGCGAGAGACACTGGAAGCGAGCAAGGACGGTACGAGATAGGGAGAACGTAAATTTTGTGTAAATATTAGCAGCACGTCATGACTCAAATATGATTCAAATATGACCTGAACAGAATATCCTCATCGAGTGTATAAAGATTGCTACAATATTTTCTGTTCTAATTGAATCATTACATGTCCTAAATTTAACGCCAAGGTGAGCACTCACAAAGCGCACAACATTGTTGCATTACGTGATTTGATATTCGATAAACTTTACGCAAATTTGCTGTAAATTGTCTGGCTGGGCGGCAACTTGTACATCGGAAGAATCTAATCGCCAGCATAATTACTGACAAGTTTCTCTGACACTGTCAACCGATCCGCTCGCGAGATGTCCACTTCCACCCTCTGGACTCGTGCCGGCTGTCATTTGCATCATTAGCAGCCTCGTCGCGTTGTATTGTTCTATTCAAGAAGAGGAGCGAACAACTGAGAAGAAAAAGGCAGAAAGAAGACAACAATCGTTGCTACACGACTGGTCGCGGTGCCGGCGAAGCCGGCGAAGCTCAGCTTAGCGAGCAGCGCACCGCCGCGCACGCTCGGGGCCAATATAAAAATGCAAATTTTATACGCGTCGTTTGAATACCGATCAATGAGTCCCATGAATTGCGCACTAAACGCTCGATTACATCGGGATACACAGAAAGCCGTGAGTGTATAAATCGCGAGCGGAGTCGCCGAGTACGTACGTTAAGCGTAATTTATTCCATATATGATATACAGACTCGGTGCAGCTTGGTGAACCATTGCTGCTCGATTCATCCTCCCTTGCTCGCGCTCCCTCCGCAATCTTCGGGACTCTCGCGAGCGCGTGTAATGCGACGGTGCAGGGGATTTATGGGAATATTTATACGTATTTATAGGGCGTGGAGTCGTGGATGTCTCGCGAGCAGAGGTACACGAGCACTCGTGGGTTTGGCCTACCGCGTGGAGTGCCGGGATCGGGCCGAGGCTCCTCGGCCGAATTTATGTCGCGCCTCGGATAGTTCCGTGTCCCCTCTGGCCCACACTGACCCCTCCCGGGCCCCGCTGACCCCCTCCCTCTTCTCACGAGTTCGCGCCACCCGTACACGAGGGCACCTCGCTGTTTTTCCCTTTCGATACACGTGTCCCGCCCGTGTCGTTCCGCGGGGTAGCCAGGTTTCTCCGAGTCCCCGATCGACCACCTCCGAGGGATTAGACGCTGGCCCACCGCTACCTGTGGGCGGTTGCCTTCCCCAACACGGGATTATACGGTAGAAAGAATCGCCGCGCGGATTATCGAATTCCCGGCTCGGAGGATTGACGTTTCGAGGGTCCGGCTGCTCGGCCTGACACCGATACCGAAACGGACACCACCTACTTGAAGCGGGGAAATAATAACTGACACGCTTTGTCCACCGGTGACGGACATTGTGACCATCGCCGCACAGCCCGTGTCGAGGAGTGTCACGACTGACGACTCACAGTTGCGAGACTTCACCTTCGTTCTCATCGTACGGGGTGGAATAGGTCCCGGCTCCTGGGCCAGGCCGCGTTGCTTCCACCCTCGTGTCGCGTCGCAGCAGAGGCACAGCAGACCTCGACTTCCGGTAGAGAATACTGGAACAGCGAGCGATCTTTATATCGAACGATCGTACATTGTTGCAGTCGATACAATGGCCGTCGTGTAGCAGGCCCACTCGACGGGCCCAGCTCCAAGCGCGTCTCGCACGTAGGAGAACAGCTCTCTCGGGTTTTTGTCGTCCCTCGAACGAGTCGCGTAACAGAGTCGTATGGGCCTGATAGATTAACGGATCGGTGGCTATTATTATCCGCCGGCGGGAACACACCGGCGACGTCTTAAGCAGCCTATTTCCGCCGTGGCGTCGGCCGACGGCCAGCGGAGGGCCCAGATTTATTCCGTCGGGTTCTACGAACGGGGCCCGATCGCGCTCACGAATGCTCGACGGGGCCCGATAATACCGATTATTTATTAAGATTGGCCCGATGACGAATGCTCCCGCCGGCATAATATGTGGGACAGGGAATAAACCACGGTAGCACGACTGGGGTCGTCCCGGCTATACGTATTCGCGGCGCGTAGGTACGAGCAGCCTGCACGCCACGCAGCTCCGCTCGAGATGGAAGCGGTCCGAGGCGTGAGTTTAACGAACCGCTTAAATCAAAGGTGCTGCGTTTAACGGCCGATCGAGGGAGGGACATTATACGCCGATAAATTATGCCGATTCCAATTGGCCGCCGACCTGGTTGTCCTTTATTATCCTTGGGGACGGACGACGCCGCGTGGGCGGGTGAAAGATCCGAGGAGAAAGTGAAAGCACCCGGCGACGGGGGAGGGAAACGCGTGCCGGCGCGTTTTTACGCTTCCCCGGCTTCTGTGCTCGCGAGAGGCGATGGTAATTAGTGACGATGACGGGGAATGGGGAATGATTCTAGGTGGAGGTTTGGCTAAAGTGCTTTGTCCGTGTGTTTTGGAGCTTGCGCTTAAGTTTAAGGGGGTAGGCCTACCTAGAAATTTCCCAAAAATTCCGATTTTTATATTTTCTGGATGGAAGTGTTCTTCAATCTGAACATGCTTTAGTCAGTTAATCTGACTAAAATTGACCAATTTATACGCGTGTAAGTAGATAGGTGTTCCTCAGTGTAACGCTCAGGCCCGAAACTTTAAATGCGTTTTCCTCAAAATAACTACAGCATTGACATTTTTAAAATTTTGAACTGTCAAGAATAATTCAAAGAAGCCAATTGTATGATATGAAAGAGCATTCTAAATAATAAGAATTGTAGAGGTGCTATACTTATGCTCTTCAGTGTATAGAAATCTTCATAAAAACGACCATTCTGTAGGAGTTTATCTACGATTTATCTATTTAAGCAAGGCAACATAGAAAAGTTGTGGTTTCTAATAAGATTCCGGGCAAAACTTGCATAATCACAATATTTAGAATGGTATTCTAACGATTGTTAAATAAAAAACACCCTCAACTGTACCTTTTTCTGGTCCAAAGTCTCCAACCTCTATGAGGAAAGCACTGATACAAAACTTGCAGTGAAGAATAGGACTGCGAGCCATTGCACGTTTCGTTTGCTATACGAAACATTTTATGGGATAATAAGTGAATTGTACAATGAAAAATAGGCATTAAGCCTTCCGAGGGTGTCGTACCACCCGTCCTGCTTGTTTCCCCTTTCTTGCCCACAACAGCCACTAAGGAGCAGACTGCACAATTCCCATCCAGCTGGCTGCTTACGTCTCATAACGTCCCAAGTTAATAGCCAGATCAGTCGCGATAAATTTGCATTAACCTCTTCCCCTCCCCCCCTGCATTATCCACGTGCTGCTGCCTTCGATGATAAAGCTAAGTTATTAGCGAGAGCGCGCTTACGCCTCGCCAGGCAGCGTTGATTCATAACGATTCATTCCGTGAAAACAGCTTGCGAGCCCGATGGGCGGTAAAGCGTCAGCTAATCCGTCGATGCCTGTCGAATGGCACGGTTGAACAAAGTCTCTGCGGAAATTGCAAACTGAAACTAACTCCGCGCATGCAAGCTTTCGTTCGCCAAACTAGGCAAGGATTAATGAAAACTCTCCCTTAAGAACTTCGTTGCAGCATCCACTCGCGCACACGTAATTTCACTTCGAACATCAACGTTTTGCAACAGTTACAAAATTACGAACGAGTCGCATTGGAGCTCGAGGTATGCAGAAGGGTGGATTGCTGAAGAATTGGTTTTTTATTTTATTTTTCTAACGTGGTCCCTCTTCAAATCTCTACACTGGGTTCAGCGATGTGGTAATACCATGGGATTGTTTTTAAATTACGTGAGGCTTTTTGGGGGAGGGTGGTTTGCAAATTTCTTAATAGTCTCGTTAACCTAAATAATTCCCTCGATCCAAAATCCACGGCCAAGCGACAGATTTTAGTGTTTCGTACTCGTAATTATAATTCTAAATTTTATTAATATAATTAATATGTAAGTTTACTGGTGTAATCAGATATGTTTCTAAAAAGGATAAATAGGTACAAATTCTATCATTAATGTTCCAAAAAAGCAATTTTAGTTTAAATTTCCCGAAACCGAGTTAAATGAGTTATATAAATCAATAAATATTAATAACTGAAAAGATGCAAAGTAAAAAATATTACGTAAGGACGGGGGAGGGGGTTGGAATATAAAATCTTACGAATTCTTATGCTAGGGGAAGGACAGTAATGTAAAGACTGTCCCCCGATCTCGATCTGCTAAAATTTCTCTCTTAAGTTCGCGAAAGTTTCAATCCACCTTGGTATTCAGTGTCAGCTGCGACGGGAGAGTTACAAATGGACTGTCATCGATCTCTGCGGTGAATTATGATATACACGACGGTGGATTGAAACCTTGGTGCACAGCATTGCACCATCGATGGACCAAGTGTCCATTCGAAAGGCGACTGTGTTAAGCAATAATGTAGAAAAGAAATTCTCAATACACTCGTCCCGATCGCGAGTTATCCCGCGAAGATTTTAATCCAGCCCTTATGCAACCCTGTCAAAGGGAGGTATCCCACGTGTGGCAGGAAGCCCCTGACGACTACAAGGAGCTGGGAGCAACAAGACCTTAATAACCCCGCTTCGTTACCGAAATATTTGCATCGAACGGAACTGGCAGGCTCGCCTTTCCGTTAACAGCGTATTAACATATTCGCGGGCCAGCCGATCATCGTTCCCGGCGGATCGTTAATTCCCCGGCAGCGATAGCGGACGGGCGTAAACGGCATCGAAAATAAACTCATCGGAACGTCGCCGAATATCCGTAAATTATCGCGTCCCGCGGAAACGTTCGCCGTGGTGGCGGCGCAGCGTGTAATTTCCATTATGCAAATGCAAAATACTGGCGAACGTCGGCGCGAGGTTGAACCGATCTTCGACGATGATCAAACATCGTGGGTGGCCGCCGGCGGTGTAGATCTACCCAGTAGCCGAAGAGTCGATGCTACCGACCGCGTCTCTTCTTCCTCTCCTGTCTCTTCCGTGCCCGTTCACTGTTTCCCCTCCTGGCCCGACAGAGCCAACCGAACAGACAACCAACCGGCCGGCCTACGTGCGTGTAATTATCCTGTCAATGCGTCGGATTTTCAAGTCTCAAGTCCCTTGTCGTCTTCACGCGATACGCCCCGCATCGATTGAGAAATCTCCTCTCTGTCGACGAATCGCTTCGAGGAGGCCAGATAGAGCCTTGTGAATTTTATGCCGCACGCGATCCGGGCCGACCACGGAAATATGCAAATGTAGGCGAGATTTCGACCTGCCTGACGTTTGATCCGCGCCTCCGCTCCTGATACGGTGATTACGTTGTGCAATTAATTCTGCCGAACGGATTGGTCGAGGACCATGTGGGAGGAAAGCGAGCGTTCGGGGTTCTTGTCGTGGAGCGAACCTCTGGCTCTTGTAAAATTCGTTTGGTTGAAGAGTTTCGTACTCCGAGCACGTGTTCGCGTAGGGTAAGTCGGGGAGAGATGGCCCACTTTTTAAAAAAATCAGCACACCGTAAATTTAGTGGTTTACAAAGAACAAAAATATATTTGCAAAATTCGAGCCATCTCACCCGCAGTGCCATCTCACCCGGAATTACCCTATATATACTCTTGTCTATTCTGTTGATGAGGAAATTGGTGAATGGTTTGCTCGTTAGTCGGTAAATAGGGAACGAAAGTGAAGTCATCTTTCGAGATCATGGGAGACCGAGGGAGTTCGATGTGCGACTCGATGAATTACGCTGTTTGCTAAAGCGGCGTACTTTAACCGCGATGAAAAATTCTAATAGTAAGTCATCAGGCGAAGACGTGTAGAGCCATCTTATCCTGTTCGCCTCCTCTTCAGCTACGGCGATTATATTGTGCAATTAACTCTCGGTCTGCTATAACACGCGTATTTTTTGTTTTCCGTTACGAAACGCTTATTATCGCCGAGGCATCTAACTCGTAAATTGCAGGAGTGTTTAACCGATGGTGCTTGAATAAAATTTATACCTTTTTATCCTGATGATAGTATTGCAAAAATTACGATGCAATTTGAGGAGTTGTAAGGCGTCGCCGGGTAGGACGATGGAAAAGTATTAGCGAAGCTGAAGTGAAATTTAAACGAAGTTTTCCTTGACCACTTAACAGCTATAGTCAATGTTGCGTTAACTTTTATGTAGAAACGTTGCACGAAGAGGGGAGGAATTTATCATTTATCAAAAATCGTCGAACTCGATTTTGCATACGTCAGTTCTTTTATTTATTCCATACTATCGGGGGTGGATTTGTGCAAAGGCTAAGTGGGTCTGTAGTTTAGGCCGGAAAATTTTTAGGGGCGGAAATTTTGGGGAGCGACAATTCTGAGGGACGGCAAATTTGGGGAGCGACAAATTTTGAGGGCGGTAAATTTGAGGTAGCGACAAATTTTAAGGGGCGGTAAATTTGAGGTAGCGACAAATTTTAAGGGGCGGTAAATTTGAGGTCGCGACAAATTTTAAGGGGCGGTAAATTTGAGGTAGCGACAAATTTTAAGGGGCGGTAAATTTGAGGCAGCGACCAATTTTGAGCGAAAGAAATTGGAAAATGTTTAAACACTGGAGTTTCAGATAACTTTAAAAATAATATACCTACCGTTTTTTTTTCACGCGGCAATTTAGCAAAATCTCACACGTGAGTAGCCGTATTGTATTAATTTTGAAAGTTTTCAATTAAAATATTTGTAGAAATTTCACGGAAAGGGCAACAAACGATTGTTAGCCTGGGGGTGCCAAATCTCAAAATCCGCCCCTGCATACTACGATATGCTCCCTTCTCTTTACCAGCCCCCAAGCTGGAATTAATGACCGCATACTTTCCGCGGCAATTCACGATGGGGTAGGTATGATTGATCGATCGAGATCGACCGGCAGCCTTGTAACTTATCTTGTTTGCACGCGGCCGACACTCATAATTATCTTGACCCGTTGCTGTTCTTTAATAGAAATTTACTCGCGGCCTGTCGCGCTCCCTTCGTTCAGGATTGACGAGAAGTTAATGCGCCGCGAAGGGGAGGACGCTCGATCGGGCGCGCGAGGCAACGCAACGAGAGATTAAACAGCAACTTGTTAACATTATGCTGCATGCGTTCCAGCGTATGTGGCAACGCTCGGGGATCGTGATGAATGGTCTCCCACGATTTTACACCTTTCCCCTTCGCAGAAATGCGAAGGATCGCGTAATTGAAGGAGCAGAAGAAACAACTTAACGACGAGATATGAAAATCGTTAAGACGCAGCTGCTGTGCAATAACGAATGGCACGCGCTGTGCTGCATGGTGACAGAAGGTCGATGTGTAATAGGTTCCTACGAAGTACCAATCAGAAGAAGCGAAATAAGATTTGCAAGCTTTCACATCGAGGAGAAGCTCTGCTGAATGCAATTTCCCTGAATCAACCAGTTCGCTCATCTCCATATACGGGGATCATTATTCTGCAATCCCTATTCCTCTGTTTACACGATACATAACATTCCAGATCCACAAACGTTTTCATACACACATTGCTAGCGAAGCGATAAATCAACCCAGCACTCGGAACAACTTCTAAACGAGCCGTGATCTAACCGCGAGCGGAGCCAGCAGCCCAGCGTAACTCAAGCTCCCCCGAGTCTTCCTCAGCGACAGCGCGGACTTGGAGTTACCGATGCTGCGAGCTGGCGCGAGGACAGGCCGCGAAATCGCGCTGTCGAGGCGTTTAATCGATGAAAGGATGCGCTCGTTGTGAAAGCAATGTGCTTTTCTCGGCCATATAAATACAGGCGCCTCTCGCGTCAGTGCCTGGGGGGCGGAAAAGGGGGGCCAGGGGGATCGGGGAGGGAACCGGTACTTTAATGCGCGTCTATGATATGATAATACGCCGCCACGGGATTATGCATGTAGGTTCATGTATGATAATTTGGCGAGACAAAGCCGCATTGTCGGGGCATAAATTGAATCGCTGCCCCCCTCTACCCCCCCTCCCCCCTCCCTCCAGCCATCCACCCACCCACCCCCACTATCGACATCAGAAGAAACGCCCATGCGAGAGGGGGTCGCACTTGCTGCACCTTTTTACCATACAGGAGGACTTGTCTCTCCTCTTTTCCACCGTGCACCGTGCCACTTTCCTTCTTTCTCCTTTTGACCCTCTTTCAGTTTTGCACGTGCGGCTTCGCTTCTTTCTCTTTTTATATCCGAGACGTCTCTCGCCTCTCCGACTCTTCCGTCCACTTCTGTTTCTCCTTGCCTCAAGTACGCTCGGAATAACATGCGATGAAAGAGGATTATTCGGTGTGTGAAGGTTGCGAGCGATATCTGGGCGACGATGAAGGTTCGATGGAAGGGTTGAATGTTACAGTATTGTCCCGAAGGTGAGTTTTCACCGACTGGATTACGCTTGATAGTTAAGCACATCCGTGAGGAACGTGACTTTAGTTGACGATGGTGGTGTGCTGAGAAATTTTATTCTTCTGCTGACTAGCGAAGTCCTGAGCGAGAAAAAATCCAGCCATTTCTATTCCAATGAGATCGATAAATCCTGACTATAAATCCATTTAGTGCAAGTTTTCAAAGATTTCGGTGGAGTTTCTTTGACACACTCTGCATAGCAATTTGGCTGAGCTACTTAAACTCAATGATGGTATATTTATTTTAGTGATACACCATGCTCCGTTCGGAGCATGAACGAAAATATAAAAAAGAAATGAACTGTTTCGAGATTGCAAGGAGGACTCGCCTCCCACGCGGCCTTTGAATCCCATTGCTAATCAAGAGCCGATGGAGAATCGGTCCTTAACGCTGAAATAGAGAAATCTACGAAAGACGTGGCCGCCACTCCCACTCGCGCGGTGTGGGAGACGATGAGAGCGAGCACAGTGTTGCGAGCGATCGCTGGAAATTCATAACTTAGCATCAAGCGGGCGAAAGAGGGCTAATCGCCAAAAATACGGGACGAGCTTTGTCACGGGCGGGTCGTAGCTGAAATATAATTCCGTGGATTAGTGCGGGTCCGGGAATTTACGTCGGAAATCGCGCGTACAATAATGCACGGGCCACGCCCCCGGCCATCATTTCTGAGCCGACCTGTAAATTACGAACTCGTCCGGGGCTCCTTTCGGTTGTCCGTGCTGGTCATTCTGCTCTCATTGTTAGAACCACGCGGACCGTCAGTAATAGCAAGTAGATTTGGAATATCGTCCATGGAATCTAAAGTGATATAAAAATAATAAAATATTAGCTAATACAGGGCACCACAGATTTTCCATCGTTCTGTATAAAACGGAACCGGAGGCGTTGAATTTTGCTTCGCGTAGTTGAAACGAGAGGAATCCCCAGCCCGTTGCGGAACGACAAGGGACAACAATCGCGCATTAGATGAAAGCGCGGGCATTAGTAAGGATCGCGCAGGCTCTCGTATGAAAATAGTATATTAAAAAAAGAGGGAAACGAGAGGAGGAATTAGAATTTCAAATCCAGTTCCTCTTCGCCGTGGACCACCGCCGTACATTCGCATAATCGTGCGCCGCAAAAAGCGAGCAGAAACCCGCGGCCCGCGGCTGATGACGAATGTCCCGATGGCCGGGCCCGCTGCCGAAAAATTACCATAATTCCCGTGTTAACATTTAACCCGGTCGACCCCGAAATTTCGAAATTGGACGAGCTCCGCGTGCGTGGGAATCCGCCACGGACATTCTCCTCGGGATGAAGAATACCTTTGCGCCAAGATAATATCGCGAATTTATGCGAGCCCGCTTCCTTTCCCTGGGACCAGTTACCAGGTCTCTCATCGCTCGTGGAACGTCAGCTTCACCTGTTCCCGTCGCTTTTCCCCTCGCTTTCAACGAGCTTTAGATGCCTCTCTCGTGGCACTCCACGAATACCTTTTATCCACCTCCATTCTGCTCCTCGCGAGAATTTCAATGCGACGAGTCTCGCGAGAAAAGCGATGCCTCTTTCAAACAACACTTCCCATATTTCCCTTGTGTCTTATGTTGTAATTATTACACTGAATCGTATCTAGTTTCCTTCGTATTTGTAATGGAATATAGAGATCCAAATATTGCCCAAAGTGAGGTAAATTAAAATTCACTTATCCAATCAAAGTATCGCTAATTAGGTTCGCTAAATTCCTCCTATCGCCGTTTCGAATCTCCACCTAACCGACCTAACTCCAGGCTCCTCTAACCGTAGCTAATAGACCACTCGAGGTGGCGGCAACCCCGAGCGAGAGCTTTGAGCCAGGCACGGTGCAAAATATCTCACCTGCTGCCGAGAAAGAGGGGCGAGAGCTACGAGGCTTGACTTTCCGTCGCGTCAACGCCGATCTTATCTGTCGCCCGGGCCTCCCCGTTGGTTCTTTTTAATTAGTGCCAGCGGAGTATAAACGTCGGTCCCAGTGGGCCCCTACAAACCGTTCGGACCGGTAATAACTCGGCTGCTCGTGGTCGAAATTTGTCGGAGATCGTAACGGCGGACGTTCGACATGTTTCTTTCATTTCCCTCCCCTGCGAGGGTAGCGGCCGACGGTAAATAACCCGACTGTCGCGGGGGAGGGCGATCTCGGGCCCCGGAATCCGGAGAAAGCGGGAAGAGGACTCTCGATTCTCGCCGGCAGACACGTGCGTCCCGGGAGACGCGAGCGCGAGGAGAAGCTGCGTAGGCAGGCTGACACGTGGACGCGAAGAATCACGAGCACTTCACCTTCCATTAGCATTGAATACGAATTAAATTAACCTGCTGATGGTGGTGGATTCTTTCCGGCGATGGAAACCAGCGACCAGGATCGAGGGACGAGGATCCTGTTACGCTCGGTACAATAAAACGCGTTTTTCTGCGACCACCGTACCCCGTCCACGTGTTCGCCCCTCCGCCGACGATTAATCTGATTTTTCCCATCGGCCAAGCGACACGCACCGGGCGCGTGGAGGTGTCCCCGCGGCGTGGTCCCCGTCGACGCGCGATCACCGGCTCCGCGACGTGCTAATTTACATCGCTGCACCGTGCGCATCGACATTCACGGGTCCAGACTAATTGCAACGTTCGACGTGGCGTTGTTAATTGGAAATTCTTATCGATGCGTCCTATTCGCTCCTGTATAGGGTGTGAGCTTCGTTTCGAGCGCCAAGATCCTTAGGACGCCTCGTGGGATTAATTGGGGAAGCTTGAGGAAGGGGTCGAGAATTTTTGTAGCACTTGTGGCCATTAAGTGTCCAAGTGCTTAAAAACTCTGCTGACATTTACGCTGGCGCCATCACCGAGGAATAGAAGTGGCAGTGATATGGCTAAATGCAAGTCGATAAGCAGCTCGGAGAGGAAAGTGCCACGCTGTATATCGCCGAGTGATTATTACACGTCAGCAGAATCGTGTTGATAAAAACCTACCGCCTTGTACTTCCAAAGACTATTCCCACATTGCATCGGTACAGTCTGCACTCGGGACCTGATACACGACTTTTTAATTAGAACTTACTCAGCTCGTAACAAGCAACCTGCGACCGGCTAATACAGATGCAGTCTACGGAAAAAGTTTAATTGCAAGACAGTCACTGGGGAATTGATGATTCCAGGGTGGGAAAAACTGGGAAGTGGCCTGCGACTTGCATATTTCGCTTGTAAGTAGAATAGAAGCAAATCAAACCTTTTTTTAATCCGTATCAGGGCAATATTTTCTGAACTTCGATTTTTTTGAGACACCAGAAAGTTACGAAAACCGCAGGAAGAAATATATTTTTCTTTAACCCGACTGCCATTTTCTAGATTTTTTTAGATTTCTGATCGTGGTAGGGATGACAGCGATATTAATGAGGATTAAAAAACGTTTGGTTCTATTATTCCTACCCAATAGAATAGTCGCTAGTCTCGGGACAAGTCAGGAAGGATCCTCAGATGACGTCGTGCGCGACAGCTTGGTTCTCTGAAAGTTGCACACATTTTAAATCATCCTCCCCGATTTTAAACGGTCGAAAGACGAATAGAAGTGTATACAAAGCCTCAAAGTCTAGAAAAAAATCATAAAATTGCCTGAAAAATCGGTTCCTTAAGAGCGCGAATATCATCAGTACCTATCACTTCTTCGATGGACCCTTTTCTGACACCCACCGGCCAATAATAAGTCTAGCTTACACGCGCACAAAGCGACGATCGCACACGACGCGCGCGCACGCCCACGCGACCCGCGGGTCGGCGGAGTCGCGAGTGAAATTAAACACCGAGCCCCGTGGATGGTCCAAAAAGGCTGCAGGCCCTGGGACTCGGCGCGCTCAGCGCATTGACGGGGCAGCGAGCGTGTCGCAAGCGCGTGCTTTCCTGACGGGGGCCGGTCCGATCGGCCCGCGCCTGGCGATCCACGCAAAGCCGCATTTATCTCGGCCGATAAGCCGACTGATCCCTCTCGCCCTGGCCAATATTCGCGTCCACTTTGCATTGCATATGCGCGATACGCATAGATAAGGATTAAGGACTTACTAAGTGGTCCCCGTGCCAGCGAGACGTGGGCCGCCCGGCCTCTTCCCACCGAGGCTGCGTTATTTAGTGAGCAGCCCGCAGGTACCTTGCACGCGCGCGAACTGTATCACTTCATATCTAATTCCCGTATTTACGGCGCGGTTTATTCAATATCCCGGGTTCCCTGCAGCGCGCCCCGTCCACCTTCCATCACCGACCGCGGTACGAAACCGTAAACGCGATTCTGAATTCAATTCGTGTGCGTGGATACTTAAGTAGGTGTAACGTGGACGAAGGATGTAGGCTATTGGGGATAGAAATTAGAGAACCTTGTGTAATGAAATGAGGAACAATAATGAAACCTGCGTGCTTTCTTTCCGCGCCAATATTTTCGATGATTTTGAGTGTTGAAACTGTTGGAAGATTATCCCCTCCAACTAGCACACACGCGACTGCCGAGTATCTAGCCATTATAAAAATGAAATGCTTCGACGTCAAAAGATTCCCACAAGACGATTCAAGATCGACAAATCGAAGGAGGAGCCGCCAACAATAAAAACAATTACGCCGTTGATCGGGCCCGATCGAGAAGAACCGTCGTTGTCACGCACCGGATAAACGGGACCGCCGCCGGCGAGAATCGATTATCGATGAATCGCCGATGACGAGGCCGATTCTAGCCCGAAAGAGGGCCCAAGATCACTTTGTCGCTAGACCAGGTCCGAAACGTCGTGCTGGCCCAGTAACCGGGCCCGGCTCGCATTCGAGGGCGCGTTTTAATCCGCCGGGGCCCCCCTTCGGGCCTCGAACAGGCGTATCGAATCCCGTGAGGAGTGATCGTAACCAGAGCGAAGGCAGTTTTGAATATAATCGCGGTAGGGAGCATTGTGCGGCTGGCAACGAGACGCACCGACGCGGGACCTATCCCAAGAACCTCCACGGACACCTCGGCCCGATTAGTCACGGTGTATCGAGAGGCTGAGACCCATTCGCCACGGGCTGTCGAGTTAAAATCTCCACGGGCCCCGGGCGAGAAGGAGAGACGTGGAACGTGGAATCCTCCTTGTTGTCGCGGACGAGGCAACACGGAAAACTGTCTCGAAGATTCCGACGCCGGATAACCGAGTGTCGGCTGGAGATCGAAGGGTCCTGGGGCCCTGGGACCGATCAGTGGGACACTGACAGAGACGCCAGGAGATCCTCCTTCGAGAATGGGAACGCGGTGGACGATCCTCGGAGGGACGAAATCGACCGCCACGATAAGCGGCAATAAAGTGACGGGAGATAGGGCCCACTTGTGCGACGGTAAATTTCACGACGCCGTCCAGGTCGGATAGTCCGAATACTCGCGGCACCAGTTAATGCCCCCGTACACCTGTACGCTGTATATCTTTGCTCGCGCAGTTTTACGCCCCGCCTGTACCTGGAACAATGAATCTCGCGAACACTGGGCCCCTTCGTTTCTCGCGCTCGCTTAGTCCACGGATGTGGAGACTCGTGAAGGAGAGGTGACGTCACTGGCTGCAACAGGTGCATCGATGCACGCGTCCACGCTTCGGTTCATTATGCTGCACCTTTTACATGTAGGGTAAGTCGGGGAGAGATGGACCACTTTTTAAAAAAATCAGCACACCGTAAATTTAGTGGTTTTATAAAGGACAAAAATATATTTGCAAAAGGAGCGTGATCGAGCCATCTCACCCGCAGGGCCATCTCACCCGGGATTACCCTATCAGAAATATTATTTCGTTTGCAATTTTATTGTTACACGAGATACAGTTTCTAAATTCTGCGAGTCGATTACTGGGACCCCAAATTTAAACTTGAACGCCCAGTTGAAAGGAATTGTGTACCTACCTACTTCGATTCCACGTTCCAACGTTTATCCAGCGAAGATCGTTCGAATCAAAGTGATCGTTATTCCACGATGATTCATGGTAATTCGTGACGAGAGACAGAATTATACATCCGCCGAAAATACAGCCCGATGATAAATCAATTCCGAAAGCGGTCTCGCAATCTTATCGCCGGTGCGCCGATGTTTAATGATTCTTTATCCGGCCTCTTAAAGTGACACTCGGTGACAGAAAAACGTATCCCCCTGAATATCATTAAATGCCCCGCGGGATTTCCGTGCGGTCGCATGCACGCGAACACACGTGCGTCAGCGGAGCGAGCAGAAGGCTCGGCCTGCGTATCTCGACGCCGAGATCGCGAGTCGTGAATCTGCGAGCTAGATAAGGGGATGATGCATAGCTTCGTTGTTAGAGCACCGGCCGTTTCTCTCGACGACGATGACGAAATACTCGCCGACGAAAACGGTAACTCGGGGTTTTACGAAATATTTCCACGTTCCTCGTCGATCCGATCTGCCGCGGGATCGCTGAAAAGTTCCACGTCCACGGGACTCTCCTTGAATCGATATCAATTTACATACACACGTTACAAATCGAGAGTCGTGTTATATTAGACGAAATCACTCGACAAGATCCAGAAGGACGATAAACTTTCACTATTCCTAATGATCCGTTAATTTCTGGTATTTTTATTTAATTCGTCGATTTGTCTTATCTCCGCGACTACGACCAGGAATTCAATAATCCCATTTTCAGCTAATGTCCCGTTACAACGCTCTTACAACACGTTTCGTTAAACAGGGGTGAAACGAACGAGGAACAGCGATCGGTCGCAAAAACAGCGGCATTACGTATCTGGCCCGCTGGTGAGATTGGTATCGGGGCATTGAATCATTCGCATGGGTGTATCGAGTGCTATAATTAACAGAGTTGCTACTGGACCCTCGTAAATATACCCTGCAGTAAATGTCTTCGGATTGTAAGTAATATGTACGGACAAGTCGCTGTTCAACTTACTGGGCCGACGAAATTTAAAGGCTCCCTAATCTAATGCATTATCCGACATTACACGCTGTCGCGATTATATAATTTGGCACGCGAATCGGTAACCACTAACGTTCCTTCGCTCTGGGCTAGCGTTTGTGCAATTCTAAGTATATACGCTCCGGGAATCTCGAAACTTCTGAAGCTATTAGATAAGAATAATCGATGATAAAGGGGGTAAAATGGTACCTAATTGATTAAGCAATCCCTCGAGCCGAAAGTTGTTGGGTAACCAACGATTTCGAAAGCTTCCGCGAGTCGCAGGTGATTGTAATGAATTAGGGGCGACCACAATTTTTTACTCTTGGTGAAATTTTTTTCTTTAGTTTTTCGGACTTTTTCCGAAAACCGTTTGTCGCGCGAGAAAAAGTAATAGAACATAAAAAATGCTCCTTCTCTGGATCTACAACTTTAGTTCGACATATTTTTTCATGCAATCAATAACTTGGAGGATATTATGAAAAATCGACTTTGTGACCTTTTAAATAATTATTTAAATCTTCAAGGGCCCAGATTTACACGGATTTTTTTGTATTATTTGGAGCTATTCTGGGGGATGCCACGAAGAAAATTCAAAAGTCGAAAATAAGAGCCACCCTGGTGTGCATCATCTGGATTGCAATACGATTGGAACGTAGAGTTTCGAAGAATGATTCGTGAGAAATGCAGATGAAACGGGGGAAAAAGGAGCGTCGACATTCTCCAAGATGCGAAGAGATTGAATCTCTTACACGTGTTACCATATAAATACTTCCTCGCGAGATTATGCAGTTTCCAGGCAAGAGAATTCCTGCAGCGTCACCCGCCACCGACTATCGAGATATCATCGAAAGAAACTCGCAAAGCGAACACAACTGATCCCGTGTTCGCTGTTCCAGCCTTTCCTCGGGCTGTTACTCGCGAGCCACGTGGTTCTTGCTTCGGACAGGCAAGCTTTCCTGTGCATTCCACATCTATCGATTGTAAGAGGGTCGAATGGAATGAGAGGCAAAAGACTCGAGCTTGTAATTGTGTGGAGATTAACTTATCCAGAAGCATCACGTTTCAAAGAACCACTAACATCGTGTAGGGTAATTCCGGGTGAGATGGCCCTGCGGGTGAGATGGCTCGACCACGCTCCTTTTGCAAATATATTTTTGTCCTTTATAGAACCACTAAATTTACGGTGTGTTGATTTTTTTAAAAAGTGAGCCATCTCTCCTCGACTTACCCTACTCTTTACAGAGAACGGCGAAACTTTTCGCTATCCCATTTACACATGCATCTGTCACGCGATGGAAGAATAAACGTCGAGTATGAATAATAATAATAATAATAATAATAATAATTCGTCTTTATTTATCACACTTACAAAAAAAAAATTATGTGAAAAATAGGCGAGGTTCAGCATAGATGCCGTTTTGCAACCTAACTCAAAAAACAATATAAAACAAAAATAAAGCTAACAAAACAACAGATGAGCGAGAGAGAGGACCACGTGACAAGGATGAAGGAAATGTACAACTACAAGCATCCTGCATAAGTTTGTCACTGTGTCAGGGAACAAGTATTCTCAAGAAGGTTAGTTGCACTGCCAGTTGGCAGGACCAATCATCCGATAAGTGGGATTGATGGTTACAGTCGGTGATGTAACGGTGATAGTGCAATGCCAGTGGACGCAAACCGTAATAGTCCTAACGCAAACAGTTAACCGGTAGGTAACCTTTGGTAAACAGGATGCGCACGTGAATAGTTGGTTAACGATGGCAATCTACGATTTTATAGTAATCGTCCGCGACGCGAAGTTTGACCCCACGCCTGCTGCATCCCCGATAATCGAGACTTCCGGGTGTAAACGGTGCCTATTTGGTAAATAATCGCGACGTTGCAATCGAGGGATTGAGGAAGGCCTCGGCGGTGAAGTTCACTTTCTTCTGTTGTAAATATGTGTATATAGAAATTCTGCGCCTTGTCTCTATTATATTAATCTCTAATTAAGAGATTGCAGAATTCTAGGAACCTTATCGAGAAATCTTGCACTTTGTGTATTAAAATCCTAAGCGCACCAAACACGTTATTTGCATCAGCGGAATGATTATTTCGTGTTCCTGTAACTCTAAACCTGGAGGACCGTTCCGATCGTGCCTGCGTCGTAACGCATCAGCTACTATAACAAGTATTAACGGACGTATCCTGGCAGCATCGCGCATCAGTCGGAGGATTTACGTCAACCGAAACGGATTCCCTTTTCAATGGCGAAGCTGCCTGTGATGTTGCCCGAAAAAAGTTCAGTTGAAGAGCCTCGCAACTTCCTGACACCCGTTTAAGTGGTTAATAAAAGTGACGTGGACGAGCATCGAGGAGACCCTTTGATAAACCTGATTTATAATCTCTCATATCTGATTCTAATTCCATTACCTAAAACTTTGGGATCTTCTCGAATCTGTGCATCTCCGTGGAGATAGTTAATAATAAGATTCTTAAGACAAAAAAAGAAACCCAGAGTCAATATATTCTAACAATTCTCCTCTTCTAGTTACAATTAGATCGCTCCGTAACTCTTCCTCCGGTGCCATTAGAATCGATTTCCCAGTTTCAAAGCGCTCGACAAAAACTTGTCGCAGAGGAGCAGCTCGAGCAGCAGGAGCTACCGTATAATTTCGTGGGGAAAAAATGGCTGCCAGTAGATCATTCCATTTCTCTAACGAGCGCCAGTTAGCGACTGCTCGAAGACGTCTGTTCATAGATCAAAGCGAAACGAGCATTGGGGAGGGAGAAGGGAAAGCGGGGCTATAATTTCGAGTGGAAGCGGTCAAATTCGATGGACTCGGAGACCCGATGATGACGGTCCGTAATTAAGTCGGAAACAGTGGTAGAAACGTGCGGGTAAGGAAAGGAATGAAATGTTTCGTTGCGATTGTTGAGGACTCCGCGTGGATGGAATCGCGTGACGAGTTACTGAAGAAGAAAAAGAGCCAGGAGCACTTTAGAAAGTTCCTCGACGCGAAACCACTCGGTCGGGGATCACAATAATCCTCGTAATCGTCGATAATTATAGTAAGAACGCACGGTGCACAGTAACGTGCCAGAGGGCCACCCCACAGCTTTTCTGTTCGCGCCACTCTACACTTATCCTATTTACGCGGTTAGCCCGCTTTGCTCAGCCTCCGCTATTGAATTTCTTCAAATAAGGAAACTTAATTTAAATATAAATCATGTTACCGGCGCCCGGCGCAGCCTTAACGATCGCAAATTACAACGAATCGCGGCCAAAGTAAGGGACCAATAGGGGGTTCGAGTCTCAATGTAATTACGCTGCGTGTTGGCCAAAAGAAATAATCGTGCGATGGTGTATTTCGTGTAATGTGGACGTTGCTCGTGTACTTTGAGGCTTACACTGTTCGTTAAGTTTCTTCGCTTTAACGTTGCTTATCCAAATATACTTCATTATCATTGACTGCAACTTCTTCGGTGTTTTAAGTGTACTTAAATTATCTTATGTTACTTCTTAATTTCTATTTCCATAATAAGTGCATGTATCTATAATCATTATTGTTATTTTTATTAGCTATTTCTAATTATGTAGATATAAAAAATAAATTCGCCTCTATTAGAGTATAAAGACGCCAAACCTGGTAAAAGAAAAAAGATAGTAGAAGTCAACTTTAGCTTAAATAATTTTCGAACATTTCTCCTTTTGCTGTCGTTTTAATTTTCAATTCAACATTTAGCAAAGATACGTGAGTTAGTGGCGACCTCTGCGCTGAGCTTTTCGTCAGCTTCCCCATAGGGAGCAAGTAGCCAGTAGAAAAATGTGTTACTCGGAGGTCCCTGTCCTCCTCCAGCGTCCTCCACCTGTCAGAAAATCTTCATAAGCAATTCGCGAGAGCAACAAACATTATACCCCTGGCGGAATTACACCGCGACCTAATTACCTTCCTCACCATCCACCGAAGAACCTGCACTGATTTGCGATCGGTTTAAAAGCCTGCAGGCCTTCCAAAGTACAAGGAAGTGGAAGTGGCTGAGCCTGATCATCAACTAGGTGCTCTTGGAGCTCAGAACGGAAAGCAGAAATTTTCGAAACGACGTTACGCCTGCCGATAACAAACATTATACAGCACCTGTGGGCCTGTTTGGTCCGCATAGAACGTCCGTGGAAATGGTTCCGCTGTGAGCGGCGCTGTCGGCGAGAGGAACGTGGAAAGCCGACTGTAATGATCGATCGCAAGCGAGAAGGGGGCGTCAGAGTCGCGTCTGACTTTCGAGAATTCATGCGATACCGTGAAAGGCATTTTAACAGTAGCCTGTAAATACGGTATTATGTAAACCCCTACAGCACATTTGTTGCAGAAACGTCTCAGTTGCGTTGCGGTTTAATCCTTGGAATATTGCACGAAATGTTGCCGAAACGTTACAAGTAAATTGCTATGTCCGCCCCTGTGCAACATTGCAGGATATATTTCTGCAACATTTTTGGGGGATTTTACAGCAATGGTAGCGCAACATTTCTGAGATTTTACAGCAATGGTAGCGCAACATTTCTGAGATTTTACAGCAATGGTAGCGCAACATTTCTGAGATTTTACAGCAATGGTAGCGCAACATTTCGGGCAGTAGGGCAAAAAATAAAAATAATGGTATTTTTGTAACGGGGACGCGGACGACATGAATGCGTGCAGAATCATAGAAGAATAACGTGAATGTATTTTTTATAGCAGAAAATTCTTTTACCCAAGGGAGATTCGAACCTGCGACCTGTAGCACCGTAGACGAACACTTTACCGCTGCAGCTACAACTGTTGATTGAGAAGATTGCTTACGCATTCGAGCTTATGTTCCTACCGTGCAACACTTTAAACTCAAATTATTCAAAAACGAAGATTCATTTTAACAAACCTCATTACATCTCCCTAATCGTAAGGCCGATATTTCAAACACATTCATTCCGACGCTTGATGTTGTATTAAGTTAATTCATATTCTGATATGAAATATCCTGCGCAGTACAAGAAAATAATGTTTTTTAGTTTTTAGCGCATTTTTAATACAATCGTTTAACATAATTTATTTTATTTATTTTTTTTTTCTGGTCTTTAGTGTTTGTAGATTTACATTTCACAGCTCAGACTTCTTTACAAATATCATTTATTGCTGGATACAGTTTAACACTTTCTTTAACCTTATAGTGCTAATTAACTAATTGTATTCTTTACTTGTATCACATATTGTCCGTGTTTACATATATTCCTTCGGATGTTGTCTGTGAAATGTAACACTGGATTCTATTTGTCCACATATGTGATATCAGTAATTAATATAATTATTTAATTAAGACTACAGAGTTTAAACAAACTGATAAACAATATTCAGCAACAAAAGATATTTGTATAAAAGTGTTACACGTGCAAATTAATGCCAGTGTCCTTACTATTACCGTTTAATTGTTTATATCTATTTAAAACGTTCCGAATTGTCGAGGGAAAATATCTAAGTCCGGATATGTTGCGGTTTCATGGCTCATATATTGCTCATATCTTGCAGCGCTTGCAAGATATGAGGAATATATGAGCAATATATGAGCAACATATTCGAATTTCCAGGAGCGATTCCTAATTGTCGATGCCCAGAATACAGTCTAAGATTCCACGGGCTATCAAGAGGGAATATACGCGAACGCGGACATTATCTGACATAAATAATTAATACAATTATTTAATTAACACTACAGAGTTTAAACAAACTTATAAACAATATTCAGCAACAAAAGATATTTGTATAAAAGTGTTACACGTGCAAATTAATGCCAGTGTCCTTACTATTACCGTTTAATTGTTTATATCTATTTAAAACGTTCCGAATTGTCGAGGGAAAATATCTAAGTCCGGATATGTTGCGGTTTCATGGCTCATATATTGCTCATATCTTGCAGCGCTTGCAAGATATGAGGAATATATGAGCAATATATGAGCAACATATTCGAATTTCCAGGAGCGATTCCTAATTGTCGATGCCCAGAATACAGTCTAAGATTCCACGGGCTATCAAGAGGGAATATACGCGAACGCGGACATTATCTGACATAAATAATTAATACAATTATTTAATTAACACTACAGAGTTTAAACAAACTTATAAACAATATTCAGCAACAAAAGATATTTGTATAAAAGTGTTACACGTGCAAATTAATGCCAGTGTCCTTACTATTACCGTTTAATTGTTTATATCTATTTAAAACGTTCCGAATTGTCGAGGGAAAGTATCTAAGTCCGGATATGTTGCGGTTTCATGGCTCATATATTGCTCATATCTTGCAGCGCTTGCAAGATATGAGGAATATATGAGCAATATATGAGCAACATATTCGAATTTCTAGGAGCGATTCCTAATTGTCGATGCCCAGAATACAGTCTAAGATTCCACGGGCTATCAAGAGGGAATATACGCGAACGCGGACATTATCTGACATAAATAATTAATACAATTACTTAATTAACACATCTGGTTTAAACAAATTCATTAACTATATACAGCAACAAAAGAGATTTGTATAAAAGTGTTACACGTGCAAATTAATGCCAGTGTCCTTACTATTACCGTTTAATTGTTTATATCTATTTAAAACGTTCCGAATTGTCGAGGGAAAATATCTAAGTCCGGATATGTTGCGGTTTCATGGCTCATATATTGCTCATATCTTGCAGCGCTTGCAAGATATGAGAAATATATGAGCAATATATGAGCAACATATCCGGACTTAGATATTTTCCCTCGACAATTCTGAACGTTTTAAATAGATATAAACAATTAAACGGTAATAGTAAGGACACTGGCATTAATTTGCACGTGTAACACTTTTATACAAATCTCTTTTGTTGCTGAATATTGTTTATCAGTTTGTTTAAACTCTGTAGTGTTAATTAAATAATTGTATTAATTATTTATGTCAGATAATGTCCGCGTTCGCATATATTCCCTCTTGATAGCCCGTGGAATCTTAGACTGTATTCTGGGCATCGACAATTAGGAATCGCTCCTCGAAATTCGAATATATTGCGGTTTCATTGCTGAAATCTTCCACGGTGCAATATTTCACGGCAATATGTGCGCAATATTCCTGAAATAATGCACAAATGTTTCCAGAGCAATATTACGCGGCGATATGTGCGCAATGTTTCTGTAACATTGCACAAATGTGGCCATTGAAATATTGCACGGCAATGTTTCCGCAATTTTGCAGTAATATTGCAATGCAGCTTGCAACCAAACGGCAACTTTGTAATATTCTGCAACTTTTGTGCAACGTATCTGCAACAAAATGTGCTGTAGGGGAAGTAGCGCAGCTACCAGCCCGACGATTTCCCTCGATTTCCCCAATCTCTGCACGCCACTCTGCCTCGCTTTCCACCGCTTCGAGTTACGATCAACGTAATTCCTATTGTATAGTCACGGCGAGTCGCGATAATGAGTCACGCGAGACAAATACACTTTGCTCTGGGTATCCATGATTTCGTTGAAACTCCGAAGGGGTTGGAGACCTGCAGAGTTCCCTGATAGACTCATCACAGGTGTTTTTTATTCTTAAAACGAAGAGATCGGTACTTGAATGCTTTCTTTTTGATGAATATTGAGTGTAAAAGACGACGAGTGTAACTGGGTAGTGTATTTCTTTACATTTGGAATATCAGGTGAACTTGAAGGCCAGCTGAAGTTGAAGTACTTGGGGGTTTAAGAACACTTTATTTACGAGTGTAAATTTCGCGGGGATTTTGAGTAATCGTAACTTACTTTATAAAGTAATCGTCGGTACAGATTCGGTGCCGCTGGAAATCGTCGCGACAGCGGCTTTAAAGGACCTACGGTGGCCCACGGTGCTGAAGTGGCCTGTTGCAAATGGCGCACCATTAGCCCCTGTACGAGGAGGGCGTAATGTTATACATTACGCGGTAATGGCTACGTGTGTGTTGCTGCTGAGCACATGCACACGAGTCCGTTGTTCTCGGTTAACCCGAGCAGAATACTAAGAACGGAACAGCGGCACCGAGAGTTCCCTGCAAGAGAACTCGACCAGCCAAGCGAGATGCAGAATCTGTGTCACAAGTCGCAGCATCCGCTCGCGTGGAATTCCTGTTCCACGGTGAATTCGTAAGAGGGATGCAGGGTGCAGGAAATATTGGCTGTCGGAAGTACATCAAGTTGAAGAGAGTTGAAAGCAATACGAGTGCAACAGGATAAGGAATTGAAGAGGAAGCAACTACCACTTGATCCAAAATTTGGGAATATTTTCAGCGAAGAAGAACACTGAGAATTCCATAGTCAGAAGTGATAAAAACTCAGCTTATATAGTTACAGAGAATTAGTACTTTACTTTTTATATGCAATCATAGGAGGATAATTAGAAAGTACCTATTCAATGAGTATTATTTGAAAGAATACTTTGTGAAGCTACGATTGGATGAAGTGTTCTCCTCGCATAGAAATTGAGCAACGCTAAAACGATTTGAAATAGAAGTGTAAGAGCTTTCAGGCCTCGTTGGAGCAATCGCATTACTGCGGACAGTAATTACATGGCCACCAGGTAAGACAAATGAATAATTAGTATCAACGCAGCTCGCTTGTTTGAGATATGCGCTAAAGGTGTTGTAACATTAAGCGTCTCTAATTAGGAATAACGAATGACGTAACGAACGTGTAATTACCTACGCTCAACCATTGCCACGGGCTTCACACTGTCTTATAGTCTCGTAAACTTCGATGGAATAATCTTCCACTGGGCTTCTGCACAATCACCACCCTTAACTGCATTAGTTTATCAGGACCTCGCAAAAACTCCAAGATGTCAGTGGGAAAGTCAATGATCTACCGTATTTCTACAGGAAGTATCCACTTCTTCCGAATCTTCCAAAACCACACAAATAGAAAGCAAACGGGAACAGAGGATTCTGATTTTAATGAAACTTAAAAGCCTCTAAGTTATCGCACTTTCCTTTTCGTCAACATAACTATATTTTTCTTTTGTGACCGTGATAGAGAATTAGAATTGGACAATTCTTATATTTAAAGTTTCGTTCTGTTTCGCTCCGTTACGAAGTTATATTATTAAAAATACGAAAAACGCGATAACTTTAAAAGACAACTTTACCTTTACCCGTTCAGAAAGAATTTCCGTATAAAAATAATTGCTTCTTGCATAGTTATTCCAGTTTGCTCCACATTCACGCGAAGTTTCGTTAAAAATCAGAATTTTAGAGTTGAGAACGATTCCTTGTCAGTCAAAGAACTTGTAATGACTCGCGTCAAAGTAAATTTCCTAAAACCCAGATTATCAACAGACAAGTTGCCTCGCGCCTCATCAAAGTGAAAACTTTGATGCCAGAGGACTACGCGTCACTCATCGGCCGTTCGCCGACACCGAGCCGAAACCGCGAGAGCTGAAATGGGAGAGCGTGGCGGACAACGAGTGATCTCTCGACGCGAGAGCCAACGGTACACGACAGGCTGACGCGCCGTCAGGTACCTTGACGCGGAACGTCTTCACCCGGACGAGCAGCGCGATTATGTCTTCCCTTATGTCTCGACGGAGATCACGAACGCGACGGGGCCCTTCGTTCATTGCCGCCCATCGCGTCAACGTCTTCCTCGTTTATACGAACGCGGGGGGGAGCGAGGGGACTCACGGCGGACGGGACCCTCCGGGCGATTTCACTCGGCTCGTTTTCGCACGGCACGCGGCCGCCGTCCTGGCAGCTTCTCACGTTCATCAGGACACCTTGTAGATCGTCCCGCGTGGAGAGTTTCGGCCACCGAGCCGCGCGGTGCATTCCAATGCAAATAACTCTCGCCCCGGGGACGCGGCGTAATCGTCGCAATTTCATGCTTCTCAGAAATTCAACCTGCCTATCCCCAGCCCCCCCTCCCTCGTCCCTCCCCCCGTCGCCGAGCGTTCCCCGGTTAGCTGCCTCCCCCGAAACCGCCTTGCTTCTACAATCACCCGATAAACCACCCCCCGGGTGCGCCTGTCGCCCCGGTGCATTATCCATCGCGAGGATCGGCTCTGGTTGACAACCGATAACGTTCGCTGTTTATTTATGACTGTTTACGGAGAGGGGCGTCTATGCCGAGCTGTTCGCGACCAGCCACCGCCGCGGGCCTGTTTGATTTCGGTGGCTCCCTTAGGCCGGCTGCCGTGGGACCGCTGATGGGCCCGCGATGATAGATAACCCGGGGCCTGACGGGTTTAACACTTGCAGGGTTAATTGACGGTTTTAATTCAACCCTCCACTGACAGAGCGGAATGCTGGTTACGTAATTGCTGGGTTGCTTGATTTCAGCCTGGCTCAGGAAGAGAAATGTACACAGTGTGTCTGGCAAACGGAGGGATCGATAGTATATTCGTTTTTTAAATTGTGCCGTTTATTCGAAGTATGGCATTAATGCAACGCTTGGGAACTGGGATTTCTGGAGATTTGCTTTTTAGAATTGCCTTTATCCTTGTCTCAGCTGCTTGTATGATTGGAAGTGGCGCATCTACTCATCGTGCCATGAACGTGAATTTTTGGCTAAAATATTTTATATTTGTTGTCGAGTGAATTCGAGACTCTACTTATTAGATTTTGGGAGAAAAGAAGGTGGTGGAAGGATTCTGTGCTGGTATCCAGAATTTCTAGAAACGTTGACCGCTACGGAGAGGCTGACTTATGGGATGTGAATTACGCAATGGACCGGTAGGTGGTTGAGCGTATCACGTTTCAGCCTGTCGGCAGGTAAATCGTTTTCAGTGATCGCGTCCCGCAGGTTGCTCGTGAAGATGTCGAAATAAGGATCGGGATGACGGATGGGCATAAAACTTTTAATACGGGACCACGAGTCCTGTGACCGTGGATTATATAATACAGAATGAGACATTTCTCGGTTCGACGATCGGCTAGAAATTAGATTAAATCTGACCCATCGTAAGCTGATCCTGTCGCCCCTGGAATTGTGACTATTAGATGCGGAGGAACGTGTCCACCGGAGCGAAGAATTTTGAATGAAATAATCTGAAAATTGATCTTCCCGTTGGTTAGTTCCAAGAGACTTGCGCAACTCGTTACTCCAAAGCAGAGATAGGCAAAATTTTTATTTAAAATAAACTTCGAATAACGAATAAAAGTTATTAAAAAATATTCGTCATTCGTTCGATAATCCCAGTTAACTTTATTCGACACATGATGAATAATTTTTTTGTAACTTTTATTCATTATTCATCTCTGCTTCAAAGCTACCAGAAAGCCGCCACCATCTCCAACTAATTCCTGTATGATTCAAAGACCCAAAAGAAGGTAAACGGAATCTCTCTTCCCAGTTAAATAGGTAAATTCAAAAACAACTCACAAGCGAAAGCGTGCTAAGAAATAAAACAGAGGTACAGTCGAAACAAATTCCCTTCGTCGGTAAAAATGTCCCCCACCCCTGGCGCAGAGATGAAAAGATGAAGCTTTTGCAACCGCCACGTACATGGCCAGTGGTGAAAACGTTAAATTCCAACGCAGCAGCGGGTCGTTGCATCAAAAAGACCGCGCGCCTTGGCGTTTTTCAAGATTTCTTCGCGCAACCCGATGTATCATGCTGGACAGTAATTGCCAGAGTATGCCGGGCAAAGGATCTGCAAATTTTCGCGGCACATTGCAGCAAAACGTCCGCGACAGGCAAAGGGAGAGGCTACGGGAGGGAGGTGGTGAGATCGTGGGATAAAAAGATCGAAGGATCGTTAATTTCTTAGCGGTGGACAGCGTCGCGTACGCGGTGAAGTATAACGTACCACCGGAATCGAATTAATACGACGACAACGAAACGAAGGAACTTAAAATGCTAATGAACGAGTCGCTGGGCCCGGCTCCTCGTCGACACGCTCGTTCCGTACTTTCACACGTTCGAATTTATCGGGATTTAATTCGTCGTACGACCAGGTAGGCCCACTACCGGTCGTCGTTCCTCGATCTCTCAATGCTGGCGGATGCTAAACGGTACCCGGCCGCTCTTGTAGCCATTCCAAATCGAAGTCACACCGGTCAGTAATTCATACGAAATTGATTTAACATCCTGAGCAACGGGGGTCGGCGACTCATAGAACAGGCGATAAATTTCCTGTACAATTTGGTGGCACATAGGATTTCGTGTTCGATGCGACGTGGAAGAAATTGATTACAATGGAATTTATGGGAAGCTTGTTCACCGCATGTTGGGCGGCAGATGTGGACAACAATTTAATAATTTAATCTCTATACGAACCTATGTACGGACTTGTAACTGACTTATTGCAAATATTGGAGATTAATTCAACCCTTTATATCAACCCTGTATGCAAAAGATATTGAAATTTTTGGTAGCTGTGCAGTAACTATCGTACAGTAACACATAAATACAATACAGCGGGACCAAGAAAAAAAAGCAAGAGAATGAGAGTAGGTAGGGGAGACCGGGGCTAGTTATGATGTTTTTTCGTTTTTTATTTTTTTTGCATTTCAGATTCAATACTATCAATGACTCTCACTTAAAGTACGTAGCTTCCTCTAAAGATGACCGCTGTCACATGTGATTAAACGAAAACTATGAGTGAAAAAAGCCATTGTGGTGGTCGAGACATGATGCAACGCGTGAACCGATTACAAAAAAACACATTGTGATTGAAACACATCTGCCTCTTCATGGTCGAAGTGATAGGCGAAGCGACAAAAATTTAAATAGCTTTGTGACAACCTGCCCCTGTCACAACTAGCCCCGGTCTCCCCTACCCAGATTTAAAAGCCCACTACAATTCTAAGTACATACATCCTTTTTATACACCCCTGCACCTTAAGAACCCGAACATCCTCAGCTACAAAGATTCCTGAAAACCGTACCGTCATATACCGAGTGGTGAAAATCGTTTCATCACATGCCACCTTTATCTAACAGATTCTCCGCTGTCCCACCTCCTCGAACTCACCCCCGAAATGCACCTACCCCTCTTAACGCATCGTTTTCCCTGACCCAGAGGGGAGACAAGGGTGGTCCCGCCAAAAAGTCCTCTGACAATGAAGACGCACACGGTAAATCGGCTTGGTTGCAGGGTGGTCGGAGCGGTGGTGGTCGGGGCGGCTGTTTGCGGCCGTATTCCTGGCCTGGCGAAGAGTCAACGGGAGCAGTGCAGGAAAGCGCCGCACGCGATGCCAGCGGTGGGCGAGGGCGCGGAGCTCGGACTTCGCGAGTGCCGACATCAGTTCAGACATCACCGGTGGAACTGTTCCCACGTGGCCAACGATCAGGTCTTCGGCCACGTGGTCGTAGTAGGTAAGGATATTGTCCTGTCACCGGGGCCGGCCCGCTATTTATTATGCCCGGGGCGTTTAACAGTGGCGTTGCGCCGTAAGGAGCGTTCAGCTGGCGCTGCAAAAGGCCAGCCGACGACGCGACGTGTACGCGGTAATGGATTCAGAGCGTCCACGGTATTTCGAGCGCCCGCGCGCGGGCTAAACCCGAGCCCTCTTCGAGATACCATACGCCGCGCAAAATGTAGGCTATGCACGCGGTAGGCTGTGTTCAATGCATTACTGTTGCGGAGGCGCAGGCCAGTGGATGAATCGGGGTATCTCGAGTAATCAAGAAACACGAGGGAGAGAAATAGTATTCCCGGTACCCGAGGATACGCTCTGCACCTCGGCTAGCGCGCTCTTCTTGGTATCCGCGCTTTGCTCGAAAGTTATTTGTAAATGGGCACTTCTGATTCGGAATGTTCAACGCCCCGAGCCTGGTGGCAATAGCGTGGCCGTCGCGGCCTCTTGTATGCCGATAATTATGGTAATACTACCGTTGGGTACCGTTTATAATTCGAGTCTTCTTCTGCATTATCGATTTCAAGTTTCCTTTGATACCGTAAGTACATACATTTTCTAGTTCGAGTCGTCGATTAATGCTCCGAAGCGTGGTCGGTGAAATGTACCTATTTAAATGAAGATCGAAGGTTTTATTTAACGCCGTCGGCCAAAACGCTTTTGCAGCGGATAAACTGCCACCAGATATGTCGAACTATTTAATCGGTGTGCACGCTTGTGTGCATGTATCTGGAGGATCACAGACACGTTGCGAGAGTAAAGAAGATAAATTACTGTTGTGTCAGACCCGTGTTTTACTGGGCATAGTCGTACCTGTATCATGCTAATGGTCTTTTCATTAAGGATTTCCAAGCTTTATCGGGGACCTATTAATTCACATTCTACCGTGGGACCATTTCTAGCCACTGACCGTTCGCCTGGCAGTTAATCACGCCGTATTGGAATTGTGTTAATAAACCTTTGGAAATCAGACACTTGGATCTCAAAATTATTAAGATTCGGTGTAGGTTTCGTATAATTATATACCTCGGCTGATGAAAAAAATCCAGTCCCATGAATTACAGCTTTTAAGTGCTCGAGTCAGGTTGTGACGCGGTCTTCGGCACAACTGTGCTTGGCTATTTAAAAATTTTAAGAAAAATCCTCCTTGCAGCTCCTTCTGTTCAAAATCTTTTTAAAGCTACCTCCTGACTAAATATATTAGGAACTTTAATTTCGGATACTTAGAAAGATTCTGGAACCTGTGAAAATATTTCCACATCATATTCTAATTAGATGAAGATCCGAATAATGGGGTTAGTTGAGCGCCACGCTGGAGCAACAAGGAAATAAAGTTTCCTCCTCGACAGTCTCATTGTCTCAGGTTTACTTTGCATCCCGCTGCGCCCCTTGTGAAGGGAAGATAAATTACGAAGCCGTACATCCCGCGGTGTAAACTCGAAATTCTTTATCACGGACACGCCGCAATTTTTCCCCTTCAAACACATTTGTAATTCGTTTCCTACGTTCCAGAAACCCCCGTGACTCGACAAGTTGGCCTCACCTGTTCAGGCGTGTAATTGATTTACGGTGAATCAGCGTGAAGAATGAATGAAAAGGATACGACGAATCGGCGTGAAACTGAAACGAAATAGTTTATTCGCTTCTCGAATTACAGTGTTGGAAATATTTATTGCATCGCTCGGATATTTCGCGTGTACTCACTTCCACCTCGTTTAGCATTAGTATTCCGATGGTATTTTTGCGCAATTGTTAACTAAGAAATTGTTGTAAGCATAGGTACAGTGCCTGATATTTTAGTTAAAATTAGTTGGATACCATCTACTTTATCAATCATGGAATTATGAAGATTGTTTAATAAGACCTGAATTTTTTGGGTGTGATGCAATAAATACTTCGAGTAGCATATTTCTCAATGAACAAGTCTAGAGTTGAAGATTTGCATCATATTTCTCAGAATTCTCAGCGAGACATTAAGGGGGAAGCCACTGTGACGGTAAAAAATAAAGGCTATTTTTAAGGAATTTTTTTATAATGAAATATAAGTTTCTACAAAAAATCTTTATTACCAACTGAAAATACACATATTTAACTAATATTTTATGCGTCTGGACTGAACAAATTTTGGATAGTATGGCCACAGCATACTAAAATGTTATGCATTGCAAAAAAAGATTTACAAAACGGGCGGTCGTGTAACTTTCCAACATTTGCTCCGAATTGAAAAATTCGAGGTTTTTCTTAAAATATTTTACAATAGCTACAAGTAAGTGTGCAGATTTAAAAAAGGGTGGCTAACTTCCTTAGGATTTCTCCCACCAAAATAATGTATACTATCCCAGTTGTTCGACTCGTTTTCGCAGATGACCGATAGTACGCAGGGACAATCGAGCGGAGAAATGATAACTCGGCGCACGGACACGTTTTAAATCTCCAAATTAGGAGGGGCCGACGTAATGGGATCCCGTGGACGGTTAGGTTGCCAGAAGTAGGCGTTCTTTTCGCCGGAATCGCGGACGTTTTTACGAGGATTAGGATACAGCGGGGGAAGATGATAGAGGAGCAGTGGCGCGGTAGCGGATTTTATCGTGATGGAAATCGACGAAACGGCCAACTGCCACACGTGGTAGCAGCTCCCTACACCCACAAGCCGGTGTGCGCGGGTGTGCGTTAGATGTGGGTCCGGTTTCTCGTGTTACCGTTTCGTGATGCTGCCGGCTGCCCGGCAGCCGCATAATACGCGTATAACTTATGCTCGGGCCGCGGATGGGACGTCGCAACCTTGTGTAAGAGCACTCTGATGTCTTCGCGAAAAGAAATAGCGAAAAAAGCATAAGCAGAAACGTCGGTAACCCGCCCACGCGCGGCCTTAACGAATTTCGTGCGTGAGGGCACGCGAGGAACGCCTCGCTCCCTGTGTCGTCTCCCATGGATCACGCTGCTGCCGAAAATCTCCGCTGGCTCCCTTGTTTTAACGTCTAAACTCTAAACCAACCGTTGGCAGAGTTTCCTTCATTCCTTTCAGACACTGTTGTATATAGCTACGTCTCGTCATAAATCTGGACTTGAAGAGGGAGTCGATGTCAGTCATCGCGTTGGGATTCCAATATTATTCGAGCAAAACAGGTGTTTAGAGGGATTGATAGGTTTCCAGATAGATTTCTTTATAGACGAACACGCGTTAAAAGCTGAATGTTACCGTGACGCTAGTTCTTTTCAATTTAGAAAACGAATAGTATCTTTCACTATAGTTGTTATTAGCTGTGTTTAAAGTGTCAGTAATCGCACCCCCACACCAAGTTTTCTGCAAGTATCGTTCGCGTGACAACTCGGGGCGCCACGAAATGCCAACGACGCAGCACGCATCAATTTTCCTGATTTCACGCGACACGCTGTAAATTGTCCCCTTTGGAATACCAGCAGTTCCTCGACGCGCCAATTTTTCAGGAATCGCGACTCACGCAACAGCTTTTGGCTCGGGCTGCTCGAGATATCGGTAGCAGCGAGTCGAGTGAATCTTTTTGGAACCGTTACTCACGTGACACCTTCCACACTGGGCTGTCTGAAATACCGAAGATTGCAATTCGCGGTAATTTTTTACTCAAGAATATCGAGATTGCGTGCTGCACTTTATTGTCCATAACTCCAAACTGTAAAGCTTTAAAAATTTCTTGCTTGATTCATGTTGCTCCACGCATATCCTATTTTTGCATTACACTTTTTAACTATAAACGTCAGAGAAAATCGACAAAATCAAAATTTAACCCACAGAACTCCTTGTTAGCTTATAGTAGAGGAACCCATCGCTAAACTTCTAACAATACTGAGTCAGTCAAATAAATGTCGACTGTAGCACACACCTACATTCTCCAAGCCTTTTTCATGGACACCCTGTACCGTGCACCGCCTGCTACACTCTTAATTTCCAAAGCGTGGCTGGAAGTAACTTAATATCGCGAGACAGAACGTTACAGCAGGTTACGTAGCGACAAATGGCGAAAGCAATATTTCTTAGGGACAAGATAATCCGGGAGTCCAGTCAGCGGAAGCTGACGTGATCCGCTCGCATAAATATCGCTAAATACACCATATTTGTCATCCGGGCATTAAAAACCATAAGCGCGTCCGTGGTGGATACGGGCTCTTTTTCCCCGTCTCTTTTTCTCCTTGGACAGCGTTACATAGGAAACAGGTAGGTGCACGCACCGCGATTTCTCATGATTAACGCGGGGGATTAAGCCTCAACGTGGGAAAAATCGAGAAAGCAGAATCCACCCCGCGCAGCCACGTGATTTACCTCGCGCGAGGAATCGCTGGCAGTTTGTCACGTGGCGTGTGACTAGAACTCCTTGAATTCCGCGAATAAAGTGCTCCTTGATATTTACTTCGAAAAGCTGATGATGTGACGTTCGAGACACTCGTCATTAAATTATCGTTCATAGGTTTCCGAACCTGAAACGACGTTGAGCCTAAAAATCAACCGAAGGCAAGCCTCGCCATAAATTATTTATTTGAAAGCATCAACATTAGCAGCGTCCGTCAACTTTTTATAAAAAAATACGATACCTTATCTCGCACAGTGACGACACACGAGTCGTGTTAATCAGCTCGCAACTTGTTCGCGTGCAAAAAACTCGAGCGCGCGCGTCGTTGCTCTTTTAACGAGTTATGAATTCCGCTGGTCCGTGACATTGCGAGTTGAACATTTATTAAAACGAGCAGCGGCCGATATCTCATCGTAAAACCGTGGTAGCCGGCGGACATCGACGAGGCATAAAATTAAGTGGAGGGGAAAAGAATTTGTATCGAGAAATGATTTTCACGAATAAGGGAAAAAGAAAGAGCGGGGAAGGATGGTAGAGGCGGAACGGAGCGGGGAGCACGCGAAGAGAGGAAAAAACGTTTAAAGAGCGAGCCGATAAACGTGGCGAAACGAGAATAGCAGCTGCTTGGAGGAAGTCGCGCGAGAAATAAGAAGGCCAGGAATTAATGCGGGGAAAAAAATATAAATAACGCTTATAAGACGGAGGGGCGGTCGGTTGCTAACTTAATTAGTGAAATTAACGGGGCCGCTCAACATGCTGGAGCTAAGTGCGGCAATATACGCTTAAGATATTTCCCAGCTCTTAAAACGCTCACATTATGTACCCGATATAATCCGTACACGTAGGAGTGCGTGCTCTCGAATTAAACGCACGATTAACACGTTTCGCGAAAACACGGGGCAAGCTTGAACTCGTAATCTCCTCCACGGTTTGCATTGAAGTCACCGTCGAGCGCCTAATCGCGTTACGCCGCGCGGAGTTCCAAAGGATCGCGTAAAGACGGCCGCGAAGAATGAAATTAAGAAGCATTCACGCCCGAGGGGGGATTCAATGAACCGGGGAATGGAACGATCGGCATCGAGCCCGGCGAGAGAGATTCGATCGCGTTTGCAAACGATCGCGTTTTTCGTTGGCGTTCCGCGAAAACGGCCGATTCGGGGCGATAGTGGAAGTCGCCGAGGCGAGTTTAGCGGCGCTTAAAATTAATCGAAAGCACGGCGGCCCACACGGCGACTCGCGGTGAATATATTTTCATAAATTAGGATTCTTCACGCGAGGCGGCGACGTGGATTTCGGTGCCCGTCGTGGGCGTAAGCCCCCTAATCGTCGAAACAAAACGACATAATTAAGAGATCCATTACGCCGGCCACTCGCTCCCCCTCCCACAATTCCCCACGTTGTATTATCTATTATTAATTCAATCGACGAGGGCCGTATTCTTAATTACGGGGGCCGAGCACGACTTTCGTCGGATTCGATGCTGGGAAGATCGACGAGTTCCAGGAATATCTTGAGCGAGACCGAGGCAGAATGGTTGTCCGCGGTTGGGACGGGTCGCACAAAAAGACTCCTCGTGGAATTCTCTCGGTCAACTGGCTCTAATGATGTGTCGTTATTTTTATATTCCAGCTATATTTCTTTTACCTCCCCGCCGTTTTGACTGCCTGCCTACTTGCGCTCCGCGGCGTATTTGGAAGTCGATACGGCGGGATTTATAGGCGCGGACGACTCCCCGAGAAGCTCAATTTTACAAGTATGACAGAAGGACTCCCAAAGTAGAAGTGAAACTTGCGCCGCTGATGACAACGCCACCTACGATAAGCTGCGATCACCCCCGAGCACACCGAGGCCATAGAATATAGGAGAGAACGAATCCGCTGCAGGGAAAGTTTATCTGAGGATAGAATCAGGGAGAGTTGGCGCGTCGACGCACTTGTCCTTCGGTGCCCATCGACTCGAGAGCTCGTTAAAAATTGCGGAATATCTCGTCGGCGGTTATCGGGCGATAATATCGGTATTATCAGCCTATAAATCCGCGTACATACGGTCCGTCGAGGTGCTAATTTTATTCCACCGGGTGACAAAGTAATCCGGACCGCACACCGGTGGTGAGATAAAAAAGACGAGCTCGGAGGATCGGGCTGGGACGGGGGAGGGGGGGAATGGAAGAAAAAGGCCAGCGGCGTTTCCTTGGCCGGGACAACGAGTGTGTCCTCTCGCACTCGGATAACGTCAACGAGGGAGCGTCGCGAGTTAATGTGGCGTCTTATCAATTTCTGCTGAACCCAATGGAAAGCCTTCCACCTTCTCGCCCTTTCGCACACCTCTGCCCGCACCTCGGTTCGCGCCACTTTTTTTCCATCCCGGGTCCCCTTATCCGTCTCAAATAACTGGACTGGCCCACACTCGGCGCATTCGCGCCGGCAACACCTACCTAAATACGTCCCCGGCCGTTTGCGTCCCCGACGCGTTCCACGCATTCCCAGCTTTCTCATTAGTGCATGTACCATCCCGGTGGATTCAATGCAGCGCGGTGAAACACGACGGAATAGCGCGATCCGGAGGGTTTACACGGTCGTTGGGGCTTGATTTAGTACGGTGGCCGGGTAACGACACGGTCACGATCCGATTACGATTCGTACAAATGTTAACTGAACGGTTTAGAGCCGAGTCGTTGGCTGGCCGCGCGCGCGCGCGCGCGCTTGAAGAGCATCGGATGATATTTGAATGGATTGTAACTGAATCGTGAGTGAACTCTGATTGTGGGGGGATTGCGGGCGTATATCGAGCCCTGGCTTATCCCCGTTCCGAAGACGAAGTCGTTGCACGCGACGACTTTATGCCCCTGACTCCTCACCAGCAGTTCTGAGGATCTCGATGGGTTTCTCTGTTCCGCGAAAGCTTCGGTATAATTCGAACAGTGGAGCACGGGGATCTCACTTAACCAGTACTTTATATCTACGTAGACCTAGCAGAGGTAATTATTCCTGGGTGCAATCACGGTGATTACCTCAACGTTTCATCCGTTTCAGAGTATACATAGTAGCGCAACGTCGTAACGAAGATGCGAAACGGGACACTTGGAGATAATCTCGGGCGTTCAGTTAAAGGTCAATTAAAAATCGAGTATGTCCGGTGTTTAATGGACGCGAGGGACTTATTAGAGGAACCTGCGCACGTCGGCGGAGCGTCCAGACGCTAATCGACCGAGGAATCCTGACAGCACGAGCGCCGGCTGCGCGGCGCAAGCCCAGCGTGATCATGTTGATTATGAAAATTTCCCAGTTCCAAGTAATCTGCTGGAGCGGTTCGCGGGATTAAATTGCACGAGTGGAAGATAGGAAGGCCCGGCGGACGTGGTATCGACGAGACGGAGAACCGGTACGGGGAAAATGTGTTTCCAGTTGTTAGACGTGCCAGCCGCGCAGAGAGCCGCGCCGGTCGATCATCGATCGTCGAATGGGTAAACGTGCACGGCACAATCCCTCGGCTGCTATCAGCCGTGGCAGTTTTCACTCGGTTATATTCGCCGGGTGACAACTCGCCCTCGAATCGATCAGATATCAGGTCGCACACGTGTGGGATATTCGCGTGTCGGGACGAGTGACTCGACCGGTTCGAGGAAACCCCAACAACGGAATATCGGAGCGCGCATAATGAGAGAAGTCAGGCCGATCTCTTTCTTCCCTACTTTCCTTTTTCTCTCGCCCGTTTAACGAGATACCCTGCGAATGGAATTCTCGTGCCACGTGGACGCGCCGAATTTATGCGTTTCGCGATCATTAGCCCGGCGAAGTATCTAAATTTCGTCTCACAGCTTGAAGCCTTTTAAAGCTTTTTGCTTAATCGCTCGAGTGTCCGACTGGGACGACGATTCTTTCGGCTCTTTTTTGCTTCTCGGTCGTCGATAAACGATTACCCCCGCGGGGGCGAGCACCGGGGTCGCCGTGTCAACGGTAACATATTTCTGCTGGACGGGTTCATTTAAGGGAATGCAGAGTTGCGGGGAAAATTAGATGACAGAATACCTAGTGTCTAAGATTTTACTCCCCTGAATGAAATGAATGAAATGTCTATGAAAATGCCACGCAATGTCTAAAATTGTCTAAAACTGCCAAAAGTGCCTTGATCCATGAAGAAGAATCGAGGACAAGCCCGTCCCCTCGAGGAGCCTGTTTAAATCGAAAGCTCGCGCGCGTCCAGTCGCGAGGAATCTGCGAAAAAGGACGAACGTCTCGGCGGAGGTTGCAATTGAGAATTCCACGGCGAATCGTGCGACAGAGGGGAAGGGGGTGGCGCGGGGTGCCGGGCCGCGTACGTGCAACGAGGAGGATCACCTTCGTCCTGGCCGATCTGGAAGAAGTTCAGGCAGCACCGAGCCGGGGATAATTGTATCGTGCCGCGTGCAGAACGATCCGTCTCTGTCGACTTTATCTTACCGCTAATTTGTTCGATAGGTCGAGGTGGGGCAGAGGGAGCGGGGCAGAGAACCCTGCCGTCGCGACGGATCCACCTGGAGCAAATGCCGCTTGTATCTTTCCGTCCGCGAATGTAACTAGACTAGATGATAGCCGGCCCCGCACGACGCGCGCCTCGCCACGATCAGCCGAAGAATTTATAGTAGCCACAGAAAATTACCATTGCTTGGCATCCCGCGGCCCGGGACCCTCTTCCCCTGCCCCACCTCCGGGACTGATACTCATTCGAAGTTAAATTATGATCCGGTCTATGTATGCGTAGATACCTAACCACGAGGATGAAGTTAGAATGACGTGGATAACTGACCATTCATAAATATCCACGACGCTTTTATACCAAGGGACTCTAGGACCCCGTCTCTATCCCCTAGTCCCGTCGAGATTTTCGGATTAATTAGGTCGGTTTGATGGGGTCTCGGGGGTCTAAGGACTCGGGGAAGGCTCGAGAAGATCGAAGAGAAGGTTGACATGAAAATTATACCTACTCAAGAGTACCTACATCCAACTTTCGTCTCTCTTGATTCAGCTACGAGTGTTTGAGCATTTCAGTAATTACGATATGTCCCTACATAACCTTGACAAGTTACTTTGGAAACGTGAGCGATACAAAGATTGCCCAGAATAAGTAGCTGAAGGGTACAAAAATTCTCATTATACGCCTTTACCTATCGAACAGCTAGCCCCAAGATTGAAGAAGCTCGACGCGGAGCTCCGAGCAGCGTTCGACTACCATGGACGTTACACCTGCAGCCATTTCTCCCCTCCTAGGCTGACCCTAATGACTTGGATCGCAATCGTAATAACAGCAATTGCTCGAATCGGATTCGGCCTGTCATAGCGGCGTATCGTGTTCCCCGTGTTATTTGCACACCACGGCACAGGGAGCACGCGATGTCGAGGCGCGCGTGTACGTGCGGCATGTAAATCGGCCAAGTGTCCGGGGAGCGTGGCAGTGTCCGTGCGCGGCTCTAATGCTCGTCGACGATAAGCACGCAGAGGGAGCCGAGGGGCCCGGAGACAAATTTCCATTTACAAGTCCGTAGATCGGCGTTATTGGATAGAATCTGGCCCCCAGGACGGGGCTAACCTGCCGATGGAGGAGGGCACAGCGCGTGCAACCGCGGCGATACGATCGATATGGCGGCGGTAGTTTAGCGTAGAAAACTGCCAACGGGGGACTCGAGAGATCCGTGGATTGAGTTATGGCCGGGGCCTGGCCCCGGCCGAGTCCCCAGGGGCCCCGTGCGCCGCGCGTAGAAGGGCCTCTTTAAGCCGTATAAATAAACTAGTTAATAAATTAATATATCAATGGCGTATCTTTTCCCCCGTGGCGGGCAACTGCCCCTGCGAAAATCGCTAACAAGACCGGGGCCATTAATAATGGCTCGAGCGAGGCGATGAATTCGCGCCGCTTGTTCCTGCCCTCCTTATTAAGATGTAACCACTCATCGAGAGGCCGATAAGTGTGATTCAGGAAAGTGCCACGACCCCCCTCCCCTTCCCCCTCCAACGGGATGCTCTTTTTTTCTGTCACTGTACCGTTCCAGCCAGCCGAGGAACATTGGCTGATTTATGCCCGGCTGGTCCAGTTATGATACCATCTATTCTCAAGCTCCGCTGCACGATCCGGAACGGTCAACGCTGACGCGTGGCTGACTGTTCGAGGAATATCAATCGTGCCACGATCCTGTCAGCTCGAACGAGAACAAAGGAGGAATAAACGATTCAAATGTCTTCGGAGATGGTGATCAGAGTTTACACCTAGAGTTCAACCGGCAGCATAGGAAGGTCTATCAGCCCATCGAAAGATCCACGATCCTTCGCATTTAACTGAAAGATGCCCACAAAAACGTCACTGAGACTCCAATCGAACCATTGGAAAAGGTCGATACGTTCCGTTGAACAGTTGCCAGCATGACCTATGCGATTATGCGACTCAGAAGATGCTGAGATATACCTGGGATCGCTGGACAAGAGTTCCAACGATCGTTCTCCGCCTGACATATTGCAATCGCGAAATCGGTGCTGTCGATAACGAAGGCCACGGCGAGAGT
This sequence comes from Andrena bicolor, assembly GCA_960531205.1. Classification (NCBI taxonomy): domain Eukaryota; kingdom Metazoa; phylum Arthropoda; class Insecta; order Hymenoptera; family Andrenidae; genus Andrena; species Andrena bicolor. The sequence goes on along the minus strand of OY482668.1, from coordinate 2,085,727 downwards.
ACACTTAAGCCACTCCGCGAAAGAAGGCTGCGGGAGAGGATAAAGAAATTCCATGGGATCCTATCGTCAGATACGTATCGCCGGGCGGAGAGAAAGGTCGCATGGTGGCCGCAGACTCTCGGAGGATTCTCCGTTTCTGGTAGAAAGCCTGGTGATGGAAAGCGACGAGAGGGGACACGTTGTCGCGTTCTGACGCCTAATGGGCACGCTTACGCGCGACTATGTAACCACCGTCGCCTGTTAAAAGCATCCGAGAAGCCGTAAATCATAGAGCCAGCATAACGAACGTTGTAAACGAGCCTCGACCATAGATCATGGATCTAACGCTAGGCGACCCCCCGTCGCCGCGACAGCGTGGCTACAAGCGATCCTACGGTGACGCGGTTAATCGTATTACGCGTTGTATGCAGGCTCCTCTTCAACTGTATTATTTAATGTTCCTCGTCTGAGCCACCTGTCACGGGGATGAGGGACTTAGGAGAACCCTGGTTCAGCCTCGTCCAAGTACCAACGACCAAGTATGCGATTTATTACGCGAGCATGCGCGCGTGAGCGAGGAGACACGATAATGCAGTGAGGACTGAGTTACAGCTGTGCAAGTGTGCGTCGAACGTGTCTTTCGCTGTCTACTTCTCAGCAGGAGCACTGGGACCAGTGTTTAGTTGTCATTGTCAATGGATATGAAGCGCGCCGAGGTACCATTGGTTCTCTCTGCTGAGTGACTACTTAGGGAATTTATTTCGATATTGATTCTAGAAGGCATAGTTAAGTTTAAGGAAACGGAGCTGGAGACAGGAGTTTCTTTTTGACATGATTCTTAAGCCGGTAGTCTCCCCCGGAGGCGTCAGTTTTAGGAGATTTTTTGGGGATAAAGAATTTTCAGTTTGCACTGTCCAATAGTCATTTTAGTCTGTAACATTCAATATGGTTACGTTTCTTATGGATTTTTGTGCGCTGAAAACGAATCCGCGAACTGTTTATCGCCATCGCCCTCAGTTTTCGAGAAAATTAATCTTGAAAAAAAAAATGGAAATTTTCATCTTTTGTGATCAAACAGTAATAGTTATTCGGTTGCTTGTTAAGTCGAATTATTCTATGAACCCTCACGAACACAACGATATAAGTTATAATTGAATTATAAACATTTAAATATGTTTAAAGAACGATCAAATGGAAAATGACACCAATTTTTGCAGATATCTTTCATTTTCAGCATACAAAAATCTATAAGAAACGGCTATTGACTGTTACAGAACAGAAAAAAATTCAACTTTGTTGGACAGTGTTATGAAAGATCAAGGAACTTACTGTTTTGCATTCATGTTTCGGTAGGGTAAGTCGGGGAGAGATGGCCCACTTTTTAAAAAAATCAGCACACCGTAAATTTAGTGGTTTTATAAAGGACAAAAATATATTTGCAAAAGGAGCGTGATCGAGCCATCTCACCCGCAGGGCCATCTCACCCGGAATTACCCAGATGAATTCACTTGTGTAACAGTGGATATACATATGTTACTTGTTAGAGTTCAGAGTGTTTCCATAAAAAGGAAGAAGCAAATGTTTCCACCACCTCTGCGGTGTTACGTTATTCCTATTGGTACAGCATTTCAAAGTTCGAGAGACAAATCACCAGACGAAGATTGCGTCTCCTCGTTTCGTAAAGATATGGAAGACTTTACGATCTCAGCCGGGACACGTGGAGAGTGCATCGGCGGAGGCTCAGCCCGCTAATAATGTAAATTAATTCCATGACCCGCGCTGTAATTAGGTGCCTCAAAGAAGAATCAATTTATTGCGGTTGTCAGGCATTTGAACGTGTGTACTCGACTGCGTCATTCTAAATAACGAAACGAGATTGTTTTGCGCAACAGGGTGCGCAATACTCGCGTTTCGATTGCGACATCCTGACTTCTGTTCGCTGACGGACGAAATAAGAAGAAGACAAGGGAAGAGCGATCATCTCTCGGCAGAGAAACGTGAAACAGCATTTGCCTGGCAAAGATTTTCCATCAGACTGAAAATCGCATCCAAATTGGATTTCCCGTTCTTAACCTGCAAGCCATGAAGGTGAAAAGCTGAGTAAAGCTGAAGTGAACCCGAGGGCTTCCACTTTACTTCTCCTCATAACAGATTGAGCATCCGAAGGAGATTAAAACTCCCAATGAAAGCCAGTGATCTCCTTGGTTCGTTTAACCGAAAGATACCCGAATGTTAACAAACGAATAAAAGGTAAGGGAGCGCGGAGCGGTGTTTGTTACGGGGCCGGATCAGTTAAGAGAAAAATCAATTCAACCGCCCAGATCGTTAAGGGACCAAGGCCCGGCAGGAAAGGAACGGCCGTGCGAGGCAACCAAGTGGATTCGAATGCAAATTCAACAGCCGTGCTCGGATCGAACAAATGCTAAGTGGAGGCGTGTGTCTTAATTATAGTAATTGGTTAATTGTCTCGCTATCTGATCGAGTTCAACCTGTCCCGGTGAAGTACGGATACCGGTTGCATTTGTATTTATCAGATTCCTTCGGGACGACGTGATTTTCGTTGGGGCCAGACGGTGGCGAGGTGGGCGCCGTTCCTCCAAACGGAGAAAGAGAACGAAGAACCGTGGCCCCTGTACAATTCGTTAAACTCGAATAAACTTGTTGATTGTGAATTCGTTATGAGCACTGGTGGTCCTCATTAGGAGCGTATAAAATTATTTATGGGCCCCGCGAAGATGCTGCGAACGAGTTTTTCGTTAAGCCCCGACCATTCGTGACTTTTGATCGGTGCTAATTGCGCTACGTCCCGTTCGCCATTCTCTGTTCTCTCTTCTTTTTTTTTCTTCCCTCTTCGCAGACCACACTTCCCCCGCGGGCAATGGGATATACGCGTATAATTTAATTTCGAACGTTAGCGCGAGGCGGGGTACGGATGGCGTTGATAATCACACGCGGGCTCGTTAATGACGGAGAATTTAGTACGGATATTGTGCCTGCAGGAAGAGATCAAATTAGCATGTTAAATTTCAATACATTCGTCGACCGATGCTGGATAAAAATATTTGTCACCGCACTCCGATTGTTGCTGCAAATAGGTACTTTCGAGCTTAAATGACGGGTGTGGAGAACGGAATTACTTGCAGGCTAGTAAAACACACGGGTTTATGCGTTTAGAGGTGGACTAACGATTCGATAACTCTCCAGTGTCATTAAAATCCGCCTCGACTTTCGAAATTGATTAATCATCCAATAAACGTGCACGCTCATCTTCGCGAAATGATGGAGTACCTACAGTTTCCGGAGAATAATTACCACTCGCTGTCGATTAAAACTGTTAGGTAAATCGAATGGGTTCCATCCTTCAGGGACCGAAAAACACCAGAGTAAGTAGTGAAACGTTAGTACGCGATAAATCGCAATTGTAGCTAACTACGAGGAGCGATGGGTATGCTTCGTTTCCGATCTGCGGCTCGAGGACTCCCGGAGGCAATCGTCGTTCGGCATTTACGATGATTGAACAATGATTATTCATTGAACCGGTGGGGACCAGCGGTCGTCGATTGCTGGAGATTGCCACGCGACCGTAAAAGTTCTTCCTTCGTCCATCTCGAAGCCACCTACACGATCTTTTGTCTCTTCGGTGGCGCGAGACGCATCGCTTTCGCGCCATTGAAACACCGAAGCCCCGAAAAGTACACGCTGCCACTTTCTTATTGACAATGCGCCATAGATTTAACGTCCATTCGTCTTCCTTTTCATCGAGGAGCACGTTGGCATTGAGACTTGCAAGGGGAGGAACGTTCTAACACCTTTTGAAACTAAGGTCGGGGCCAGATATATTGGCCGGTGAGTTTTCTGACTCGCTCTCACCTTGCCAGAAAAAGAGTGCGTCAGAAGTGGTGGGGATAGCGCCAAGCTCTTAACGTATAGGCCAAACCGAGCTCTTAGCGTAGAGATACATACATCAGAATAGGTGTGCGTTGGGAGGAGCATTCTTCTATTCTCAACGTTTCCTGACTCGCTCTCGCCTTGCCAGAAAAAGAGTGCGCCAGAAGTGGTGGGGATAGCGCCAAGCTCTTGGCGTGTAGGCCAAACCGAGCTCTTAGCGTAGAGATACATACATCAGAATAGGTGTGCGTTAGCTGCGAAAACGAATTCACCGGCCAATATATCTGGCCCCGACTTGGGGTTGTTTCGATACTATAGTATCTATCTAAAAATTCCCATCCTGTTCTCTGCTTTCACTTTGTAAGCCGTTACCGAATCTCGGACCAGATTTCACGGAACTCGAATCGCCGAAGATGACGAGTGAAATGTAACATGCGCTCGAAGCTCATCGTGTATGCAGTTCGCGATCGCAGCTTCTCTCCTTCGTTTTAGCTCGTTAAGGCTCGCCCTGCATTCGAGATAAAATCCATTTGTCACGCTTTCGTGTTACCAGCAATTTGGCGTTACTCGTTCGACGTTCCTTGCTTCTCTCTCCTCGGAGCAGCGCGTCGCAGGCACGTAAGAATTACATACTCCTATCCGATGCATCCCGATTACTCTTTCATTCACCTTTGTTCCCCCCAGAAGATGTTATCGCGTAGACGCATTATCCCCCCAGATAACTATCATTAGTTAAAGACGAAGGGTCTTGCGGGATGGTACGCGCCACGGATTCTCTGCCTAAAAGGACACGAGGACGCGAGGAGGCATCACCCCGCGCCGATAACTTCGCCGTGAAACTAACGACCCGAGGAATACTACACCGCGTCATTATTGATATTACCTTTCGCTTTCAGCAATCGCGCTGGCGTCCTTATATACGCGCACGCCCGTTCCTCGTTTTTCACCGCGTTTATTACTCTGATTCATGTTTCTGTTTGCATCACGCATTAACGCGTATCGAAGCGGCATGCTATTAATATGCATCGCGTTTAACGACCCGCTGCCGGATACTCGCGAATCGAAGTCGTACATTAATTTGAGGTTTAACGATGGCGAAAGACACAGCGCATTTACATATGAATAACTGCGAGAGCTGAACGAAGGAGGAGGGAGCGAGATGGAGCAGCTACCCCCAGGGTTAGAATCGGGAACACATTAACGTTGCGTTCGATCGACATGCTTGTGGCGAAGGAACGAATCTCGATCAAAGAACCCACTCGAAATCGTTTCAATTAGGTATATGATATTTTATCAATCCACGAGCAATCTTCAGAGACAGAGTTTGAAGAAACGAAACACGTTCGCCCAGTTGGACTAAAGATCGCAAATGAACGGGCGAGGACTGCAAGCATCGATCCGATCGCGTGGGCGGTGGTCGAACGATCAGTGACAAAACGCAGCTGGTCGTTGAAGGGCTGTTATTCGGCGAGGCGCGAGCGGACGTTGAAGCTCGCGCGTGGACAGAAGAAACGAGAGGGGCAAGAAGCGGGACGCCCTGCACGAGCGATCGCGGGAGGTGATGCCAGGTGTTGCTGCGAGCAGATAAATTTTTCTCACGGCAAAATAAAGATCTTGTCGGACACGAGAGCGTACAAGACGGAAACATTGGTGCGTGGTGGCAGGACATGCCTGTTCACCAAGATAACCTCGGGTTTCAACGGCCTCTCCTCTCGTTCTTCGTCCACGGCGCACTCTGCCTAAGCTTCCCTCGCTTTTTCTCCGCACCCACACACGCGGGTCTTCCCTAACGATCGCCAAGATTCACGAAAATATTCGGTGTCTCTCTGTACTGACCCTTGGCGATTTCCTCTCTGCCAAAGGGTCTGCAGGTAGTTTATAGGAAAAAGATGAGTTGGGAATTCTAATAGCGAATTCGGGAGACCCGCACTCGCCGCACTGAGTGCAACTTTTAGCCAATTGGAAGCGAGAAAACTCGCACTGAGTGCGGCCAGTGTGGGTCTCCCGAATTCGTTATAAGTAAAAAATAGCAAACCAGATTCTAGTGTTTATGATACTTTTTTTGATATTGAATTATTATATATGTACGCAATTTATTCTATGACTTCCAATTTTTATCGAGAGTAAAATACCTCCGAGTATCACATCCTGGATAATATCAGACGTATGAAAGGTTACAGTGCCTATATTGGACAAAAGTCTTCGACAACGCTTCAGGTGTCATCGTTCGTCGTTGTCAGACGATTAGATTCCACCCTTTTGACGCAACAGAGGTGCGCGTTGATTACCCGATGTTCTAGCCACGTACAATTTCTGCTAGCAACTTTATTGTGACCCATTCGCAAGAACGAATGCCCGATAATAAATATCCGTCGCGGCGCGGCACCCACACGCTGGATTCGGCATCAAGACAAGCCACTCAACTCGCCTTACAAGAATCAGTTTCAATTCATGGCTGTCCACGGGCTCGCTTGCAAAGTATCCGTTACAGAGCGTGTATAGGTGCCCTATACGAAGGGAAAAGAAAGATTTTGTCGAATCAATCGTAAACTACGAGGAGCTCGAAGCCGTCCGCGCGTGCTCGGCCTGTCTGCCAGCGTTTGTTCAACACGAGAAACTCTTGCATGTCGTAAATTCATTCCCCTATTCGGAATCTATTTTATTCTCTATATGAAAGTCCTTTACAACTTATATGTTCTTCGTTTTATTTATATATCTACGTAATACGATTTTAAGAGACGAGAAACACGCATACTATAAATAATAATAATTCCTTATGTTTTTTTCAAACTTCGAACTTGGAAGAGATTTTTACTTATTCTTGCTTCCTTTATGAAGTGAGAAATTTAAAATTCGACGTGAGATATTCACGCTTAAGAAGTCTTTCAGCTTTCCTTTTGCTCCAAACCACAATCTCATTGAAATTCTTGCCACGTTGGCACCGTAATGTTCTTTTTTTTTAAAGAAGACCCGCTACATTTTATCGACACTCTATACACCAGCCGAAGACCACGCGCGAACGCTTCACATTATGCTGACATTTCACAAAGGTCATTATACAGATGTCAACACGATATTATCTATTCAAATGTACACCTTCCCACCGTTGCAACATTTCAATGCTCTTTATACTCAGCGAAGCGCCATTCAATCTTATTACAGCTGTCATCGGTTGACCAAATCTTGATACGAGAACGTGCGAGACTGTTAACTAGTAGCTCTAGTACTTAGTAAATTGGAGTAGTTGCAACATTCTGCGCGAGCGTTGAAATCGAAATCGCACGGACAGAGGAAATATAAATTATATCGACGTCTGTCGATTATACGGAATATTGAATTTCATCGTGAATATCGAGTGGGATCTAAGAAAAAGGCTACCCAACAAACATATAGAATTACGAGACCGGTTTGCGCCAGAGAACATTATTAAATGGTGCGCGAATGCCTCGAAATCGCGCAAGGTTTGAAAGCGATTTCATGTTTCCTTTTGATTCCTGCTCCTTTGACAGGTGCGGATTTCTCCACATATAAGCTGAGTAGACTAGACAATTTTGGGCGAAAGAAATTGAAAGAGGTAGCAAGTTTTTGCCCGTAATTTTTTATTTTTTAATCGACAATGATAGCATAGATTTCTGTTATTTCTAAAATAAAATGCTCATCTATTTTCCCTAATACCGAAAGTGAAGGGTGGTCTTTAAATGCAGTGGCTTAGATAAATTTTAAGAACAATTCACTTGTTTCCATGTATGTAGCAAATTAGCAACAACTCATATGAGAGTAAAACTGTTGTCATATTGAATTAATTGGAAAATTGTCTCAACTCTTTTGAATTAAAATATTTTATGACATTTCGCAGAAAATGCGGCAGAAGTTTGTTAGCCTGAGGGCGGTAAATCTCCAAATTTGCCCTTATTTTCAACAAAATCCAAATCCCCTTAAAATAACAAACATAAATATTGAAACGATTAGTACTCCAACTAACTTCCCTGCCTTTCATTATCCTACCTACAAGGAAATTTACTCGAAGCAAATGATCAGATTCAGTTGACGAATGGATTAACCGGACGATTATGCTAATGAGAAACCTGTCCTTGGACTGGGTTCAGACTGCTCGTCAGACTACAACCTATCATAGAAGGAGACACTTTTCAATTCAATCGGTGGAACGTGAATTAATGCATAGACACTTGGCCACAAAGGCTTCGTTAGGGTGTCTTGTCCCTGGGCAAAAAGACGACAGAAGTGTTCCGCTGAGTATAATGCTGGCTTATCTAGAAATCTTAAATTTATCTGAGATTGCGAATTTTTAATCAGAAGCTCATTTCCATTCTCACGATGTATAAAGTCTCGGAGATATCGCGAAGCTTCGGAGGATCTCTCGTTCCCCGTTGCACGCGCAACGTATAATCGAGTTTCGTTACGATCTGCTTCTGCAGGGATAATAGAGTGGACTTTTTGCAAGTTAGCTCCGAGAGGAAACGCGATTTCAGTCTGCTGCCGGGGCACGCCCAACGGCGATGCGTTTCGTGTTAATGACTATTTAGAAGCCCGCTGCTCGCGTGCAGACCCGCAGGATTAATTTTAAATTCGGTACACCGGTGAGTCACCGGCCGACCTGACTAAGAGAACGCTAATGACTAACTGCGGTCAACGGCAGGTCAACTTTTGCAACCCGGTCCCTGGAAGCTTCGCCTGGAATCCTTTCCAAGAGGTACCTACGATGAATCCTCGTTTTGACCTCAAAACAATTAATTTTGAGGTCCTCGTCGAGGGGAATTCCAAATTGTTCAAATACCATGGGATCTCCCCGATTCCCCGAACGGGGACGAATAAATAAAAAGAGAAAGCAAAAGGTGACTTGGCTTAGCATCCTAGAAAGGACTTCCAAGAAAAGGAGGAAAAGATGGCCTGAAACTAGATCGTCCCGGACAAATTGAATCACCTCACGGACATCTCTGCGATCTCGATTGGGGCTGTTGGGAGGATCCAGCTGAACTAGAAACTTCTTTCCCATTTTTTTAGCATCCCGAAGGCGAGATGGAGAGAAGGGATCCGGAGCGCGGTATTTTATTGCGCGACGCGATACGATCGTGCTCGTTACCTTTAATAAGATCGCTCTCGCGAGGGCATAAAATCGCGAGGGCATAATAATAACGTCCCGCGAGTGCAGCGCCGGCCACGGACAATGTTGTTGTAGGTGGAAGTGTGACGCATCACCGTTTGAAATACTGCTATCAACGTGACGTAGCAGCGGGCAACGAGGATGCGAGGGAACGCGAGATTTAGCGCTTGTCAGGACAGTATCGTTCCAGTTTTACCGCCGCGGGCGCCACGAATCGCTCGTATATCGCGGCCCCGCTAATTAGCCGACAGCTAATTAGCACGATGCTCGCTCTCGCGGCTGGAACGCCCCGAATTCTCGGCCGTGTCGCTGGTGATTCACGGAACGCGTCGCGGATCGGTCCGCGGATGGTGGACGTTTGAGAAATAAAAAAAAAAAGGGTGGGATTGGCTCCTCGAGATGATCCGATCGCGCGAAGCAATGCGCCCGATAGCGGCGTCTATAGACGGGAAATGGAACGGGGTTAAACGAAATGGGCGCCCATGGGGCCCAGGCTCTCTTCCGGTCGGAGAGATTTCACGATTATCGAGAGCGCAGCTCCATAAACGCGGCCGGTCATAAACTAACGCTCTCGCCGCGGCGTAAATCATCGGTAGAGGTGTGCGTTAAGTCTGTAATGGGTCTAGATCGGTTACGTGTGAAAGTAAGATCCATTTGCCAACAGCTTGTGAGTTGTAATGTTAAGTATTGAAATATGGGGTCCGTTCCGGGGGGAACGCGAATTTCTTTGGAGCTGAATAGACCGAACGTGTGTTACGTTTAGGGGAACTATATAATGGAAACGTAATGGCATTATTTTCTGCGGATGTGTCTTAGAGTTCAATATGGAATACGGTAGAGTGGGCGCGGAAGTTTTGCAAGGAAAATAATTCTTGTGGAGGGTGGGAATTCTAATTCTGTCTAGTGGGTGCAGCAAGTTCATTCCATGAGAATATAAATTTAGAAATTCAGGTGCCATGAAGAATAAAAGGGAGCATCATAAGCAAATAGTATTGTAGGTACTTTGACAGAGATAAGGGGAACGTTATGCTTTTATATTTAAGTATTACACTGCAGACACTTGGATATCATGTAAAAATAGAAATTACTCAAAGGCAATTCATCGTGAAAAAGTGAACACTTAAACGAGAGATTTTAAGGGTGGACCCCATCCTGAAGCCACTAACAAAAGACAAAGTTGGGGATTTTTTTGTTCGTATAAATAAAAATACATATACTTAGGACTTAGATTTTTCAAAAACATTTTAAAGCAATCTTTATTTAGCTAGAAATTTTTTTTTATGAAAAATTGTATAAAAAGGCGGTGAACCAAATGGCTTCCCAGAGCACTGCAAAAAACTGACCCCACACTCCCGGAAATGAGTAGATCACGTGAGAACGAAATACAAAAAAAAGATATATAAACAGAAATTGTATATGTTTATATTTCAGCGCATCTGATTGCGTTTCCACGAGCAAAATGCGGAAGGTGCTCGCCACGTTCTCGAACGTGTAGAAGTCGGATTCGTTATTATATTTATCATAAACGATCGCCCACGCGTAGAATGCTGCCGCTTATAAATATCCTAGGCCCATTACGCGACTCGCTTAAAACGCGATGACATAAATTAAGAGGCGTCCGTGTCTACCGATCGAGTGCGATTGCGAATCGAACCTTTCCTTTTACGGCTTTGCTGCGTGGTTTATTACCGCAGCCCACTGTTTACTGCTTGTGCGCCGATTTTAAACGACGCTGCGTCGACAGCCCCGGGGATCTTATTTTCACGAAAGACTCGGAAAACAATGAGGTCAGCATGACTGAAGAAAACAGGAAGCACCTAAACCGCGCCAACAAGTTTCGAATTTGCCACAGCTTCGATGCAACTCGTTCACCGCATTGGCAACAAAAAAATAAAATTACCTTCGTGGTCACGGTTTTTTATAATATTTTCGTATTTTTGAATCTTTTAACTTTTGAGCTATAATTGTACATTCGTAATACAAGTATAATCATGTTCTAATAGTCTCTTTCTAAAAATGTGAATTTTGATATGTTGAAGACTCTGTTTGGAGGGTGAAAATGGGCCCAAATGATCCTTCGTCAGTAATAAATAGCGTTGCAAGTTCTTCCATGCGCACTGTAATATCCTCAGAACGACAGGATAAACAGAATCAGCCTGTATAGTGCGCTATTCAAATAGATTGAGGTCTACACTCCGGAATCGCCGTGTGTCGGGGCCTAATATGGAAGCGGTACTCATTTGGTGCGTTCACAATTTACAGCTGAAATGAATTTATGGAAAGGCCACCTCTCTTTTCTCCGCCCATTGAGCGGCCGCCGCCGCGGACGCCGACGAAACGATAAATATCCCCGTTACCCTCTTCCGACACTAAGTAGATGTACGCTCTGCCGTCCTTTGACATAAACACTCGGCATAAATTCATCAACCTTGTGACCGATGTGCTCGACCAACTGTCCCCCACGTCCCACCGCGGTACAATCGGTCCTTCGTGCACGGGAAAACGACCTGTTCTTCGATAAATCGAAGGCACGCTTCGTGGAACCGTCGTTGCGAGGGTGACGAGTTGTGATTTTGTTGCCAATGAAAAACGACGATCGTCGACGTGACGATTTTTTTAGATTACAGAACTGAATGAACTTGAGTTTTATGGGTATTATCCGCTTCTTCTTACGAAATTGATAACTCGAAAATTTGATACCCTAAAGTAAGTAGATAGTGTTTGTAGGCATTCGGCTCCGTTGCTTTCGGTATTTGTAGAGTTCGGTAAATTGTAATATCGCAGAGTTGGCGTTGGGGGAATTGGTACCGCGACTGGCCAGTAGGGGAAAGGTGGGATAGTTGATCACAGTTTTTCTTTTTTATTAAAATAATAATAATAGTTTGATACGACAATAGGTAGGGGAAAGGTGGGATAGTTGGTCACAGTTTTTCTTTTTTATTAAATAATAATAATAGTTTGATACGAACATAGGTAGGGGAAAGGTGGGATAGTTGATCACAGTTTTTATTTTTTATTAAAATAATAATAATAGTTTGATACAACCATAGGTAGGGGAAAGGTGGGATAGTTGATCACAGTTTTTCTTTTTTATTAAAATAATAATACGACCATAGGTAGAGGAAAGGTGGGATAGTTGATGAGAGTTTTTCTTTTTTATTAAAATAATAATAATGGTTTGCTTTGTTTGTATTTAATTATTTGAGTTGTGATATAAACTGATGTGATCATGTATCCCCGCTGATCAACTATCCCACCTTTCCCCTATTCCGAGGACCTCGCAGATCTTTGGTTCGAGTCCCCCCATCGCCCGAAGCGCTTTTTTCGCCTTTACATTAACCTATAGTGCATAAAGAAACAATCATTTCCGAAGTTAATGAAAAGTCTAATTAATTGTGTAACTACTTAGTTGAATTTCCCTAAAAGGAACGACGAGTGCGTTGATACGCAGGGAAGTTGGTTCGCGATAAATCAGACAAACGTGTGTATATCTCCAACATGGAATAAGAAACGCGAAGTTTAAGTGGACACTTGAATGGGAAAAGCGTATGTACACTAAGGGCCAAAATCGGCTTCCCTTCGGAAATTTGGCAACGTTGCATGTCACTAGAATTACTGAGTTATGCCTAGTGACATGCAACGTTGCCAAATTTCCGAAGGGAAGCCGATTTTGGCCCTTAGTATGTAGTTATCGCTTTATTCAATGGAGAATATAAAAAAATGACTACAAAAACGTTCGCAAGGGGAGCTCCGATAAAATCCCTTCCAAGTAACCAACGACCCGCGCATCGGAAAAAACTCTCATTGTGCTCCGTAAAGCGGAGCAATCTCCTCGTTCCTACCGAATCAGGTTCCGCTCGAAGAAAGAAACACGCCGGCGCCGAAAGGAAGCGCGCGACCGGTAAGCACGAGATCCTCTTGCCGATCGTTTTCGACTCCGCGAGGATGTCGCGTGCTACATAAATTGGACGCATCGGGACACGCGGGAACGAGCGGCAGATACCGATCTCCTCGCTGGCGTCTTATAAATCAAGCGGTCGATCGCGGAGAGATACCGATCTCGAGGCCGCGTTATAAACCGTGACTACGAGAGTTGCCCGTGCCCGATCACGGCGCCCTGCATGATCGCCTCCGACGGGCGTGAATGCGTTCGTTTTCTTCCTCCGTCGGGCCCCAGCGCGACGAGGATGATGCATCCGCGGCCTAAGGGACTGCTCACTGACAATAAGAACAGAAACCGGGTGGTGGCTGCGTCGCGTTGCGCTCGCGCGTGTAGGCAGCCTGCACGCGATGCACTTTATCGTAGAGTTCCTGGCGTGTCTCGTTCCGTTCGCACGTCATTTTCGCGCGAACAGGTAAAACAGAGCGGAGGGACGATTTAATTAATGAGACGGCATTGGAAGATCGGCGGGAACGTAGTGTCTTCTTGATGGATTGCCAGTTCTCCTCTGTTATCGTTTCTCGCTAATTGTAAGTTAGTTCATTCGAGATGGAACGAGTAGGGGAGGTTTTAATTCTCTGATGTGTTTAAAGAGTACCGTAAACTGGGGTGACTTTGCCCACTTTTCGGAAAGACTTTATTTTATTTTATTGTAAATTAATTAGAACATATGACGTTTTGTAATCAATAGCAATAATTTCTCCAAGGTCACGAGAAGAAAAAAATAGCGAATTCAACCATAGGGTAATTTTTCAGTCAAAGTAAAAAATTGACCCACTGCGGGCAAAGTCACCCCAGTTTACGGTATTTGGAATGTGCATTGGGGTTTACGAAGATGAACGTGGTGGTGAGTATTTTTCTTTTGGTTTTGTTGTAGGTGAATACGTAGTTTCTTGAATGTATGCGAAGTAGGTAGACATCGTCGAGCGGAGTTTTCTATATTATTATTAAACATGAATTATTCATATGTGCTCGATAAGTGCTCCCACGTTGATAGAGGATGCGTTATAGATTTTTAAAGGGTTCGTTGGGAAGATTCATATTCTACTCTGGCTCGTTACTCCCTCGAGGGTTCTCTCACTTCCGCGTTGATATCACGCCATTTTTACTCTACAGCATTCAATCATTTGTCTAACTACAAAGAAATTCGAATGAATACCCTTTTACTCGGTCTCATTTACAGCCCCGTCGAAGTAATGCTCTATGCGGTCGTTAAAGTCACTGAACTTGAACGTGTTGTGTGCCTAATTGTAAGTCAAGCGGCCATAGATTTTGTGTTATCCAATGAAACAAACGCGAATCAGATACATTCGAGTGGATCGACTTCTACGTCATAAATAAATAATAAAAGGAACGACTATCATTTCGTCTGTATAGTTTCTTTTCAACTCTGAACATATTCGATAGCTCTCTCACAAAGCTCAGTTGCTTCTTAGAAATTCATAGAATTAACCACTCAAGGACATACAAAACTTGACTTCGGTTAGGACGATTCTTTATAGGACTGTAACTAACTTACATAGGTGTATTTAGTTTTTATGTTTGAGGTCTTAGCTCTTGTTTATCTTTTAGTTCAGTTTAGTTGGCTTTGTTAAGCGTGTATTCTTGGCTTATTTATTTATTGGATAGACTCTTTAGTTAATCTCTCTGCTTCGTCTCTTGTAAACCATGGGTATTTCCCGTATAATTATTTAAATAAATAAAAACGGTCCACTAATAATATTCCGATATTACTTCCATGTTCTTTCATCTCCTAAATGACCGCCACCCTTAAAATTTACAATAAAATTTATGCTTCTCACTCGACGGATACTGTAATTTCGCGGGCGAGTAAAAATTACCATTTCCTTTCTCAAATATGCCACAAAGAAAGCATCCGCTATTAAACCCAGGCCTTTTATGCTGACATAAGTTCGTCCCTCGAATAAAAGGGGCGGCATTTCGCGCGGCTGTTCGGGTAATTACGGCGGGGATCGCGCTCGATTATGATCGCGGATAACGGGAAAAATGAAATCGAATGACTCGCGAAAGTGCACGTAGGTATATGTGTTTACTTTCACAATATGCAAGCCAGCGGACCGCGTGTCGGTGACTATGAATTATAACCGTGGGCATAACAAACATTGACTCGGCCAGTATTATACTTCCAACCGCGTGTAGGAAGATCCGCTGTAATTACAGTTAACCGGATCTTTTCGATCCCCGTGCCTCCAGCCGATGATGCGCGAATCGAAGCGGCGAGAGGGGCAGAAGCGGACGATTTAAATGAAAAGGACGATGCTCCCTTTCGAAATTCGCGACACGGTGTTCCTCGCCACTCGGCGATTTTCATTATTGTGCGATACGCTCGATGAGAACTTCCATAGTTAATCTTTTAGACAGTCGATTTGTAGGTAATGTCTGCTCTACTGATGGTCCAAGTTGTAGGTACTTGATAGTAATTCTCAACCAGAATGTTCAAAGTAATTAAGACTACCTAAGTAATTAAGTAGTCTCTGCATTCCACTTTTCTTTAAAAATTTGAAACTTTCGGGGATTATCGTGATTCTGACCAACCCCGGCGCACAGTGGGGCAAAGTGACGAAGTTTGTGTGAAAATCAAAGAACTTTTGATAGAAATGAGATAGAGCGATGATTTTTTTTTAAATTAAAGCTGGAAGATTGCAGAATAAGAAAAAATTAAAGAAATTATGGTACGAACGTTTGTTAACTTTGAAAATCTGTGATAAACTTGAAATATTACAACAAATTTGTGATTTATCCAATACCATGTACGGTTAGATTTTTTTCTTGACATGTTGTACATCATTTCCTGTAGATTTTGTCACGCTGATTTCAAATCCGTTCGCAAAATTTGGCTACTACCTCTGGATTTTGGAAAAAATCGATTTCAAGTATAATACACATTTTCAACGTTAAAAAACGTTCGTACCATAATTTCTTTAATTTTCCCTTATTCTGTAATCTTTCAGCTTTAATTTAAAAAAAAATCATCGCTCTATCTGATTTCTATCAAAAGTTCTTTGATTTTGACACAAACTTCGTCACTTTGCCCCACTGTGCGGCGCTTTGACTACCACGTGGCAACTTAAGTATGTTTGCAATCGTATTTCCCTTGAACCGTCAAATATGTATCTGGAGTTTCTTTGGTGTTGAAAAATCTGAAAAATGATCTACAAGCTCTGTTGCATCGTTGCAATTTAATTTTCGCGCCAGTGTAATAGTCCCCTCGAATTGGCAAGTTGGAAAAATGTCCCTCAGGTGGTGGAGAAAAAATTGAAAGAAACTTTCGAGAGGTCGAGTCGAAGAGACGGAGAGTATTTAACGATAAAACTCGATCGGCCGTGAAAATTGCAGTGTCAAAGCGTGCAACCAGTGCCTCGGGGCCGGCTTACGGGTATATCGAGTTTTATTGCGCGCGATAATTAGGCGTCGCGTGTAAAAGGCGATCTTGACGTTCGAATTAAAGTCGGCCGAGGTTGATGGCTGCCAAGCGAGCGCGAATCAACTCGGACACAGACTATCGCGTAGGTGTTCGGAACGACGGCCGAGCGTCGTCGTGGGGGGGAAAAAAGCAACATCGGGAAGAAAGGAGCGCTCGGTAACTCATTCAGAATGGCAAACGAGCTGAAAGAGCTGCTCGGGTAATTAATTGTGCTCGCGCTTTACGCGGCTCTCTACGTGTGTCGGATAGCTGTAAATTAGTGTGACGGAAACGCTGGTGGACAATGTGGGTTTGCGCGGCTGATGTATCATGCTTGTCGGCGAAATGAAGTAGATCGGATCGCGGGACGCGTGGATTAAAACACGTCGCGTGCTTCGCTTGCGGGGATTGCAAACAAGAACTTCAAACTTAATATGTATCGACAGGAGATTGTGGACAAGCGAATCTTAGACTTGCAATTAAAAGAAACTAGATGCAACGCGGTTTGAAATTAATGGCAATGACTTGTGCGAGAAAAATGATTCCTCGCTTCTTAGCCGTCTTTCAAGATTTTTCCAAAATTCTCAGTTTATTCCTACTCAAAGCACGACGAGTGAAATATTCCCGACCGAAGTGTGTTTGCTGACCACGTAAATTGTCTTATTAATTAAATCGCGGGAAATCGGTGTCCCAATTCGTAAAAATTAGAGAAAGCTTTCTCCATTAAGCAATTCTGGACGTTAATAAGCACGGATTACTCTTGGCTCTTTGTAAAGAAATTTCTAGCTTCTCAGGTGTGTTGAATACGAACAAACATCTGAAGAAACATCCTGCCTGTCCATGTGAATGGAACGCTTCCAGCTGTCCCAAAGCATAGTCCTAATTATCATCTTCTAGAAAATCCCTTTCCGTTCTCGCGTTGCCCTTCAAAGTTTCGTAAACCGTAACCCTATCTGTCGCATAGTTGCGGCCCCGTTTCTCATAGCTTGAAATCCCTAGACACGTTTCCCACCTACCGCGCAAACTGGACAGACCTGCTCCAGTCGCCAGAACTAACAGGAAATTTCTCACTGATCTATTTCAGGAAGCAGGGAAGCAGCTTTCACGTACGCAATAAGTTCAGCGGGCGTAACGTACGCGGTGACCGCAGCTTGCAGCAGGGGCAACATCACCGCATGCGGTTGCGAACCCACCGTAAGGTAAACTGTCCTCTTTTGCTTTTGTGTTTTATTCAAGCTGCTTAAGCATTCGTCGCCGACGTCGGCCTGGACGCTTCGATTGCTTTCGAAGGGCGACCTAGTTTCGGCATCTGATAGAATCTTCTTCATAGGTACTACATTGCCATTTTCTAAAACCATTCCGTCGTCTACCATGACTTTAGATATAGGGTAAAGGCACCAGTAGTCGACCATGTATCAGTAGTCGACCACTTTCAGAAAAACATGAAAAATAAGGTTTTTAGAAGTGACGATCTTTTGAACAAAGTGCAGTCCTCTAACTGCACTCTAACTGCACTCTGTTCACAAGATCGTCACTTCTAAAACACTTATTTTTTATATTTTTCTGAAAGTAAAAAATAAGGTTTTTAGAAGTGACGATCTTTTGAACAGAGTGCAGTTAGAGTGCAGTTAGAGGACTGCACTTTGTTCAAAAGATCGTCACTTCCAAAAACCTTATTTTTCATGTTTTTTCTGAAAGTGGTCGACTACTGATACATGGTCGACTACTGGTGTCTTTACCCTATGTAAATTATTAAAGGACTGATAATGGTCTTTACAAAAAAGAGTTAAAAGCTACAAGAAGTTTAGGGTTCGAGGAGAAACTGTAGCCATTAATATTTCGAAATATGAATTTCCATGGTTATGATAATATTCAAATTAAAATTCTCGACCGTAAATATTAAATAAATTGGTTAGGTTTGGATAGAACCGAAACGTCGGATTGCTTTATAATTAATTGCTAAATAGCTGTGTGATTTTATTTTATTCTTAAATAAATAAATTAATCGTATTATAGTGACCGAATCAATCCGCCGAAACCAATTTATTCCATGGTTATGAGTTAATAATACAGGGACTGTTTCCGCAGGACGAGAAAGGAATTGCCGCCAAACGGCTGGGAATGGGGTGGTTGCAGCGCTGACGTCACCTACGGCATGAGGTGAGATAATTAAACCCGATCCGTAATTAATTCGTCGCCGGTACACGCGGCACCCTTTGCACGTGTCGCGTGCGTGTAAAAGTTACGTGACGCTGTGTACCTACGTCGCGGCAGTTGTACGGCCAATGGATTTTAATATTATAATTTAATGTTAGGTTCGCGCGTAGGTTTCTGGACGCGAGGGAGGTCGAGGGTGACGCAAGGAGTCTGATGAACCTCCATAATAACAAAGCTGGAAGGAAGGTGAGTAACGCGTGCTATTATTCAGACATGATTCACGATGCACGGAAAGTATGCGCCGGAAATTTCATTTCAAATTCCCTACGGTCTTCCAGCACGTGAAATATTAATCCCGGATTTACGTCCACCTCAATTTTCCACTTGGGACGCGCTATACAATTGAAAGTTGTAAAAACCATGTCGATTCCATTCTTCGTCAGTTTACGACCCTATCGGGAACTAAGAATTTCCAGAATGCGTGTCGTTTTCAGGAGTAATATAATTTTATTGGGGCCATTAATTGGGGGGAGCCCCAATTTGTCTCCACGGTCGCGGACGATACAAATTTTTAATGAGCCAGGTAGAACAGGGCGTTTAAAGTGCCCCGTCGTAATTTCCTAATCCCTAGACACTTGGTACAATGCGCTCGGTTTGCGCCTTTGTGCAATCCGTAGTACGGTTCACGTTCTATACCTGCTGATTTTCTCGAATTACACCATAAATCGGTTACATTCGGTAATGACAGGTATACGTGACAGCAGGCACGCAAGACACCTAAGCGATCGCCATTGCTATGCACGGTTTTCGCTCTTTGCGTTTCTGTAAAATGCGTTCAGCACACCCTGGTTGCCCCACATAATGGAATTCTTCGTAGGAAATTACAGCAATACTACGGAAACCTGAAAAATTACCGATCATATCGTTCTGAATAGTACAATGTACGATACTGGCTCTTTACCGATTTCGATCGAGTCCTACTAACTACACTTTATTGCTTTACTATCACTACCACATTGTACAAATACCATCTACAGATGGATAAAATTAAAATGCTCCACCTTCTTGAATTCCTTTCCGCCACCTTCAACGTAGAAGCTAGTATTACTCTCGATCCCACAAAATTCATCGACATTCCTGTTGAGTGTACTTATACCTAACTGCTTTGCTAAAATGGAACTCGCTCCTTTCGAACTTGTAAAAATTTCGCGATACACCAATACGTGGGCGGTTCCATCGATTGCCCACTGAAGATAGATATAACTTCCCTCGAAATCCCTCGGAGCCATTGTTACCGGACCAATTCCAATTGGCCGGGCCTGAAATTAATTTCCTCGGATTCGAGGGTAATGCAGATCCATGAAGCAAGGTAGGGGAGGCAGGGTCGACGGTCGGGAAGGAACGTTTGTGAGAAAGGATCGGGCGTTGCGCCGCAGGTAGGATACGCGAACGGGCGGCGTCTTAATTGGGGAAAGTTCGTCGAGCTTTCGTCTTCTTCGATGGGCTTTATTATCGAGGCGGCAATAAAAACGGGCATATATCGTGCCCTCCCCTTCTCCGCGCGCTCGCGTACCGATCTGTACGCGCATATAGACACGCACTGGCTAACGATTTATTCTTACAGTCGTTGATCGCCTCGCCTCGCCTCGCCTTGCCACGCCACATACTTTATGCCCCGACGATTTTTTTCTCAACCTCCCTCTGCCTCTCTTTCTTTCTCGCTCCCGATAATTCGAAATGTAAACCAGTTCTCTGAGCGTACGCGTTGCCCAGTAGACGCACAATGAGCGGGAACGCGGAGGAACACGCACTTCCAGGGAATTTACGAACAGCCTTCATTTTAAATTGACAGCCTACTCGCTGATACTCGGATGAATTCTGGCGTTATACAGTTTGCGTGGACATAGATATGGTGGGGAACTTCATACTTAAAGTATAGGATGCACAACGGCGCGGGAGAAGAAGAATTTTTCCTTCGTTTGCTTGAACCATTAAGGGTAGAAGTAACGGAGTCCGCTAACGACATTGGCTATTCGCAAAACGTGGGGTGAAAACGCAGTAATCAGGTGTAATACTACGAGCTCCGATGGTAGGGGAAATGTGGGATAGTTGATCAGCGGGGATACATGATCACATCAGTTTATATCACAACCCAAATAATTAAATACAAACAAAGCAAAGCATTATTATTATTTTAATAAAAAAGAAAAACTCTCATCAACTATCCCACCTTTCCCCTACCTATGGTCGTATCAAACTATTATTATTATTTAATAAAAAAGAAAAACTGTGACCAACTATCCCACCTTTCCCCTACATGCTTTCAATCGTCAGGGTTTTGGGTCCAACAGAGAACTGAGCTTTGAATTTGCATTGCTTCTGTACACGGTAGAGTTTGCCAGTCGATAACCCGCGCATTGTTCCTTTCCAGATAGTTAAAGCCCTCCTGCAAACGGAATGCAAGTGCCACGGCGTGTCCGGCTCCTGCACCGTGAGGACCTGCTGGCGAACCTTGCCTAGCTTCCGTCAGATTGGCGATGCACTGATGAAGAAATATTACAGAGCCAGGCCAGTCATAGCGATTACGCCGCCGCCACCCCCCACGATGCAGGTAATCACTTACTTAATTGCCACCCTCGTTTCTATTGCAACCTGTGAGACACTTGCCTCTCTGCGCAGAGTTTAGACACGTTGCACGCGACGTCGGCGGAGATGGTGCCAATCTTGGGCAACGACGCGAAGACCCAAGGGAAACCGAACGAGATTGGCAAGTCCCGGCACGATCGACAACCCCCGAAGAAAGTCATCAAACCGAGGCGGCCGCACTTGGTGTTGAAGAGAACGAAATCTAGCGGCGGATCGGCCATGGGGCAGAAAAGAATTCCAAAGAGGAACGAGCTGGTTTTTCTGCAGCCTTCCCCTAATTACTGCGAGCCGGATTTGGCGCAGGGCAGCCTGGGAACGCAGGGCAGATATTGTAATCGTACTAGCAAAGGTAAATCGAATCGAATGGCGATACAAGGTGCTTGATCTTTGGAAATGCTGCAGAGACTTGGTTCGAAAAGCTGAACCTGGCTTCTGTCGAAGCAGCTTTCGCTCGAACATTGGTACCCTTACTGTCGTAATCTATGCGCATACGTTACGAACTGTGTGCTACTTTTTCAGGAACCGACGGATGCGACTTGTTGTGCTGCGGTCGCGGCTACAACACGCATCAATTCACAAGAACGTGGCAGTGCAGATGCAAATTTCACTGGTGTTGCAGAGTGCATTGTGAAACGTGCACCGAACGTACCGAAGAGTACACGTGCAAATAAACGTTGAACCGTGTTTGCAATTTCGGCACGCAGCGATTATGTAAATAGGTACTGGACGTAACCGACGGCAGAAGTGTTACTCGTCGTCGATAATAGACTAGCAGGATTTATGAGATCGAGTAAAACCGACAGTAATTTACTGCTCCGCCGCGAAAAGTAATTTAACGTTGTCCCCCCCGAAACGAGATTTATGTAAAGTTAACGCGCATAATTAGTGATAGTCTACAGGGCGTTCGTTTTAGTGCTTAATTTAATCGATTCGTAAACATATAGGGATCTAATTACACGATCGGAGTCCTCGCAAGCTTTGTAAAGTTTTTTTTATTATTTAACATAGCCAATGATATTCCTAGTACGTAATTTTCTAGACGATATTCACCGTGTCGATTTATCTCGATATTCACGATTATTCAATCACATACGATCGTGAAACTACGTGAACTATTGTATCGAAATCTTTTCGTCTGATGTCCAATTAGGGGTAGCTACGGAAGTGTAGATGTTGGAAGAGATTGAGTTACCATTTTGGAATCTTGAAAAATATGGAATGACTTGAACAAACCGATAGTACTTAGAACTGAGTATACATAAATCAGTAATTAAGTAGTAGGTGTTTATTATCAAACGATTGTGACTATGGAATCCTAATATTCATTGCAAGCACGTCTTTAAGCTTTCTCTATTTTTAACTAAATTCTCAAATCACCCTTTTGGCAGTTGTTAATATTACTTTGATTTCTCTGCTGTCATATACCTGTTTTATAGACATAATATTCAGTAAAAGTATATCATCCTTTCTATGTGATCTGAGAAATGTGATTTCCCAGATAATTTTGAATAGTAGAACTCCTGAATATATTTTCCTGGGATTCCCCATAAAGCAGCTGAGTCATTACCCCCACAGTTCCCTTATATTAATTTGAAAACACTTCTGACCCTCCTCCCACCCCCGTGCAAAAATATATGCAAA
Source organism: Andrena bicolor (assembly GCA_960531205.1). Classification (NCBI taxonomy): domain Eukaryota; kingdom Metazoa; phylum Arthropoda; class Insecta; order Hymenoptera; family Andrenidae; genus Andrena; species Andrena bicolor. Next base: position 2,062,930 of record OY482668.1, on the reverse strand, counting down.
GCGAAAAGATACTGGCAATCGAAAACATAGGGTAGCTCAAATAACCATCCCAACAATCCCTACTTTACTGTATTTAGTCTGATGTAATACGCGCAAAGAATGAAGCATGCGGTCCTTCAATAGCGCGCGAAGTGATACAATTTATGTAATTAATATGCCCACGTAAATAATATACTCTAGGACGTAGCAAAGCGATAATCAGCTCGTTCGATTCTGTGAAATTCTATACGAATAACTGAATTGAACTTTATATCAAGGTACGCGTATAATTACCATTCGATCGATCACTGATTCTTAGTAGCCCAGTGGTACGCAGGCTTTTCATGTTTCGTAGAATGCGTAAATTATTATTTATTAAAGACACGGCCGTAAATTATAAACGTAAGCGGTGTATTTGCTTAACTTCGACGACTAATAATAAACGGAATTGCATTTTTCTTGGCTGCCTTCTCATTCACCGTCCTTTCCGTAAGAATTACGTACCCCCGATGGCCACCGAAATAGTTGCGTTGCTATTACGAAACTACGTGGCGAATACCGCGTCAACTGACCTGACTGGGCAGTAATAATGCTACCGTGGCAAACAGATTAGTAAGGACCGGAAAAGCGCAGGTACACGATGCATCCTTCGCGCCGCCGGAAGGACAATGGAAGCTCACGGAAGATGAAGTGGGGAGCAGGTAAAAGGACAACGCAGGGTAGACGAAAACATTAATTGTGGCGAACTGGCTAACCCGAGGACTATATAAGCTAGCGACTTAGTCGGGGATATCATTTTCTGTATAAGCACAGAGCAGCACATTTCGAGGTGTGAACACTGCAACTTTGCCGCGAGCGTCAGAGCCAAACTTACCACGGTGAGTCTAACATCATTATCATATCTTTAACAGTACTTTGACTTGCTAATAATGTTGAAATCAACCTAGTCTTTTTATAACTTCCTTCTTTTTCTTTTGTCAAAAACACCACACATAATTTTACTTGTTATCCGTAACTGCGAAACTTTTATTTTCTGAAGCACTGTTTAAGGCGTGCATGAGTGTTGCCCCCTTCTTTCATAAAAGTTAAACCAAATTTATTTGAAGGAAACAGTAAAATGTTTAACGACCCAACGATAACGAACTTCTTCTCCCCGTTTCAGATTCTACGTTCGACTAGTATATCCACGATGGTGCCAGCTTTGCAAAATCATTGCCGTCACTTGCCGGCGGAATTTCGCATCATGCCAACGCCGATGGTACCATTGCCACCGAATCACGTTTTGCTGTACTGCCTTTGCCCATGTGGGACACATAGGACACACTTTACGGTCCATCGGAACATTCTGCTCGACCAAATGGCAAGGAATGAACTCGTAACGCAACACGTGCGACCGCTGCCGCTTATTCAGAGGCTGGCCGAGATGCAAATGTACGGAAGATCTCGACGATATCCATATTACAGAGCACATCACGCAGTAACGAAAATGGACAGTGACGAGGAAGATATCGACCGCTAAGAGTGACTCTTTCGATATAGAGATTCTCCTGTGCAATTATAATTATCTCGAGATTCCTATTGGTATCAATCGACTAAGTGATGAAGTACGTTATGTACAAATCTTCTCCGACTCCTGTTAAATAAATATTATTATAGTATAAGTGTTATAAATTTTTAAGTGACTGTTTCGGGGATTGTAATGTTAAAAATCATTTTCAAAATCCAAAGTGTAAACATATATTTCATGCGTTATTGTGGTGTACATGTATAAAAGTATCAAAAATATTACAACTGACGATTACCTTCGAGGTATGCGATATAATTACAGTAGTATTACACGTTTTACTTTTAAACGCATTCTGAACATTTACAATTGTATTTGTCTTTCGCACGCTCGCTGCTTATAATAATGCGGCGCGATCTTCAGACACTTATCTTTACACTCGATGTATATATACGACTAAGAAGTATGCTTGTATAAAAGTGTTGCCATAAAAGTGTTGAAACAGAAACACGTTTTCTTCTGAATAAATATTCTTTGTATAAAAATGAATTCTTATCTTTATTTCGTGCCCTTAAGCATTACCTCTCTTCAAAAACGCCTGAGCACCGACAATTAATTATTGTTTGTGCCACAGAACGTAAAATGTTTCGTGATCTTAGATACTTTTCAATACTTTCTGTGCCTCTTGCTTGGCATTCTGATCATCGTCATTCTTAGCAGGATATTCAACTGTCATTTTCAAATACTTCAAAGCTTCTTCTTTTTTATTTAACTTCAAGTAAGTTTTCCCCAGCATTAATAAGTTGTAACTGTAGAAATTCGGATCAACTTCCTCTGCATTTACAAAATATTTCAAAGCCTCCTCGAAGGAAGAAGTCGGCGGCTCCCCAAATATTATAGCTGCGATCTTTCTCTGATACCACGCTAAATCGGAAACTTGGTAGCACCATGTACCCAACATGTACATGGTGGTTGCATCCATTGGGTTGAGTTCTATTGCCCTCTGCAATATCATTGCACAGATATGGAGATTTGGGTATCGTTCTTTGCGTCATGCAGTGACAAATACATTATTTAAAAACATATGTAACGTAAAATGTACCAGCATATGGTTTTTCACATTATACAGTTCCCTTATTCGCACTTTCATGCCTTCGTAAGAACATTTGCTGTCTAGAATAATCGACATCCATTTGTGTACAGCCCAGTGATCCTCTTTTAGCTTCAGAGCATTCTCCATCAAATCGTATGCTTCGTAAATCATCTTCTTCCCTTCTACTTCGCTGGCTGTCTTAGCCATTTTATACAATGCTCTAGACAAGCGCCATATAATTTCAACATCCCCACTATCCTACAAAAGTCTAACGTATATTTTGAAAAGTCTTAGACGGGGTACAAGTACAATTTGAATAGAGGGACATATTTACTCTATAATGCGACAAAAGATCATAGATTTCTTTATATTTTCCTTGGTCAAATAATGCATCCGCCTTTGCTATTACCACTTCCTTTGTAGTTATCCCCGTTTCACTTTCACTTTTCTTTTTCGCCAGACCCCACATACCCATAGCCGTAAAGGAAGACGCACCTACTAATTTTGTCACTAACCCATGGCGATTGTTCCTCTAATAATGAAAGCTAATTAAACATTCTCGGATAACGTATTAAAGCTATACTTTTCATGGAAACTTTGTACTAAATTTACGTATTATTGGGCATTGTGAAATTCATGTTTGTTCGACAAATATCATGCTATATATTATTCGAATTAATGAACAATAAAACGCAGTTACGTTTATGTATAATTGCAAACCTGTTGTGAAAACTGAGAGCTTCTATGAATTAGCGATCTTCGCAATATATTTGCGTTTCTTGTAAATCGTAACACCTTTTGTACGAGCATGTTAAATTACAATATTTACAGAAAAATACGCAGAAACTAATGTAGTTAACATATGATGCATTTAAATTGGAATGATAAGCCACTTTGTGTGTATACAACTTTATTTCGATAAGTAAACGTATTATTCCACGTCACGCAGAAAACACTATACACATATTTGACATAATAAATGCAACTTGTAGACATGCCGCATGTATCGACACCAAGAATAATTCGATATTGTTTATTTAATTATTATTACGCTTCCGATGTATCAGTTCGTATATTTTAAAGCACTTGGCAATGTATAATACTTAATACTGCAAATGTTAAAGATTTAAAAATTCTATAAAGTTTTATCATTATTATAATTTAAATAACGTATCCCTGTGGTTAATGCTATTTGATTTCTCAAATTAACATTAAACTCCTTCATTGTCCCTTGGATCAAATTACGTGGAAGCACTTAGTTTTATATTAAATTTAAAAAAAAAATTGCAAACTGGTCTTAATGATCTTTATTCGGTCAAAGTCTCGCAAAATTTCTCAGTTTCTATTTCTATGATGTTTAAATACTGCAACTCCCATATAATAGATGATATAAATGATAGCAAAGCACGCTAATTATATAGTTCGCTCGTATGAAGAACTAAAAATTTCAATACACTTATCTAAAATCAATAAATTACAATAAATTACGCTTCAATGCATACATTTGAAACGCACGTGCACACTGCGCAGTGCACACACGTGTGTTTTCTATTATGGACCAGGTTTAGGTTTTAGGTTATACGAGATCGTAGGAAAAGCTTCGTGACGCTTTCCTAACGCTTATTATGAAAAATTTTCAATTACTTCTAGTCGTGACTTGATCATATTTGCAAAATGGGTTTGTCTATGCCAAAACCTTTTTATTACTACTCTGCAGCCATATCATTCGTCGGAGGGAGTTACATACTCAGGTAAATACATTTATATTTTACGATTAACGTATTGTCATTCGAAAATTATAATTCCGAGACACAACTGAATGAGTTTAGTTCCTTTTTCAAAAACAAGGAACCAAAAATACAAATGCCGACGAAGATTAAATCGACTACACGTTACGTTACCGTCGAATATGGATTTATACACAGTTTTCTGGTCGCAGGGATTACTTGAGTGGGCAGTTATACGAAAGCGAGGAAATGTTACGTGGCAAAGTAGTTATTGTAACAGGAGCAAATACCGGAATCGGTAAAGAGATAGCACACGATTTAGCTGAACGCGACGCCAAAGTCATTATGGCGTGCAGGGACATGGAAAAATGCGAAACGGTATTGTATTGTTGTTAGTATCTCGTATGGCGAATTGAATTTGCGACTATATTGCCAACACGAATTATGCCACTTAATTACTTTGATAGTTATTCTCTTGATATAATGTTTCTAGGCACGCCGTGATATAGTATTAGACACTAAGAACAAATATGTCTATTGCAGAAAATGTGATTTAGCGTCTCAAGAAAGTGTCAGAAGCTTTGTGAAACAATTCAAAAAAGGTGCAGAATAATAATACAGCTGAGACTTCGATATTATTTTTACAGTAGTATATTGTCGTAGAGGCAGTCGAACAAAATTATCTTCGATTCAATTCCTGCTTTCGATTACAGAGCACTCGAAGCTGAATATCCTCATAAACAATGCTGGAGTAATGAGGTGTCCTAAGAGCTACACCGAGGAAGGGATCGAGATGCAGCTTGGAGTAAATCATATGGGACACTTCTTACTAACGAATTTATTGTTGGATGTTTTGAAAGACTCCGCACCATCGAGAATCGTAAATCTTTCAAGCGCCGCGCACAAACGTGGAAAGATTAAATTGAAGGATTTGAACAGTGCGGAGAATTACGATGCTTCCCAAGCGTACGCACAAAGTAAATTGGCCAATATTCTGTTCACGAGGGAGTTAGCAGACAGGTTGAAAGGTATGCAGGGATCGTCCCAACGTCCTATGTGATTTCCCTGAATAAGTTCGTTGAAATTTATCATTTGTTTGCTCGTCCCTTTTTTTATTTCTTAATGTTATTTAGGAACTGGCGTTACGGTGAATGCTGTTCATCCTGGTATAGTTCACACAGATATAGTGCGACACATGAGCTTTTATCAAAACTACGTTGCTCGAATATTTATAAAATCGTTAACGTGGTTCTTTGTCAAGCCACCCAAGAAGGGAGCGCAGCCAGTTCTATTTGTAGCATTAGATCCATCTTTGAAAGACGTAACCGGATCGTATTTCAGGTGAGTTCTAATCCAGTTGATTAGAAATGAGAGTGAATTATGTTGATATTATTTATCTTACAGTAACTATACCGCGGCGGATGTCTCGGACGAAGCGAAGAACGATGGACTTGCAAAATGGTTGTGGGCAGCTAGTGAAAAGTGGACTAAATTAAATCCTGTGTAATTTAATGTAAATGTAATCAAGTCTTTGAGAATAAACGACTTTAAAACTATTTGTAAAACTATCTTTTAGTGTGCGATGTATAGCTTATGCTATCAGAACTCAAAAATATTTGGTAATAGATTTTACAGTATATTGCACCCCGCACGGTGATATCACGATTCCAAAGAAAAAAGGTAATGAAATCTGATTGTTTTATAGAGAACTAGCTTCACTACTCGACTTCGCCCGAAATTTAGATTCCGATTTTATAAAAGAAAGGTATTTTTGTATTAAAGCGCTTCAAATTTAAAATAATTTGTATATATGCGCATGCGTAACGAACATCTTTGACTATCGGAATTCTATATAACGAATAGTTCAAATATTAGGTCGGTGCACATAAAACACCTTTTTTTATTTTAAATAAATATCAAAAGCGCGTAACGTCCTTAAAACTCAATTGTTTTAAAAAAAAGTATTGGTATTCATAATATGTATACATGTAATACGCAATTTATATTTAAAAAAATGTATGCGACAGATAAAATACAGCACCGAAAGTAGATAAGTTAAATTGTTAAATAAATACGTAATGAGAATTTTCTTCTCGATCATATCAATCGAATATATTCGCGCGCATGCGTGTTTAGCGATGTCTTTAGTTTTTTTGAAATTCACAGGATCAGAAGCGAAGGTTAGGTGTCGTTTCACGTGGTAGTGTATGTGTCTGTACTCATATATACACACTTCGTATGTATTTGGTGCAACTTTGGCAATTTGATTGCGAGCAAAATACGAACACAACAGATACGTTAATTTGTATTCTCTTCTTGTACAGAGGAAATTTATTGTAAATACAATATGTTACTTGAAACGTGGGAGTCGGTGGATAAAATCGTGAAGAAGGAAATAATAAAGCCCGGCCCGTTTTCCAAAAAACCGACAGAATGTGCCATTTGCACAGTTGTTATTGAAAATATACACGCTGTTAACGCGTCCGTAGAGGATTTGAAGCATAAATTTCATTCAGAGATTTTAGATTCCTCTGGCAAAAAGCTAGTAGTCATAGGTGAAGCTAACTGTGAAATAGATAGACAAATTGAGCGAGCGTTACAGATGATGATGGTCCTGGAGAAAAGCTTAATCACATTGCATCTTCTAACGTTAGAAGGCGTCGATCGACCTGTAATTATCAAGTTTGAGATAACGCTAAATAAACTGCAGCCTTACAAACCGATTTGGGAATGGACGCCCGAAGAAAAGTATTCGATAACGTTACAGTACAAAGAGACTGGTGTCGTTTTATTTAAGGAATGTAGATGGGTAGACGCGTTTCGTAAATTTAGTAAAGCCTGTAAAATTCTTGTAACATTAGAGCCGATACCCGATTTAGAATTACAGGCAAAATTGGAAAGCGATATTAATAATCTGAGGCTCGTGTTGTACAACAATATGGCTGGATGCCAGTTGAATCATAAGAATTACGAGCACGTCGTTTCGTTGTGTACTAAGATTTTGAGTAAAGAGAGTACCAATGTTAAAGCGTTGTATAGAAGGGGAGTAGCGCATGGAAATTTGAAAGACCTGGAGAAGGCTGTAGCCGACTTGAGAACCGCCACTACGTTGGAGCCACATAATCGAGCGGCGAAAGAACAATTTTTAATTTATAATGCACAATTGCAGGAGGCAAATCAAAAGTTTGGAGACATGGTAAGAAGAATGTTTAAAGCGTAAAGTACAATATCGTCTGGCTTGTCTGTGATGAAAAGAATATAGAATATTTGTATCTAATAAATAGAAAAATATGCATTTATTTTTATCCACAATAATTGACACTACAATTAGATTAAGTTATTTAAATATCACAACTAAGAAAAATTAGTTGCAATATGCAACCTTATATTTATCCCACATTATTATCATTATTACAATGCTGTTATTACAAAAGTGTGCTTAAAATATTTATATTGTATACATGACGAATATATAAATGTTTATATTAACTAATTACATAACATTATTTGCCAGTAGGCCTTGTTTCGATAATCTGATACTGTCTCCCACCAACTTGCAAAATACATTAAAAATTTTACGTTTAAGTAAAATGCCTTAATAGTTATTCCCATGCGTTTGTTTTTTTATTTTCTTTTTATTGTTTATAATTCAACGGAATCGTCGCGCTATTGTTACATGCGAACGGTGATAAAAATACTTTTGTATCACGCAAGAATTTATTACGAGCTACATCACATACGAGGGGAGTACCTAAATTATCTTCTGTTTCCCAGCTGCAATTATATTGTAAAATTAATTGAACAACATACATATGTTTAGCGAACAATGCGAGATATAATAGTAATTTCGTTCATTTCCTATTCTTAGGTAAAGTATAAAGATACAATGAATTAGTTTATACTAATATATGGCTGAGAATAAACTAACTTTAAATATATGTAATGGCACCTTTACCATGATATACTTTCATTTAATTTCAGGAACGTTCGATTAAAAAACCTTTTCGATTACAATTCTCCAGACCAGAAAACATAAATTTACTATTATGCGACTATTATACATTAAGAAATATGCACTTCGGGGAATAATGGATACAAAAAATTATTACGTTGATATCAGAGTAAAAGTGACCACTAATAAATTTGAAAATAATTGCTAAACAATGTTCCATTATTTAAACCACCACCACAGTAAAATCGTGTTACTCTTATGTGATTATATATTATAATAATGTAAAATATGAAAACATCAGATGTGAAAAACGTATACACATATAACAAATTGCTAAATGGATATAGTAATTATATTTCAGATAAGATAACGGTGTAATAACATGTACTCAAAGATGAATATTAATTACTGTCGTAGATAATTAATATTTGGTCAGCATCCGTTTTCAAATATGGCGTGAAAATGAAATATACATCGATATCTGTTTTGGCAAGATAATAGTATTCTCGTAATTGCATTTTTACCAGAACTAACTACACGCTTCGATAGTATTGTTTATTATATCCATTTTTAATTGGCACTCATACAAACGATAAATTATTACAAATAACTAATTTCACTATGTCTATAACATCTACAATAAATGTATTTTTCAAGGCAAAATAGTTAACAATCATCACATGTAATGTATAACTAAGTACCTTACCTTTTCTAACATTAATAATTAAAATTTATTAAGAATACTAACGATTTTATTAGGATAATTAACTCATACATATTCTCGATTTAAAGATTGGTATTAAAATTTTAATGTGGCATATTTAATATGCATATTTGAGCACTATTAACACCATATTGACAATAAAATTCGTCATACAACCGCCTCACGAATATTTCCCTTTTTTTTCGTTCTAAATATATGACAGACACAAGAACGACGCGGTTTTTACAATCTCTCGTACATAATTTGTGGCCCATAGTACAGTAAAAAAAAATATATATATTAGACTATTGTTGCCCATTTGTTAGTTGTGTTCAACAAAAATATAGAATAAACTAAGTACATGGCATACGTGTATATTTCATTCATTGCAGTTACATACATACATCATGAATTTTGTTTAGAATTTGTTAAGTGTGAAAGACACTGAGAATTATTTACATTTTTGTTTATTAAAAAATTATTCAATATAATCGTAACTGTTGTAGAATAAATCTGGCACAGATATATAGTTCGTACATAGAACAATGCATAAATGTACAACGTGTGTATGTGTATTGCTTGAATTTTGCTCCTATAACGTTTTAATATGTACCTTTTCCGTGTTTCTGACCTCGAAATGCACTTAAACATGATCGCCTAATTAACGAGTTAAATATGATTCTGGATATCAATAAATGTAAAAATAAGTACTTGTATAGTGTGTTTTTAAAAATATACATTTCGATACAAAAGAAATAATTAAAGCTAGTTACAAACATTAACAATCCCAAAAATAATAATTTCTGTTCAAAGTATATCGTTTACCAGTAGTTTATGGAATTTTTATTTTTCTAATGATATAATGTTAATGATCAGAGATAATACTAATAATCAAAATTTTCAGCAATCCAGCATGGAATAATAATGAAAATACGCTGTATATACATTCACAGTCACTTCAAATCAGTAGATACACAACGCGCTGCCTCTTGTTGTAACGTAACACACGAAAATCTATTTATGGCCTTATATCGAATGGTCAAAACTAAAAATTTCTTCATGCCACTTACTGGGTTGTAATACAATGATGTACGTTTTAACGGTCTTAAGAAATTGCGTTAGGAAGGGAATGAACGTTATGTTAGCTTAGGCTTGCCATTGGCAGTGATAGTGGCATTCATTGTTGTGTTTGTTGCCATTTCAGCAGCTTGAGCCACTGCTACTGAAACTGATTTCTCCACAAATTGTTGGTAGAGTGGTTTCATGAACTGAAGAGAAACAAAAATTATTTTTGTATAATACTTAATATTGATTTACATAAAAGTATTAGTAAAGTCTAAACGAACTGTTACGATTATTATTAACACGACCCTGATGTCCTTTTAAAATTATGCAAACATTTCAATCAACGAAAATCCGAATTATTTCTCAAAGGAACAATACTTTCTCTTAATTCTAGAAATACGTAGAAAATTAGAATTACTTCTATGTTATCGATAAGCAAACGTCATACCTCTGATATATTCGCTCCTGTTAGTATTCAGCTTATGAGATAAATAAAAAATAAAAAAAGGAAAAGAACACAAGAGATAATGGCAAGAGAAAAAATGTTAACGGCTAAATTGGTATAATTAAAAAGCGTATCGCGAGAGGTGATATGATGTAAGTATCAAATAAATGATAAACACTAATACTGTAACGTGTGTAAAGAATGCAAAGAAAACATTTAACTGCACTTAAAGCAATTTATCCTGATTGCAAAAATGATTGTAAATATCTATGAAACAATTATATGTGTCGTAGAACGCGGAAGTAAGGCCAAAATAAATATTTCGTAAATAACGTAATTTTTCTGAAGGAAGAATAGGTTTCTTTTCTCTGATTTCCTCTTCTTTAAGAAAATAATTATATATGTACGCTCTTAATGCAATAAGTAATAGTGCAGTAAGTATAAATACAGTATATGTATATACAGTTTTCCAGACCTGTAGAAATAAGAAATGGTAGGTATGAATTCGGAGATGCGATGCAATGGGGTGTGCTAATTACACATATAGAGTTATTTACATTTTGAAATTGATACGTGTTCCGTATAATGCTGTAGTAAAATAAAATATTTGCCCCTTCCTTTAGCGTAGATAGTATTCTAAATACAAAGGGTTTTCATAAAAATCGAGGAGATTTTCCCAGTGTAAATTCTAAACATTAAAACTGTAACAAACACTCATACAAATTATTGTTGAAAAGACTATATTTTCGTCTATACTTTTCGCTAGAGTTTTCCCATAATTAAAAATATGTCTTATTGAATATACTTTGAAAATAAAAACTTTTATTTGTTAGTTTTGACGCCGAGCAACAATAGAAATCAAAACAGTGCTCCTGATTTTTATAAAAATCCTGCATATTAACAGTTTCGCGACCGATGACATAGTACCACGTGTTTTCGTGAGACAAAGCATGTAGGTTTCGCACCGAATGCATGAAATTTTACAAGCATCTGTTACTAACCCTCGGACGGCTGTGGCCGGGTTATTTCTGACCCGTTCGTATCCCAAACTACGTCTATACGTGAGCAGCACTGTATCCAATCCTATATATTTCTTTACTTGCAACAAATGTTATTATTGTACAAGGATAGAGGAACGGATACCTATATTTATAAATTGTGTAAAAAATAGATAATATTTATTATTATCGTTACAACTGTCATGGTAAACTTTCACTATACGTCAAGAACTATGGAAATTATATAAAACAATGGATTCAGGCACGTGTTTCCTCCTCAAAATACATATCACCAAACAATACGTGACTGATCGCAGACCATAGACATATATAGACCTAGCGTGAGCTGCTACTTTAAGCGAGGGGGTTCGTAGGATTTGAGGGGAAAGACAGTGGCACGTCGGTTAGCTTCGGATGGATTCGGCTCGTGTTGGCTCGTTATTAATGGCTGCGTTCAGAACACAATCGCTGTTGCTGTTTTATGAATAGTCAAACGTGATTAGTGAAACTAAAACTGAGTGGAAAAAGGTTTATACTATTTACTAATTCTATTAAATATATATAGACTACGTGATATACCAAATGCTTAATGCACATTAAACTCTCGCTATCTCACCTATGCGTTAAGCGTTCGTCGCTATCCCCACCACTTCGTGGAATCCTTCGGTGGAAGGTGAGAGAACCCGAGAGCGAGCGAGACGGGTCGAGAGAGTCGACACGACGTTACCGTCGGCTACGAAAGAGAGAAAGCATGATACCTTTCGTGCCTACGCTCGGTCTCTCCCTCGCGCCATCTGCGGCTCGGAATCGTCGGCGCTATGCGTTAAGCGCTCGCTGCTAGCCCCGAGCGCGCGTCTATAGCGAGAGTTTACTGTATTTTTTTTTTTTTTACTATTTCTCATAGCAGATAACGTGATTGTATATCCAAATAGCACCGAACGGGAACGGAGTTACCCGATTCACCACAACTAGCCCCCTTCCCGCGATTTTTACTCCCCCACTGAGCTAAAGGTCCCCCTATATATGTCTATGGCGCAGAAACTCGACGCTCTTCGCGTTTTCGTTATAAGGTAAAACTCCCACGACCACCGCCAACCGAGGGCTAATGCATTATTTACCACGCGCATTCTACAAACAAAATACCCCTCAGGCTGAGATCCCTAAATTGGTAGATAAATTAGGTGAAAATACATTACTTACATTATCCCATAAAACGTTAGCCACTTCATCTAGAACTGCACCACACGATCTGAAATTACCACTGTACCTGTGTAAATAAAAATAATTTATTATCGAAGCAACAGGGCAAAGATGGGCTTTTACACGAGAATGTTTTATATACCTTACGTATGTCCATAAAATAAGTGTTACTATACAAAGGCCAACGACGAAGTTACAAATATTTGCTAGTGGGTATAAACCAATAATACCAAACAGTCCGGATGAAAAGTACATAATGGCAGCAATTACGAAAAACACTGCCGGCGTTCGTGCTGCTTTAAATATATTTTTACTCTCATTGTGTGCTTTAAACTGAACGAAAGCTTCTTCCATATCCTGTAACAAGTAAAGAACTACCGTTTACATCGCCGAACAAGCGAACATTCTTACAGACTGTATCTATAATCGCAGACCTGGAAGTTTAATTACAAATGGAACATACACGAATCGTTTTTATGTAAATAATTGTGTGCCGCTAATACTCGCCTTTACTAACTTGTCCATGTACGTTTGACTAAATTCATCTCCTCCCATTTTCCGCTTATTTTGAAACAGACTAATAGCCCTATCGACGCTGCGCATGTGCTCTGATGTTAAATGGGCTGTTGCTAAAAATGGTTTTGCTCCTCCGCAAACCGTCTCCATTGATCGCAAGTAAAGATCTTTAGCTTCCGCTACCGCAGTTAAGTTATTCGCTTCCGCTGTTGCCTAAATACGAAATAGCACAGGCTTAAAATGTAATTAACAACTTGGACAACTGCACAATGAAGACTTACCACTAACATACTTTTAGGTTCGGGAAGTTCATCTCCCTTGTAAATTTTCATATAGCTCTTGAAGTACTCCAACAGATCCTTCGCTTTCACAACTTGGCCGTCAATCTTTTTCGTTACTAAATTCTCTGGATCCAGCAGCATCGGTATCAGCACCTTCAGCTGGTCCTTGAATTCCGATTGAATCTCGGATAGTCTCCCGTCGAAATTCGGGTTGGTGGCAATATTGAGGCCCGGGTGTGGCATGAGGAAGCAAGATATATCTGAGAAGCATGATTTAATGTGCTTCCTCAAGCTCTGCAATTCCGGGTGCTGTCCGTTGGAAATTTCTAATCTTCTTTGTAATATCTCCTTCCCACCGTTTGCGCCGTACTCCGCTTCGTACGGATAACTCCAATCTCTCACTAAGAACTGCAGCTTTTGAAACGGCGTGCTTCCAGACTTCTCTAATGCCAGCCTACCGTACTCGGTGAAAAGTTGCAAATGCTGAAGATCATCCTCTTGGATGTTTTGGGATAGATTATAAATTTGCACGGACGACAACATCGTGCTCAGAGCAAACACAGTTGCGCAATCTCTGACTGTGGACTGGCTATCGAAAGCACCTTGCGTGTCCATTAAAATCACAGCAATCTTCTCGCCACTTGGTAAAGTACTAGGGAACACTTTCGACCACATTAAAATTCCTGTTGTGTCTCTTTCAGAGCCTCCTTTCCACGAAAATCCACACAGAGGATCGTCATCTTTACCCAACCAGGAGTCGGTTTTGTTATTGTTGTTATACTATTGTTCGTAATATTATTATATAACGAATTCCCAGGGCAAGCATGAAAGAAAGTAATAGATCTTCAATAAATATACATTGTATTGTATTAATAATCGTTTATTACACTATTTTCTTTGCGATTAAATAGGTAGCTTGTAAAATCTTTGAATATTTTTTAACTATATAAAGACTTTCATATTAATAAACGCATGATTGCTTGAGTTTTATCGATAACATACCTTACAATTCATGTAACGGAGGAAAAAATCAAGCAGGAAGCTTTTGCCTTTCCTAAAGGCACCTGCTACAGAGACGACAACTACACTCCTATCTTTAATATCATCTTGGAGGAGAATTTGCGCCAAGGCTTCTTCGTTTAGTTCGAAGGTGTGGTCTGGATGAGCGAGTACGATTGGTACAGGTTTTCCTAGGTCCAATTTACTATCTTGACTAGCCATTGAGACCCGCTCAATCCTCTCTTGCCAACCTAAACGGTCTAACGAAGTCCACAATTCAAAGAATATATTTATTTAATTAACAGCGTCCCATTCTTATGCGTATGTGTTTAGTAGAACAATTTGAATTGTATGTCTGAAGAGGACGGATGTAAAAATTACCTCCACACACACACTAATTACGAAGCTGAGAAAGGAAGACAGGGATCAGGTAGCTATTCATTACCACACTTGTAAACGAAAAGCAGAATTTCGTTGTTGATGACTGAGGATGACTTTCGAGAACTTTATTTCATGGGTGAACTATAAAATTGGCTTCCTCGTCCACGAAGAGAGGTATTGTTAAGTCCACGGATTCGCTTTCGATCAAAAAGTGGAGAAGGATCAGGTGGTAGATACTATCTTCAGTCTAAACCTAAACACCAAGTGGTAACGCTCTTAAATATCGAATCAGGAGTTCGTAATTTGGCTATCTGAAAGAACTAAGAGCTTTCGAAAGGAGCATCCGAATCGCTGCTCACACTTTGTTCGAAAATGGCTCCTCCCTAGACTCAACATTCTTCCTCCTTCGCTATCTGACGATTAAGTTACGTCGCAGTGAAATAGCCACGCGAATTTCGACGCGACACTCAGGCATTCCTGGAAGTTATCTCGCAGGATCGCGGGTACTTGAGGGGAAGTGGAGACCCAGCAAGCCCCATCGTCGACTACGAGGAACTCGAGTAAGCTGGAGCGTTTGAATCCTATGTGACGGAACGTGTTCGGAAGGAGCCTCGAGCCCGGAGCGATTACTTATTGCCAGCGAACGGCCAATTATACTCGCGCGAACACTAATTCCGCCTCTTCTCTTCCGTCTTCTGCTTTTACGCCGGTCCCTCGTCATCGTCGTCGACGGCAAAACACACACCGTCAGACGCCAGCCACATCGGTGCCTTGCAATCTCGCATTTACACGAATCATTACCGCATTAAACTCGTAAATACAGGGCGTCGAATTTCTCATCTGGAACGAGACGCGCGGCTGCCGGCGAGAAAAACGAAATACGAGAATTTAATTAACCGAAGCGCCTGGCTGGCTGAATCGGAAAGAAGGAAATGTTCAAATGCAATTGGGCCAGTAAGAATGTATCGCGGATTAGGCGAGGCTTTAGGGTCCCCGTCGACGCAGAAAACTCTGCATTCATACTGTGCTTACTGAGAGATCTAAATGGGAATTAATTGTTCGTACGTTCGTTCGGCTTGAAATACGAGGAAAGGTCTGCAGGAACGATTAAACCGATAATACATCCTAAAATCGAACTTTGCACGCAGGTACCGATGGATGCCGCGTGTACAGTTGAGAGGTCGGCATAAGAGTCCAAAGTACGCAATAAGTAAAAGAAGATGGATTTGTATCTATTAGCAGCGGGAAAATGATTAGGAAATTTTAATACAAGCATATAATCCATATTGTATACACGAACGCCAATTTGTTATCTTTACTGTCTGTCCAAATAAAAATCTTGCGAAGCTTTAAACAGAATGAAAAGTACTCAGCCAAAGAAATTGTACTTATTGGACAATATTAATTTATTGGAAAAGCAGGTGCGCATAGGAAAGACCAGGTCTATCTTTCGAAACCGTGAGACAGTTCTGGAAGTATGTATCAACAAATTCGTTCTTACTTCCCTCAAACACCACAGTCATCAGCAACGATTAGAAGGCGATAGAGAGGTGCACGAAAGAGAATATTGAAGAAGAGGGAACACTCACCCAATGGTTCGTTTGTTGGATAAACCCGTGGCACACGGTTCACGTTTTCGTCAAGAGCCGTCATCGGAACTTTCTCGGCTGAAAACAAATGTTTGAACGCTCGTTTAGCCACATCTTTCCCATCCCAAGTCTCACTCCGCGATGCATTTAAACCAGGTTTAACGCACGCTATAATTCCCAGCGGATAAATTTCTATTGAGATCATAATCGAAGCACCAAAAGCTCGATAAATGGAAGCAATGGTTAGATGGAAGCGACTATCCGGGTTTTTGGTGGCAAGCCAAGTTCCTTCAAAACCTAAACTCCACTAGGCCTCCTGCCGAAGCGATCTTTCCGTAGCATAATTATATTTTGGGGTCTATGCTTGTCCGATCAACGACTCAATTACCACGAATCTGATAGACAGTAGGGTTTTATCTAATAAGCCAATTTCCTTTGCAACTGAACTTTTAAATTGGATCGAAGCTAAGCTCTACTCGGTCTTCATACTTAAGCGGCCGCTTCGCGACATAATTGTATTCCAAGATTTACAGTCCGATTGACAGGTCCCTTGTCAAGAATCTGTTGCAGTCTCAAGTAAGTCTCTAGCAGCGAGCCAATTCCCTTTGCAATCGAATCGTCAAATTCGACTGAATCTAAATCCCACGCGGCCCCGCGTATCGATGATTTTACGTCACAGTCGTATTTTAAGATCTACGTTACAATTAGCGATTTCGTCAAGTTATCCAAATTTTGGTAACGAACCAATTCCCTTTAAAGCCAACGCTCTAGACTCGACGCAGCGTGGAACGCGCTCAGCTTCATGCTCGGACGATCGTCTCGCGTCACGATTGTATTTCAAGGTTCCTATTTCAATTAACAACTCCGCTATCGCCGATCTGTCAGGTCCGCGAGTTTCTGGTAATCCGCCAATCGTCATTCGCGATGGAATGTTCAGGTTCGCCGGGACATTAGCTGTACGCAGTGTCGCGTTGGAAACGATGGTGTAGTGTTACGGTTGTATTTTGTGCGCACCACGGTTCGCAGTGCGATGAACGGTGTTGTTGTCGCGGTTCGGTTGGATTCTTGTCCTCGGTGGTCTGGTCGGCTCCCTTGGCCTGGTTAGCGGTTCCTCGGGACGCCTCCGACTTGACGGTATCTTTCTTTTCTCGCTCATCTTGTCCCTTCACATTCGCCGTGTCGAAAAGGCGGTGATGAACGAAAAGCGTACGCGAGTGACGGGCCAGACGAGGAAACCAGGCGGCTCGGAGAGCATAGATGCTCCGTGCACACACGATCAAGTACTAAGTCGCGAGAGAGCCGACTAGAAATATCCTGGTGTGGTGGTGGCCAGCCGATGGGGCCGTGGTTAGCAGCGGAGTTCGCGAGTTGGCAGCATCCCACAATCAAGAAATACCGGTGAAACCTGGGTGACACGGTTGCGGCGTGCGTGTCACCTTGTGCCGCGACTGCTCGCCGCCTATGGCATCACATTCTACACTATTTGCCCTTAATCGGCCGGTTCTATCACATAATCGGTTATTCAGCCTGTGCACATGCCTATCAATAGACACCGTTCGTACGCAAAGGGTAACGAGATGCTCTATTTGTATTTGAGAAGTGTTCATAGGTCGGAGAAACTCTGAGGATCCCCATGAGTTATGAAACAGCCGATGGGGTACCGTCAAGGACTCAGTTCCTGATCAGAACCCAATTCCTGATCAGTTTAGTATATAAATACCAAATAATAAGTTTATCACGATACAAATTTATTCCAAAAAATTATTAAATAATTATGAAGTATTTTTAAATTTGATAGCTCATAGTAAAATGTTGTGGGTTGATCAGAAACTGCTTCCTTTCCACCTTAAGTGATGAGGAACTGGGCCCTTGACGGTACTTTACGTTTACTTATAGGTGAAGGATTACTGATCAGTTTAGTATATAAATACCAAATAATAAGTTTATCACGATACAAATTTATTCCAAAAAATTATTAAATAATTATGAAGTATTTTTAAATTTGATAGCTCATAGTAAATTGTTTTGGTTGATCAGAAACTGCTCCCTTTCCATCTTAAGTGATCAGGAACTGGGTCCTTGACGGTACTTGATGTTTACAAATAACTGAAGGATTACGCAGAAAGATAGTTTCTGAAGTACTCTGAAGTTTTCTGTATCGCAATGAAGGTGATTGATAAATCCACGTGTGTACAAAGTAGAAGCGTGGATTGACCATTGACAAATAATCAGGATACGCTATGATTTATGTTTGCTATACTTATCAGTGTGCCTTCCATAAATTAAGTTAAAGAAATATAGAATCAGACAATGTTCGCCGGGGATATTATTTTGCCAGTAAATAACAAATTACGAAGAGCCGCTGATAGTTGGCATGATTCTACGATGGACGGATATTAGTGGCTGCTCGGCAACCGTAGCGTCCGTTCGCGTCGTATGTAGAATTTTACTCGAGGAAAGCCTATTTTTAACATTTGTCGTTATTTTTGCTCCAGTTTGCGGGCGTAAAGAACGGAAGGGAAAACAAATGCGGGACAAGATGAAAGATTAATGTGTATTCGAATGAGGTGTGAATTTGTTATAGCCTACAAAGTGTATAAACGAATGGCTGAACAAGTACAGCGCAAGCAGAAATAAAGGAACAACGAAGATAGTAAATTTCGTGTCTTCCTGTCTCTAATAAACATTACATAATTGAGCGATAACTGCACAGAGCTTCCTCGCGATAACATGCAAATAATTATGTGTCGCTACCGATTAAGAGAAATGTGCGAAGAGAGCGATAAAAAATAACGAAACAGCAGTACAGAAAATCATACCACACAGATAATTGTATCAATAATCTGTTCTCGCACAGTGATACCGTATTTACAAATGCGCCTCGCAACGCAGCGAGCGACCGGAATCTTTGACGATACAATCGGTGATGTAAGCAAGATGAATTTAAAAACCGAGTCGATATCGAAGAGGAAACAAATATTTTTATAGCGCGCGCGGCAAAAGTAATAAAAGAAAAATCTCTCGGATGATTCTTCGCTAACAGTATGTAAACAGCGGCCGGTTTCTTCGCACGATTCGCGGGGCGTTTGATATTTGAGTCAAGAGTCGAACCGTGGCTTTGGCAGGAACAAAGCAATCAACTTAAAATCTTTCCAAGTATTCGCCGCTGAACAGTGCGTTCGAGCGTTGCCGAGGTTCGAACCTTGAGCGTTCTTGACCTTTGAATCGTAACATTGAAATGCTTCCCTTTTTATACTCATTCACGTAATAACGCCGTGACGTCGGTTCGCTCGGCGCGGTAAATGAAAAGCGCGCATATTCGATGAGAATTCACTCGGGCAACTCGAAGCGTACGTTACACGGGAGGATTTCTGAGACGCGTTCCTGATTTAACCGCGCACCTAGCTGCCGAGCGAAATGCTTCGTTATTCGCTCTACATCCGCGTTTATACTCTCTTCGCTCGCCATACCGCGAATGTTACCAATTTACGAGCAGGCGTAGCGGAATAGACGCGATCGAAGCAGCGCGTCAGCGCCCACGGTTGCGGGAGCAGGGGATTTTAGATCGGGTACAGTTAGCACGAGCTGTAAAACCGGCGAGTTAACGATCAGAACCGAGATGATGCAGGGGGGTCGCGACTTGCTTCCCCGGCCGATATATTTATTTTAGAAACTGCCCCTCTTATGGCGCGCCGCGTCTCCGAGGCAAATGTTTTATGTCAAACGAGGTTTATTGCGGAGCAGTGGCGGATCTAACAGGGTGGCCGATGAGCAGTTGCCACCTGGGCCCTTGCTCAGAAGGCCCACCCAGGGCCCCATTCTTAACAAAAATTATGTTTTTATCCAAAGTGAATTTTTTTCTGTTTTATTATACTAAACCTATTTTTTTAGTAAACTACCGCATTACTTTCCCGAAAAATGGGCCCCTGTTCTGTAGCCTCCACCCTCCCTGGGCCTTGTCTTCAAAAAGAAATTATGATTTTATCCGGCATTATTTTTTTCTCTATTTTTCTGTACACTTATCCCGTTTTATTAAACTACCGCTTCATTTTCCCGAGAAAAAGAAAAGAAGAAAAAAAAATATTGGGCCCCTCAGAACGTTTGCCACTTCAGCCTTCTTTCTTAAATCCGCCACTGTTGCGGAGGGAAAAAGACGGAGGAGGGTCGAGGCATGACTAGCAAGATCGACAAGAAACGGCGGGGAGAGATCGGTCGTATCTCGGAGAGCACGATGGGATTATTATGCCTCCTTCAGGTACCCGAACTATCATTAATCTCGTTTACGGCGGTATCTCGCGTAAGGGTTATTTATATTTCTCCGCGGCAGGCGACGAGAGTAAGTGCGATTTCCGAAGTTTATGCAGTGCCATGCACGCGGTTCAATTACGAGTTCTGCAACAGCCGGAGGCTCTGCCCAGAATCCGGTGTCTACGACTCCCTGGTGGCGGTTTCTTAAGGTCGCTGCTCGCCCCAGAGAAACGCGGTTAGCAATGCAGCTAAGAGATCGCTTAACAATGCAGCCGAGAAGTTACTTCTCTTCGCGCGAAGGAAAATACTTCCTCGTGTACCCGCGAGTGCGAAAAACGCTCGTGCCGTCGTGTTTACGACGAGAAACCTACCGTGAAGGACCCAGTTCCTGATGAGAACCCAATTCCTGATCAGTTTAGTATATAAATATCTACCAAATAATAAGTTTATCACGATACAAATTTAGTCCAAAAAATTATTAAATAATTATGAAGTAGTTTTAAATTTATACGCAAACATTTGGTAGCTCATAGTAAAATTTTTTAGGTTCATCAGAAACTGCTCCTTTTGCATCTTGAGAGATCAGAAACTGGATCCTTGACGGTAGGGTAAAGGACCCAATTACTGTCACCTTAAGCTATTTTACTTAAAATAACAAATAAATAAATGTTGTAAAGTCATACAAAAAAAGAATTATGTAATTCATCCTATAATCTATGCTATAAATTATATACTATAGTTTATTTATTCGTTATTTTAAGTAAAATAGTTTAAGGTGACAGTAATTGGTTAGGTGTCAGTAATTGGGTCCTTTACCCTACGACTGCCGACACTGAAGCGGGCAGAACTTTTTTACGGGCATAAGTTGCGCGTTAATCAGGCACGCGGGGCATTGAACAGGGTCTCGATATTTAAGAAAGTAAAGTGAAAGGCGCGTACCGCGATTGACCGGCTGAAAAAACCATGAGTTCGCTGTTCCCGCTTTTCACTATAAATGTTCGTTTTAGATAGAGTCGCATGTCGATTTGGATATCGCAATGAACGATCAGATCAGAGATCCTTAACTGCAACGTGAAGAAACAGACGAAAGAAAAGCGACGTATCACGGCCTGCCGCTTTTTCTACATCGATAGTCGTGCAGCCGAGGCGAGCCACTCTGGTGCGAGCAAAAACCGAGAAGAATGAATTTACGTCCGCGTCATTGCTTATCCCCGCCACGTGCAAGAATACGTCGGTCATCGCGTGCAATTTACGCACGTTTTACTGCGACCTCAGAGAATTAGCTGAATCGAGCGAGTCTTGCCGAGCGTGGGTGGCGTATTAGGGAAATATAGACGCCTAAAAAATACCGCTGCGATCGCGTTTTAGGGGAGACCGGGGCTAAAAGTTCCGGGGGTAAGTTGTTCCGACGGTTCTATATTCAAAATGAAAAAGAGCGTGGTACTTTAAATTATTTTTTTCGTTAAGTTGATCACGCCACTCTGTGGAAAAATTATTTAAAGTACTACGCTCTTTTTCATTCTGAAGATAGAACGGTCGGAACAACTTACCCCCGGAACTTTTAGCCCCGGTCTCCCCTAAGTGCAGAGCCGGATTTACCTTTTCAGGGGCCCTAGGCCGAATATTCGGGGGGTTAAAAAATAAAATAACGCTGATTTGATTTTTTTTATCATAATACTCGTATAATCTAAATAAGAATTTAATTTCAAAATTAACATTGAATA
Organism: Andrena bicolor; assembly: GCA_960531205.1. Taxonomy (NCBI): domain Eukaryota; kingdom Metazoa; phylum Arthropoda; class Insecta; order Hymenoptera; family Andrenidae; genus Andrena; species Andrena bicolor. Next base: position 2,040,526 of record OY482668.1, on the reverse strand, counting down.
TCAAAACTAACACTCGGCAAGATTTTTTGATAAATTTTTCGAAGAAAAAATTTAGATTGAGGGGCCCTCAGCTAAACGGGGCCCTAGGCTTCAGCCTTGTTAGCCTAAAGCGTAAATCCAGCACTGCCTAAGTGTAAAACTGCCAAGGGTTGCAGGGACGAAACGTGTTAAGGCGGTAAACCCGTTTAAACGCTGAAGATTCTCCGTTTTTGCATTATGTTTACATAGTTTTATGAACTACCTAAAAAAAAGTCCGGAAGGAAAAGTCGCCAAAGTTGCGATCAGATATAAAACGGACAGGGCTCGTCGTCTCGACGAGCGCTCACCGATTTATCCGCTCGGATCGTTCCCGCGTCGGCGGCTGTATAAATTGACCTTTATCCGTGCACATCTTACGTGAATCGAACAACGAGCGAGCTTTTTATTTTATGACTTGTGCGTCGCTATTCGAAAACTCGATGCCAGACGTTATCGTTGGCAACGTCAAAATCTTTTACAGACTCGTGAGATTCTGGAGAGTGAAATCACAGGCAACCACCCCCCAGTTGATCGTCAGTCGATCCGAAATTCGACAAAGAAACGTCGCAATTAACGGCGCGTGTGTACCGTGGATTGTCCCTGAATTCATTTGACTGAATAATGCGAGTTTAATTAACGAGGCATGGAAGTACGTGGGCGGCCGATGAAGTCCACCGTCTATCGCGTTGTGGAACAAGCGTGTGCACGCATTTCGAGGTGTATTGACACATTCGAGAGAGGAGAAACTCCTGGTATTAGACTTATTGGATCGCGACAAATGGGTTTGCGAAGTTCTCGCTGGCAATTGACATAGTTCCCATTCATTACCCCGCGGCGTCTTTCACTAATTACCATTCGACGAGGCCTAAGCCGAATTCTATGGAAGCTCGGTATTTAGGGTGGCAATGGAGACAGGTTTCTGGTCTTTATCAAATAAAATGATGGTCAATCGTTGAAGGTCATTTCAAGCTATAAATTGTCGCATAACACCCAACTTCGTGGTAGCTAGTCATCAATTGTAATCTTCCAGTGGCCATGTGGATGACAACTGTCACATATCATTGCCTCTATTATCGATGGATTCTTAACAGTAAGAAATTTTATTCTTTCGAGCGAAATATTTATCAAGTTCGAGCAGAAACACAAGTGGGCAACATTGTTTAGTTTGAATAAGGTAAGTGCTTTGTTTGATTAATGAAAATTTCTTTGTCAAATTTGCAGCACTCGATCTTTTACTATTTCACTTTCTCTATTTTGTAAAGTAAACTGTACATTCTTGCATATATGTTGATTTAATCTTGGAGGGAGCCGAGTTGAACGGGTAAAAATAGTTTTAACGTAAATTCAATCAAATCCATTAGGCGATTATAAAATTTATTTAAAGACTGAAATCCAGTTTTCTTTTCTTTCTACGAAGCCCCTTCTTTGGGGGTTGTCGTGCCCCCCCCCCCTTTAGTAGATAGTAACAATATTTAAGATAACACCGGAAACCTATTACGAACTGCTCTTCACGTGGCCCTAATCGCGAAACTTGTACTCGACGCGATTTTGACGTATCTTCCAAGATAATAAACAGCTGGTAAGTACTTTTTCTTGCAAATGCGATAATCAAGATCGTAGTCGAAGAGGCAACCGTAATTGCGATAGGAAATATTCGATTCCCACAGCAATATTTTAAATGGGACAGCCTACACATGCAGAAATTTAATTTTCGTTTTTCCCCCACCGCTTTCACTTAAATAAAAAATTATAGGAGCCATTGCCCGTTTCCTTTTCAAGTTTCAAACGCGTCAGGCAGAATTATACAGTTCACGACTAATTAATCATTCACGAAGCACAGTGTAAATAGGATATTTAACGCGGGTTATTGTTCCCCGCCGCGGAAATGAATATACATATACATACCGCGAACTACATACGGGGAAAACGAAACGCCTCGTTTTCCACCGGACGCGCGGTACGTAAACCTATCGATAGTATTCAATAAAACACGCGCTGCGGAGAGAACTTGAATAGCTATGCCAACATGCGGGTCTCATTTCCAATCCCGAATATCACGCGCAATGCTGAACCGCGGTGCGCCGAACCGCTTTGAAACTCGCTGCCTGCCTTTCCCACCTGTTTCATTGTCGCTTGATTTCATTTAATGCGAGAAATCACGCTGCAACTTCCTCGCATAGCGTGCCGTCATTCATCGACTTACGCGCTCGGAGGAATAAATCTGTTTTTTTTTCTTTTAGTAGTTTCTACAGTGCGAACACTGAATAATCGCGTATTTATGTGCGCCGCTGTCTAACTTTGGGGTCACTGCTTCAAATTTTGTTCTATCATGCATTCCTTGGCGTTTCAAAGAAGGCGGTTCTACGATATTTATCGGGGCTATATAGAAAATGTTTTGGGAGGGTTTTCTGGCTATCGAAGAAGAATATGTATTAAGAGGTAATGAAGCAAGGTTTGATCTGGTGAAATTGAGAGAAAAGTTAAGAAATCGTGTTGAAAATCTATTGAAGATTAAGGACAGTAAGTGGTTCTAGCTGTAAGATTGTGGAAGCTTGTTAAAAAAATTTCGAGGGTTCGTGAAGAAGTATAAAAGAAAAAGGAGGTTAAATACATGTAAGTTGTGCGTTCTATTTTATGTGAATTTCTTTCAGCAGACTGTATACAATTTGACGGCTCTACAAAGCAAATTATACATGTTCCACATTATATTATATGTATTTTTGTATAATAAAGAAAAATTTACACACAAATTAATATTGTGCTGGAAACAATTAGAGCATTTTAGTTATATTTCGTCCTAATTTTAAATACAATTTCTTTCCCTACAATGTGATTTCCGTCGAGATTAACACGCAGATTTCTGCGCGATTAGTGAAACTGAATTGAAGTTCAATGTCCCGAAAGTTCCGTTACTGTTTTCCCTTATAATTATTCATCTCTATATTACTTTCCCTCTTTTATACGAATAATACACAGTTGTATATTTCCGCTTTAATTAAGCCTGAGAATCGCATACAATGCACCTGTTGCAATATGTAATTTTCTCAGTTTCCTTTTGATCGTATCATCAATACCAATCACAACGCTAGTAAACGAGTTTAAAGGATTATGTGAATAAGCATGACAGATACAAATAAAAAGATCAAATCTGATAAAAGAAATACGAACTCGACATATAATTGCTACCATTAAAGTATAGAAGGAAAGACTGAAAAATTAGTTAAGAGGCGACAGGTTGTAAGAAACAATATCCTAAAACTGCTCGGAATTTATTAGACACCTAATTTGAGTACAGCTTTCATAAAAGAGTCCCAGTTTGTAAACTATATCATGTGATTCTTTTATGCGCCGTGACCGGATAAATAAACCACGTTGTTCAGACAACGCGAGCAGCGGACTGGAACACCGTAACAAGTGGAATAATTATCAATCTTGCTGAGTAACAAGAAGCAAGGACGTACGCGCGACTGACTGACACAGTTTTAAAGTTCCCTCGTTTTAAGGCGAGAGGTACGAAAGATTCCCGCGAGGCGGCAGCACTTACGTGCCATGCTTCGAGCCTACGTCATCCTCCTTTGACAGAATATCGTGTTACTACGCGTAATTACGAATGCATAACAAATTATCACGCTATTTATACTCTATCATGTCTCCAACGCAAAAAATTCAAAAGTCACACATCACTGACAAAAACTGCTTACGAGTCTTTTATAACCTCTAAGATCGCGAGCGTTACATGGCACTTTCCTTAATCTTTGCTCTCTCGCCATACATATGCATCCCCAGGGTGATTACTACAAATCCAGGCACGCATAACTGTTAATAACCCGTACGGCGGTGTGATTCACGAAGCCAGAGGCATGGAATTTTGAACGATGACTGAACGTACACCTGGCAGCACTCCCTCGCAAACTATATTTTCGTTGCGTGACTTATGGCGATTCACCACGTGGTTGATATTCAATCGAAGTAACAGGGGTCATTAGCACATGTCCCACTAAATTGAATATACACTTAAGCCGTTGACGAAACGTCAAAAAAAAGCACAAAGCATAACGGTCTCGGTTACATCTGGCACGCGATGCCCAGACCACGTCCCGTCGTTTACTAAACGGATTTTCCGATATCACTGTCGTATCTTGCACATATCCCTATCGCACAGTCGTCGAATATTATAAAATGCAGACAATACTTACCCACATACGAGCTCCTGTAATCGCCACTCTGTTTACGCTGTTTAGTCTCCGCCATGTTGGGATACGAATGACGCCACTTCCGTAACTGCGTGCAACTGTTTCACTACGTAGGTTAAAACGAACTTCGTCGCTGAGACTTTTACTTGCTCGTGGCAATGCGCACGGTTATGCCGGATAGTGGCACGTTAATTGAATGTAAATGCAGGGAATATAATAGTAATGAAAGTGAATCTGTTGTGTCGTGGGAAGCAACGGTAACACTTTCCCAGGGATACGCACCTTTCCCTCTCGTCGATGGGAACAATAACAGCAGTTTCGAAACTTTGAATTGATAATCGATTAGATTAGATACACATCTAAAAATAAACTTCCTTCTCGAACAATTTTCTTCGCACTTCTTTTTTCTGCGCGGAACGCGGTTTTGCATTATTACAAAACGTTCGAATCACGGTTACTTTTTGCCATTCTGGTGAAACTCCGCATTCCTATTACAACTTTCACTAATTGCGATCAGCTTCCCGGCGCTTAAGCATCCACGCATTGAAAAACATACTTATCGATCGCGAGCACGATACAGGAACGAGACAGTGCAATAGGTGAATAAACACTTGATAATTCCGTCTGCCGGAATGGCGAAAGTAAACGGGTCCAGAGTCAGCATGCGTATGCGAGAGTAGAAAAGCCGCGCGCTGTTACCGTTCGTAGATACGTGAAAATAATTTGCATTAATATCGATCCCGGGAGCTGAATTTTCCCTCAATTTTTCTATAACGCGTAACAGTGACAGTTTCGGTAACCGGATAATAATCGAAATTAAAAATAACAATATTATTCCATTTTATAAAATACAAAATACCATAGTACAGAAGTAAGGCATGTGTAAACATACGACGTTGCAAAATCCAATTCGGAATTTAAGGCAGAAAATGACGTTCCCGACGAGACGCGTGGAGAAGAAAAAGATTCGACATCTGGTTCACTGTAATATCGGTGCGCGCAGCCGTTCTTTACCCGCTCATCTGATTCGCGGTTTCGGCGGAGCGCGGCACTACTTTCGCCGGCGGATGTGATTTGATCCCGGCGGTTGCGCGGTCGCAGATTCCCTATGGTGGAATGTGGATGCTGTGTGCGCGGTGGTTTGTTTCGTTCCGCGAATTCGAGGTCCGTTTTGCACGGCCGATCGAATGTGCCGACTCGCCGTGCGTATCATCCTCGGAGGCCGACGACAGTTCCGTGGGACGATGCTGTTTGACAGAACGTACAGTGCGCATTGACAATTAACGCGCGAACCAGCGTCGAGTGGCCGAGAGAGCACGGGCTAGTAAACAAATGTCAGAACGTAGGACGAGAGGGGGAGAGAGGAGCGGAGGGAAACGAAACACTGTCGTGCCGTTCCAGCGCGAAACGGTGGCGCAACATCGATGCCTTTCGGCCGCGCTGCTTCATTCCCTCCGTCGTTAAAAACGGATACACGCGAAAAGCACGGGCGATTTTTTTCGGCCGTTCGGGCGCGCGTGGAACGTGCCCGTGGTGGATTGTCGTGGTGACGTCCGGTGTCAAGAGAGGCCTCGTGCTCCCCCGGTGTGCCAGCTGCACATTCATCCTGTCAACTTTCCACTTCCGTTCCCTTTGACAGCGGATAACGAAATTCGTTGGTCTACGTCTGGGAAGAGTTCACGCGCGCACGCCGAGCAGCGCGCTACGCCAGCGAGACGGTGTTCCCGTGTGTGAAACGTGTGAGACGCGTGTGATGTCGCGTCCCGTGCACCGCTCACGGCTGACACGCGTGTGGAACTACTCCGGGGCCCTTTAAATCGGAGCCGCGGAAGGGTAACTACGTTCACGCGTATGACACAGCGGCGTACCCGTGCGGAGCCGACTAACGAGGCATTTAAATTTTTCAGCAGGCCTCGGCTCGTTTCGTGTCGTTTCGCTCCGTTTAAACGCCCTTCGTGCATTATCGGCGCTATCTATCTCCCACCGATGCCGGCACTGCGCGACCGTGTTTACATCGCCCTTAGCCACCAGAACGAGATCGCCAAGTTCGACCGTGTTTTCACGTGAGACGCGTCGGTGCCGCGGTCTCGTTTCACGCGCGCCTTCTTCCGTATGCCGTTTTGCTTTTTCACCCGGCCCCGTCGAGCTTTGAGGTTAGAAAATTATGTAACACCAAACGACCACTGAACCCGCCTCGCTCGGAATGTGGGATTTCTTTGCAGTTTTCGGCGAGACATATTTAACTCGGTGAGTAATGCTTCTTTGTACACGCTGTTCTAGTGTAACGTGCATGCTCGTGTGATGAATTATTTGATTCTTTTTCATGGGACTAGGATGATAATTCGTTTGAGAAATTTGTTACGGGTAACTTTACTATTACATTTTTTTTATGCGATTGATTGATAAACTATGGAAGTTTGGAAAGACACTGATATTAAGAACGGATGACAAATGAATTTAGTGGTTCGGTATTTCGACTTCAGTCAAAGGCTCCGTGTAACCGGTAATTGATACGGAACGTAGGAATTCAAAAGAATGGTATGTAGTAGGATAGCCCGCGTTCCCTCGGCCATGTGTCGCGAACTATTTTTACAAGAATCTCGCCACTCTAGTGTATTGTTACAAATGCGTGGGATGCTGGTACTTTCGCGCGACGTTTGCTTGAGCAGCCGTGAAATTCGAGATGGTTTAATTGTCACGTGGCGCGGAGTTGCATACACTGAAACGCGCAAGTAATAGTCACGTCACGTCTCGGTGAAGTAATGACGGACATTTTACAATTATCGATGGGATTAATTAAATTCGCTCGTTCATGATTATTGTAAGAAATAAATTTGTGGAATAATGATTGTGAATATGTCTACATTCGCGATTGCATTTTTCACTGGAATTACCATCACCAGAAGAGTAGTCCAAATATTGATTTCGAAATTCGAGTAAAATGGCAAATAACATCAATCATTTGGGACAATTAATTTTAAAAGACAACAACGTCGACGTAGAAATTTCAGTACAACGTGCCAGTATATTTAACATCAACGATCCGTAATTATCCGCGGCGCTTAATTACTATACTAGAGTTTTTCGGGGTGGCTGCAACATTTTCTTCTTATTTGGCCGAGACGTGGAAAAGGAATTCACGCGGTGTCTCGTTTTTCACCGGTTCGGTCCTTTCACTTACGGGCTCATCAATCTCTTGCTCGGTTTTCCGACACGTCAGTGTTACCTATAGGAGCTCGTATGCAGTCACGAACCCTCATCACTAACCGTTTCTCTTTCCCTTTCTTCCTCAGACTTTCCGGTTCTGTTATGTAACTTTTCATTATTATTGCTCTCACGCTCGGAACATCGTGGAATTCAAGGAAACACGCCGTAAATCCACGTTTTTTTCAGGCAGCGTCCGTCGTTCTGCTCTCGTTTGCCATAAACACGCGATACGTGGAAAATTATCAGTTAAGTAGCCTTTGGCTGAGAGTCGAAGTAGTGGCAAAAAGATTTATCGTTTGAAACGCGGATGGTAGCCGATATAATGACGAAATAATATCGACGAAGTAATAAAAGAAGTATAGGAGGATATAACGTTCAAATATTGTTATGATTAATCGATAATTAATTATTGAACTCGTTACGTACTAGCTAACATTGAAAGTTCTTCCCTGGCAGATAATTAAGTGGTACAGGCTTCTGCTGTTATGCAAGTAAACTGCTTTTTATTCTTTATCCACGTCTGATTACCTTTAAATATCTTCTAAGTTATATAACAACCCTTATTAAATCAGATGCTCTTAAACACCTGATCCACGCACAATCATAAACTGTGACTCACTTTTCTTCAACGGGATAACATTCAATTTAAATATTTAATAAGTCAATTTGAATATTTTCTACGTTAAATATTTACCTTGCTAGTAGAATCACAAATTCTAATGACAGCTGTCAAGCATTTGCACATTATATTGACACTAATACATTCAGGTTTCTTTTAAACGATACGATACTTAATACTATCTACGTTCAAACGTAGCGTTTCTCATTTATCTAATTTGCACACATCATTAAAAGTACATTAAGCAACAGTAGATTGCCTTTCAAAGGACATTTGAAATCTTCTAGTACAGTGACTCCCAATCGGGGGGTCGCCAAGTGTTTTCTTTATCTTATTAAATTTACCTTACCTTATATGGGGGAGTTGGTGGTTATTATTTTCAACCTGCGATTTCTTTTACTCTCACCCCCTAATATGTTTCCATTCCAAACCTTAAAGTTTAGAATTCATCAATGGTTTGATTTCGAAGAATTTCTCAAAAATGGTAAGCCTTATCGAAATTTTGTTCAAATAAGTTTAAAAGGGCATTCAATTTTCTACATTTACTGTATGTATAAGTTTTTCGTGTTTCCAACCATTTCTTTCAACTCTCAATATTCAAACACTATTATCTAAAAAATTGTTGGAAACACGAAAAAATTATATATACAATAATTGTAGAAAATTGAATACTCTTTTAATATTATTTGAACAAAATTTCGATAGGGCTTACCATTTTACCTTCCCTGTGACAATTTTTTTATCAAATTTGCACCGTTTTAGGGGGTGGGAGCAAAGAAATACCAAAAAAAATTCGACACGTATAAATAAGGGCCACCCTAATGGGGGGCGCGGGTCCCAGGTTATTGAAATATTATAAAAGGGGATCGCGACACAGAAAAGGTTGGGAAACACTGTCCCACTACACTAAATACTTGCAATTACAACAAGATTCTTTAATTGCGTCGTAAATGACAAATGGCACATGATATGAAACACAAAGTCTAGGTCACTGCTGAAATTTTTTATTACGTCTATTTCGATCCTCAATTCAGCATATAATTTCGGCACACTGAACTCATTTTCAATCCCAGCACCCTCAGTCGATTCAGATTTAATTGGTGTCGCCGTAAGCGCCATGCATTGCCTTTTCTCGATGCGATTACTCGTTCGACTTCGTCCTGAATCGGACTTTCCGTAGGCGATTTGAGCAATGGCCCCTGGCCATGGAGCGTTAACTATGTTGGCTAGGCAAACGCAGAACGAAGCGTCGCACGAACACGATTATACGTCCCCGGGAGATTGTATATTCACGCGAACCTATGCAAATGCAGAGGCGAATGTTTCACAATTTCTGGCTAGTTATCGTTTCCTTCGGTTCGAATTTAATTACACCGGTAGGTTCGTTACAAAATGCATCGCTGTCGTTGCCGCGCGATTTCGTTATCACGAGGAACTCGCGCACGAACAAGTGGGTACTTTTCCTTTAGTCGCGTGAAATTATCGAAGGCAATAACGCGTCTATGCGGCAATCAGCGTATTAATTATATCGCTCGGACTTATTGATGCCGTGTTTAGCAAGCCGTGCTTCCTTTTTATTCATGAACCTTCTGTGCTTCTCACACCCACGCGATAAATTCTTATCGGCTGACTTATTTCGGCAGATAAATAGGGTGAAATGCAAATTATTAGGTATATCGTAGAACTTTTTCTAACAAGGAGAGTATTTTAGGTGTCCGCCTCTGATGATTTTGATTTTTGGATATGTTATAGAGGAGCGAAAAATAATAAATACGTGTTTTTTTTATTTTTCCTCGTTTTCATATTTGGGGGGTGAAAACTGCGTTCAAAGTTAGGGTTGAAAATTAATTTTTGTGGACTTTTTGAAAATCTGGTGAGTCAATGATATTTCGCATTCAAAGACACAAAATTCGTCCATTGACACTATTCCTCTATCTCTAATAGTTCTCGAGATATTCCACAATGATTTTTCAATCCTAACTTTCAACGCAGTTTTCAGCCCCCAAATATGAAAACGGGGAAAAATAAAAAAACACGTATTTCTTATTTTTCGGTTCTCTATAAGATATCCAAAAATCAAAATCATCGGAAGCGGACACCTAAAATACTCTCCTTGTTAGTGGACAACCCAAAGTATGTCTTTAGTTTTGAATTAGTTTTCTCATTCTCAAGTGATACCTAGAATCTAGACTGAAGGAGAAATAGTCTATCAATAGTAATAAGGGTTCACCTTTTCTTATTCTACATCGCCAATACCCAGCAGAATCTTTCTCAGTGTTTCCTGTATCCAATGGAACACCGTCTTCTCTACCACTGGAATACCGGCAAGTCTTTGCTTTATAATGTGTACCGAAGATTGCGCTTCTGAAATCCGAGTTTGCTCGCAGTTCGACGGCTGCACGGCAGTTAACTGATATTTTGCGCGTCGTTTCTATTCGTATCTTTGGAGCAAATGGTAGAACTCTGCCATAAAGTTGAGCTGTGAACTTTGAAATACTAGGGTCTGACCTTCGTGTAATCAAATCGGTGTACGATTTTTAAATGCACCCAATGTAACACAGAGGCAGTAAATAATATCAGTTCGCGTTGATTATCGAATGGACATCTTCTCCCCCGAGGACACACTCTATTTCAATGTGAACAGGGCGACGGGAGAGATTCACGGTCTACCGGTGATAGCGTTGAAGTAATTGCAATTAAAATTTGTTTCGTGAAATTGGCTACCCACATCCTGTGCTCCAGCTTTCGCTCCTGTCCATCAGTTCGAGGCTTTTAGCGTGCAGCCTGTTTTTCTTTTATTATTCTCTGGCAGATCGAAAATCGTAATTAGTAGCTCGTCACTGCGACGCGTTCCCCCTCCGTGGATTCTTTCTCCCGTTACAACTGTAATTAACTACGCGCAGCTGATAATTGCGGGCGCACTATGCGCCGCATCCTTCGACAATTCCAACGGGAATGATTATTTTAGGCAACCCTGCCACTTTTATATAGCCCACCCCTCCGCAGGGTAAAGACCGTTTAATTGAAATGTAAATTGTTTGATCGAACCACCAACGAAATGGTTGATTTAACGAAGTACAGCCTTCCGCGGAAATTAAATTTGTCCGGTTGCCGGTCTTCGGTGAAATGAAACAGTGTCGCGAAGTTACAACCCCGCGAAACCCCGTCGATCCCGCGAATAGCGATATCTGATTGTTCTCGTGTTTCGCCGAACCTTAAATTAATTACCAATTATCTCATCCGAGACCCGAGTAACATCGCGTCGATTGGAACAGATAGTTTTTCGTGGTATTCTTCCGTTTTCGTTAATATTCTCTCATCTACGAATATCCCAAACACGCGAATTCACGATGAGATTTTACGCGAGACTTTTCTATCGCGAGACTAAAATCTCAGCAACAATTGAACGTAAATAATAGAAACAGTTAAGAAAGATGAGATTTTTGGAAATAGATTTGTCTCGCGAGAGTTTAATCCCATGCATAAATTAAGAAAATAATTGTCCAATGAGATTCTTTCTTTTGTCGTCGAAAAACACGCTGTTTTCATTGTTTTCGTGCGGTGATTGAATAAAATTGTTTCCTCGCGGGAGCACATCGCCCTCTGTTTCCATCGAGCGTTCGCGATCGCGGCGGAAAAGTGTGATTCGCGTGAAAACACAGGCCGTGTACTGATTACCAGCAATATTTCCGGCACGACTGCCCGTTAATAACGTTTCTATTATTAATGAACGGACTCCGGCGCGGCGTTAACGGCCGATACGTGGCAATACGTTGTAAGCTCCGATAATGCGCCTCGTGGGACGGCTGACGCGTAATTGTAAACTCGATCAAAAAGGCTCGTAGCTGCCAATGCAATTGTCGTTGCACTGGCGCACGGTTTCCTCTGTTCCCTTGTCCATGCCGTTGCTTCGATCCCGCTGGTTATTCACTGAGTTCTCGCGGTATTAAATAATCAGAATTGAATTCGAAGCGCGCACATCAGGGTGTAGTTTTCCACCCCCCCGCCATTTGAAATTCAATGCGACCGGTTCGAGCTCGTTCAAGTAGCTCGCCAGTACACTCGATATTTATCGCATCTTGGGGGAATTTGTTGAATATCGGGTTATCGGGATGTACTGATGGCGTTGCACGCCTATTCGGTTCTGATAAATCGATCGGTTGTCTAAAACGTGGTGTTAATGGAGACAGAACTGTTTGTCGGTATATTATATTACATATATGTGCCTATGAGTATGAAAGTGGTCTAAGTCAAAATTTAAAAAAAAAATTACATTGAATTTATTTAGTTTAAAATAATGTGGTGTGAAATAACTGATACTTAAACTCGTTTTTTTTTAAATTTTGACTTAGACCACTTTCATAATTGTCGGCACATATATCCCTTTGTGGGCACACTTTATAATCATAAATCGGTCACATGGTGTTTACTGCGTTCCAGCATCATTTTTCAGTTACCATTTACGTGTTTTTGGATCTTTTTAAGTTTTGAGTGGTAATTGTTCATTCTTAATATTTTTATAATCGTGCTCTAATACTCTTTCCATGGTTGTGGAGAAGAATGAATTTTTTTTGCGATAAATCCATTTTTGAATTCGTAAAGGCGCGACATTTGAACTCGAAAATGGCTCTCGGGGTGCGATATACTCCGTGTGACCACGAAGGGATATTGTCGTTGAGATTTAATAATTACAATACTGCCTTTGATCCCTCGGTGTTTAAAGCCTGAGTAGTTCGAGGATCCAAGGGTCGAGGTTACGGCTCTGATTCTGCGAAGGTTTGTGCTTCAATTGGGCCAAGTTATGCTCAAACCCCCCAAAAATTAGTTAAACAAAGTACTACGGTTCCCATAATTTAATGATCTATATTTTGCAAAAAATTACCAACCCACAGAACAACTCTTACATTATACAATTATTAAAACTACCAAGTCATAGTTCCATTTTAGGCTTAAAAAACAAAAACCACAGAAAATTTAAAATAAATTAATTATGCTACTCACTATTAAATAACCCATTAAAAAACATTGTAAAAAACAATACCAAGAAATAAAATATACCCAATGGAAGTAAAACTACTTTTCTTTAACAATTAAAATCCTCAAAACAAATTTACCTACTCAATTTCAGATCATCGAGGGTTGGTGCCTTTCTGCATAACTTGGCCCAATTTTGATTACTTTCACACACTTGTATTCGTAAATTTTCGAACTGTGGTGGGATAATAAAATTGATGTCAGTTTACTTGATTCCCTTCGAATTACACGACACTTTAATTGATTCCCTTCGAATTACACGACCCAGAATACCACGGAAATTTATACACTAAAGAATTACGTTTTACACCACTTACCTGACCCATTTGGAACGTTGACGATCGACGTTCGCCCTGTACATACACGTGCCCGCGATATTTCAAGGATACTGGACCAGTTCAACGGGCGACCGTTATAAATCATAATAAAACGCTGCAGTTCGTGCTATCGTTCTCATACGAATGGTAAATTTCTCAGGGGCGTAATAACAACAGAAAGTGGTCGCCTTGGGGTGCGATTAATGTCTCCGCTGTAAAAAATGGCCGATACTCTCTTCTCCTTTACTGGCATACCACGCGACACGAGGAATTCTTTCCCAACCAAGCGCTTAAACATTCGGTATACGTTGATTCTTAAGCAACAATAGGCTGAAATTTAGATAACACTGATTCGGGGAATCTCGTTACGATAAAACCACAGATTTTTTGGAACTTATCTTTACTCTCCAGATGTACTCGGTTAAGTCGAGCACTGCAATCGAAAGTGGAGGGGATTCGATGTAACAGGGACTGTGACGTTACAAGGAGATTTATAAGCTTTTCACGGGGCGCCATAAACCTTGAAAATTCTATTTATTTCGTGAATTTGGAGCCAAATGTGGGACGAACGCGCGATGAGATAAATTTACGATCCTTTTTAGGCATCAAATCTGGCGTGTCGGCGAAGTTTGGCTCGCGCCCAGCAGACCCGAGTCCGGCCAAATACACGTACAGACGTGCCCACCTATACGAGGAACACGCGAGCAGGGCATTATGAGATATTTAATTTGAGTTTCGCGCCGTTATATATCAGCCGGTGTTGATGGAACGGCTTGTTCCCTTGATTTTCGTTTTTGCACCCGTGTCGACCCGTGATTTACCGTAATTTCTATTAAGGATCCCTCGAAACGCGTGCCAATTTTTATTGCTGCTTCCACCCTTCTCCTTCCCTTCGCTATTTCCCTCAACGCCTTTTTTGCTTCGGGCATGTGTACTTTTTTTATTATTATTAAACGTCTTTATTGCAAACGTAGAAAATAACAAGGAACGAAAGTAAACAAAGACACTGGGCTTGGAATATTAATCTCAAGAAACGAGGATCGATTAAATTACTCTCAATTTAGTGATTCTAATGTTCAATTCACAGTTTGACTACGAATTTAATGTCCCACAGTGACGATGAACGCAATATTTTAGGTAATTGATGGTTTCAATAGCAATCATGTGATTTGAAACAAATTCAAGTATCTACAAAATGAGGAGTATTTTAATTACAATTAGCGAAATACTTACACGTGAATTTTTGCAAATAGTCTCGGGTTCATTTATTTACAAAGGAACTTTGGATGTCACCATTATTCCCACGAACAAGACTCCCTCGTCTCACCCTAAATAATTCCGTTTCGTTTTCTGATCTTATGCAAGATTATTATCTCGGTTGACCGTGTACTCGGCTGACTATTGTTGCGGCTCATTGTGCTGAAAAGGTCGTGACTGGTGATCCACTGAGATATGCGACCAGCTCGTTTTGCAATAACGATCGACCGCGAGCGTTAGTTTACTGAACCGTTCATCACGATTCTGCACCAACTTTCCTTAGATATTTCCTTTGCTCTATTGAATACCGACGTACCAGCTGGAGCCCATTTAATTCATCAGTTGCGAAACACTACTATCATCAGATATTACCTTTGTATCCGAGCAATCGAGTTGATTAAAAAGTGCAGCGAAGTTTTAATTCATTCTCGCATAAGTGGATTGGGTATTGCCTAGCAATTTCGAGTGAACCGATCGCTGAAATTGATCCATAAAGTATCTACAGGTGAAAATATAATTTCGAGCTCGCGTGCACGTAAATCTAACGAAGCAATATCTGGAAATTTATTTTGCAAAGAAAATTTGAAGACTGCTGCTTTGTATTCGATCGCAATTTATCTGGCGCAAAATTCTCGCGTGATTTCGCTACAGAGCCCGGTTCACTCGATTATTTTTACCTACACTTTCGGGGCACACTTTGTGCAGCATCTTTTCTTACTTTGGCACGGCTCGTAACCGAGATAATTGCATTCCCCAGCAGCGCCGCAATGGTGTATCGCTTTTTCTCAAGAGTCTCGTTCCAGCTTTTTGTTTGACGAAGTTATCCTATCATTGATACGGTTACTCCAAGTATTCTGCAATTCCCCGAAGCACGAGGAGCAAGCTTAACAGTGCGTTAAACGTAATATGATTACGTCAGGGGATCCGCAACGCGTAGAGCCAGGCCAGAATGTAACTTCCCAATGAATTCGTGATTAATATGGAAATGTTGGTTAAGTTCGAGGCTGGAATCGAGAATAATTTCCCTTCAGACGTTACTTGCCTTATTGCTCTCCGAGCGAGGGACGTCGATAACGTCGTCGTCGATGCAACGCGAAAATAGCTCCGGCAACTGGATAAGAAACTCCTCTGTGCGATTCCAGCCGATTAATTGAAGGCGACATCGTTTAGGCTTATTCGCTTCATTAAGACTTGGCAGCGTCATTTTGCTGTACGACGCGAGTCCAAGTTGAGGCTTAATAAATAAACCTGGAAATCATTTTACAAAATGAATCTTTCAGTTTTAAGCTCGCATAAGCTTCGGCTGTCCTAAATCTTCCCAGTTGCTTCCTCGCAATTTACTTCTCAGAATTACTTCTTTCATTACGTAATAATTCATCTGATACATTGAAATCCGGGGTACCAGCTATGAATCACCGAGAAACTACGCTCAAACGTACCAGTAGCACTTTGCGAACGTGGAATTAAAATAGGTGTCCATTAAAACTCGTCGACTTCTTGCGCGCACTTTCTCGCAGAAGCTTCCTACGCGCGAGTTTCTGACTTTTATGAAACGCAGGCAACGGTGCCCCTTATTTGCTCGTCACTAGGTGAACCGGATCCTCGGTCGCTTCTATATCTCCCCTCTTGGAGAAGCTGTGCGCGACTTAAAGCACCAGGCGCGAATTCCCTCGCGTCCATTGTCGCGAATACCTGCCAGGGAGCTCCCCGTGAATGAGAAAAGAGGTTGTCCCGAATTACGCCCGTCGAAGCAAGTATAATACAGTGCTGTCTCTCAAATTGCACGGGTTTTCGGATTCTCTATACAGTAAATACTCGTTAAGAGCCCGATGAACGGGGCTGGCGGCGGGCTCTTAACGCGACTGGACACTATTTCGCGCGGCCACCGGCGCGAGTGAGAAAACCCAATGAGGAAGCGAGAGGAAACGGAAGAGCCTCTCGCTCGTTCCCGGGTTCCCCCACTCTCGTGCGAAGGATTCTAAGAAATGGTGGGGATAGTCGCCGGGCTCCTAACGAGTATTTACTGTACACGCGAAGCTATCCCCACTACTTCGTTTGTAGTCGCCGCGCCGCCGAGGGGAGACCGGTTCATTCGGCAGTCGAACTTTAAGAGTGAGAGGGAATATCACATTCTGTCCTTCCAAAAATCGGTTCCGCCGAGCGACGAGGAAAAAATCCAGTTCTCGCTGCCGAGCGCTCGAGCGTGAAATCAAAGGAAGCCGAACAGACTACTCGTCTCTCAAATTGCGTGCGCCCGGTCACGACACACGCGGCTATAGAGAGACAGAACTGTACAGTTGACCCTCGAACAACGCGGATTCGGTTATACGCGGATTTTTTTCTCGATACATTTCAGACTCACAAGTAATATCTATTATAAGTCCTCTCCCCATAAATTACGTTGTAAGTTCTAACACACGTCTGCGTTGAATCCATTTAAATGTTAAACAGGTTGAATTTGAAGCGACTGCATGCCCAAACATCAAAAGCTAGTTTACAATCTTCACTATTGTAGCTTTTGGTGCTAGGATAAGCTCTTTCAGTGATTCGCCAACATCAATCGAAATGTCGTTCTCATTAGCGAAAAAATTTTACGCGGGCAGTCGAGGACCCGAACCCCCGCGTTGTTCGAGGGTCAACTGTATAATACTCGGACGTGGCGCGTTGAACGTGCGAGCGGTGATTCCGAAAGTGATTCGGGCCGCGGATCGCGTGCGAACGGACACCGACGGGAAAAAGATGCCTGGAACGTGAAAGTCTCCACGAAAGTTTACGCGCGTACACGGGGGCGTTCGCGGTTTCCTCGATCTTTATTCCGCCGGGCTCGTTTCTCGTTTGGACACGCTCCATCAATCATGTTAATAAACCTGTTCGAGCGTTTCCCGTATATAGATCGAGCCGCGTTACGAAAACCTTCGTACGAGCCGCGCTCGAAGGCTATCGGCTCGGAATACCTAAACGAACGGGTAGGTGCCTAGACGAAGCGGCGTATCGGACCGCGAGATACGGCATTTGCATTTTCCCTGTGTCGAAACGAAAGCATCTCGTTCCTTGCAACGAAACAACCGAGCGCTTTAGAGCCACCGTCGCGTGCACTCGGCGCGTGTAGTTGGGAATATTAATGTCTTGGTGTAGAGTAAAATTGATTTACATCTTTTTGCACTTTCGTTTAATGGCGTTTCTTTAACGGCCGCTGAAGCTTCCGGTTCCACCTGGGCGGAATTTCGTACCTCAAGGCGGTGCTTGCAGCGGATTTTGATCGGGGAAAGGTAGCAGGCAATTTCACAACTCGCAAGGATTAGATTGCTTATGAGATAATAGCATTTCAAACGATTAACAACGCGTTCGTTATTGCAGCTTGAGATCGAGCATAGGTGTAAGCTGAGGACAGTCGACTCACCTAGTATAAAATGGCTATTAAAGCTAAGATTGATATTATTTCTTTTGTCAGAATAAACTTTAATATGTTCGGAATTTTGTGGTGTCTCAGAAAAATTCGTCGATATTTGATTTAAGAGAGTATTTACTGAAAATCTGTTGATAAGGTTAATTTTGGCAAATACTTTCGCTGCATTGTCCCTCAATATTATCTTCTTAACCAAAACATGAAACGACAATAAAATTAGAAACTGTGTATTTTAAACACGATTCTGTACACTATTGTTTTATAAAAGAGTCTACGTTTGTTTTATCTGTCAAGCTCGTCTCTTCCCATAAGAGTGTGTGTAAAATTTCAAAATTTTAAAATTTGTCAAAATTTTTGGAGCAGATCAGGAAGATTAAGCAGAACAATATCACAAACTTCCATCAACTTGGTAGTATTTTGAAGATAGATCCAATACATCCTCAACGCGATTTGACCTTATTTATTCCACATTAAAATCACCCGCAAAAATCGATTGAATTTGTTATATGTAGGTGCTAGCTCGTTGACGCATAAACTACCTCGAACCGGTTACACGACGTGTCAGCTTCAATCGTCACTTCGTTAAATCAGCAATGTCTTTGCTAATAGGTCGCAGTAGATTCGTGTTACGTTTAAAATCCATGAAACAGAATTCTCTCGCTCTTCATAAACCAAAGTACCGATATTCTATCCGCGGTTCCTTTCGAAGGGCCATTTCGTTTTTGCGATTCTGGTCCGCCGCCGAAACTCTCTTTGCGTCGCACAGTGGGACAAACCGCAATTTTCATAAAAAATGTCAACTTTCACTTAGATTTTCAAGATCAAAACTGGTTTCTCATACTTTCTTAATACTTTTCCTTTATTTTGTAACATCTTAGCTTTAACCTCGAAAAAGATTTATCCCTCCATCTTACTTATATCAAAAGTTCTACGATTTTGACTCCAAAAAGTGCAGCTTGTCCGACCGTGCGTCGTCCCTCCGCCCAAAGAGGCAAAGGCTCGCAAGACCTCGCGTCACAGTTTATTTTCGTAGGAGAGATGCAATAACAGAGCTGCGGGATGAACGGGCATAGCTCGGCGAATGGATTTTTCATCAGCTATAAGATGTTTCCATTTTCAATTCCTGCGAAAGAGGAAGACATTCGGTTGCTGCGTTTCATACGAAGCTAAAAGGGTTTACGGGCCGCGGAATGAATACGCGACCCGATGCTCTCGAAGCTTTCGTGCAATAACGTGAGTAATCTACGAAAGCACGACGGTGGCTGCGAAACGCGGCGGCGGCGGGAGGAAAAAGTAGGGCACAGAACGGATCGAAGCATCGATCGTCCAAGTGCGATAATGACTCGATGGATTTGAAAGCGGAAGACGCCAGCCGGCGCTCACCTTTTCCACCGGCTCTCATTTTCTCCTCTCCCGACTTCCTCATTATTCCCAGATCATTCGCTCTGCTTTTGATACACAAGCAACGCTCGGCTCCGCGTGCATCGCAACACGGCTGCCGATGCGTTACGGTCCACGGTCCGCGCTTTTCCTCTCCGCCCTTTTCCGCGGGGGATGTGGATTGCTTAAATTCTACAGCGGTCGGTGCGCAAAAAGACGCCTCAAATAGTTAAGAAACAGAGACCCGCCGAAGCCTTTTCATCTGCTCCACTGTTACGCAGCCAGCCGAGTCTGAAATGTTTTCGGTTAAAGCCGAGTTCTAAAAGTTGGCCCATTATTCGAAATTACAACAGTGCTGCCGCTTTTGTGTTCGGCATTCTTGTGACAGAATATGTTTCCGAAATGTTTTCACGGTATTTACGTAGGTACAAACAAAATTTGCAGTTTTTCAGTTATTAGTACCTGTAGAAAAATCAGTTGTTGTCTAACAAAACTTTCAGACCCGTTTCCCCCAAAATCGCGAATTTCGAGTTACATCGTTGTTGCAGCAAATGAGCGAAATGTTCTGTGTGCAGAATATGCTGAGAGTAATGGAGGTTTTACGAGTTCGGGAGTAAACACGATTTTAAGTCAGTGCTGATGCGTCTGGTAAAAAGGAAGATAATGTTACTTTAATAATCGAATCGCAATAAAACGAGTATGCAAATACAGAGGGTATCCTAAAGAGGGACGGCAGAGGAGTAGCGGGAAAAGAAATAAGTTTGCTGCGTAAAAGTTTCACGAGCCACGACACCCTTTTGTTGTAGGTATCTGCTCGTGATTCACTCCTCTTCTCCTTATTTTTTAGTCTCGCGTGCTTCGATGTTTAGTGCTGCGATAAAGCAGCTTCTGCGATACAAGCAGCGCCGAACAACAATTCCGCTTCTCTCTCGCTCCTAATTGTTTCTTTTCGACGAGAGGACACGTGCGTTTTGAATTATTTCCCTGGGTTTTCTGTTGTCGCGTGGAAACTGAACGTTGATCATTATCTTGTTACTATTATATCGAAAGCACTCGACAGTCCAATAACTGCTAGAATAAATCTAACAATGCTTGTCAAGTCTATGATGAGACATTCACCAGGATGCTTGATTTATTCTCGAATCTTTGTGACATGCAAAGGTGTTGTTTTAATAAAATTAGTATTATTTACTTCCAAGCATGTTGCGACGATAAACGTTGCAACAATACTGCCCTCTTTAGTTAAAATGTACTATCTAGCATTTGGAAACAATCGAGAAAAATGAAGTTTTATCATTTACTTTGTACCGTCGATTTCCTTTCATTCAAATTAAAACATGTTGGCATTATTTCGTAACAGCCTAATATAATTTTTTATAATAGGTATACCGGTAGCTAATGTATTTTTAACGTACCAATTAATTAATTATTTTAGATAGGATATTGTAACCATTTGAACAGAAGTTAGGTTAAATACAATAGACTGTTTATAAATCTTTACGAAGCACATAGAGTTGTCTAACTTCACTTAAAAGGTAAAAGACGTGTGAAACTTCAAATATTTCAACATATTTCAAAAAATGAAAAAATGCTAGATAGGACAATTCTGCCCTCTTTAGTTAAAATGTCCTATCTAGCATTTTGAAAGAACCGAGAAAACTGAAGTTTTATCATTTCCTTTGCGCCATACTTATTTTCCTTCTTTCAAATTAAAACATGTTGTCATTATTTCGTAATAGCCTAATATAATTTTTTGTAATAGTTGTATCGGTAGGGAATGTATTATTAACCTACCAATTAATTAATTGTTTTAGATAAGATATTATAACCATTTTGAAAGAAGTTAGGTTAAATACATTAGACTGTTTATAAATCTTTAGGAAGCACGTAGACGTTTCTAACTATACTTAAAAGGTAAAAGACGTGTGGAACTTCAAATATTTCAACATATCTCAAAAAATGAAAAAATGCTAGATAGGACAGTTTAACTAAGGAGGACAGAATTTAACTATATAAGGAGGGCCGAATAGTGTATCTTCCAACACATGTTTGCAGTGGCGTACCCAGAGGGAGAGCCAAGAGTTCCTGCCCCCACCCCAAAAAAGAATCTTTATAAAAAGAAAAGAAAACTGGATTTCATTTTTTAAATAAATTTCTACAATCACCTAATAAATTTTTATCCGTCAAACTCGATTCCCCCCATCAAGATTAAATTCCGAATGCGCCACTGGTGACACCTACCTGTCTGTACCGTGGGAATTGTTCGCCCGTTACCTCGTACGTTACATTTTTCAAGAAAGATTGGAATATTTCAGAATCGAGTAAGTAACTTGATCTCGCTTATCCCACTTCGAACTACGATTTCCATACCCGCCGCATTAAATAATTTGCCTCCGCCTCGAACGCACCCATGGAAACTCGACTGTCTTCTATGTTAATATATCGAACAACGAGCGGGTCAAGTACATTTTAATCGACGTTTAATCGACGTGCTCCATGGTTCGCCTGTTCGATCCTAGTTCAGGGTCACGCGAGGAAGCTTTTGTCCTTTAACGAGACACGGCACAAAGGATCTGTCGAGCGAGACATCGAGGCCGCTGGGCTCTTCTTCGACGGTATCGTGAACGCGATACGAAAAGCAGTGGATGCATCTATCTGCAGAAGCGCGGACGAGGGCAGAAGACGTGAATATTGCGCTTCACCTTTCTACGCGGATTATCTCCAATGCGATGCATCTCGGCGCATTCATCTTTCTGTGCTGCATACATATTTAATACGTTCATCCCATCCGCGATCGGCCATTAGATTGCATCGTGTATCGGACCGATCTACAACGAGACGGGAACGAAGAGACGTAAGACGTGATAACCGTACGGTCGTATGTATGCGTCTCGTTGCAATGATGCACCGAGTGCATCACAGAGGTGGTCAACCGGTTCCGACTGAGAAGCATTTCATTTACAGCCACTATTTCTCGATGTGCGTCACTACGACGCATATACATCGCCTATTCCGCATCCTACATTTTGATATAATGACGGTAATAAAGCATTTTCATTGCCTTGAACTGAGTAATCAGATAGAACAGCAAGTACGGAAGAAAGGATTATTTTATTGGATTTTGTATTCTATTCGACTTAATATCATTTCAGCAAGGTAAATATAGAATCGCGAAAGTGTAATTGAAACATTTTATATCGTTGTATCAGTCAGTATATAACATTTCGAGTACCGCGCTGTGGCCACCCCTGATGCACATCGCTTCTCGAATATTGACTTTGAAATATTCTCGAATCTCCATTCATAACATATTGGCGTTCCTTCGATGGGAGCGTGTTTACTTTTTAATATTCCGCGTACGTTCTGGCGCGCTTTTAAACTTGAAAACTGGAATATGTATCGGCATTACGTATCGACGTCAGAGCGGCGATATCGATCGCTAAGTAGACACGTAAATGTCCGAGCAAGTAATTTTATCTACGGGCGAGCATCACTCGAGGGAATTTGTTGTAAATATTGATAGCATCTTCGGCCGATTCTGACGAACAAACACCGTGTCGATCGAGATAATAATCGATTTTAATCGAGTGTGATGTTCATCGATTTACTTCGCAGCTGACCCGCCTCTATTTTGTCTCCGTTTCCTATCCCCCGCGAAAATATTATCCCGATTAGCAAGGCGTTTACCCGTTACGAATCAAAATATAGGAAAATATGTAGCGAAAATGTGTCAAACGGACCAGTGGTTGGCGGCCCGCCCACTCGAAGTTCACGCGAAATTAGATAAACCGACCGATACCGAGAAATATCGTTTTCCATTCGCTGGTACGATCTCTCGCGCACTCGAAGAAGCTTACTTTCGTATTTCCAGGCGATTTCACCGGTCGAACGGATTAGTTGCCGAGTATAAATTCCAGTTGCTTTCGCTGAGGGTGTGTGTTTTGTCTGCGGCCGTGGGCGCGAGAGAGGAGAGGGGGAATAGAGGACGATTGTTATTAATTCTGTCTCCAGGGTGCCACTAATATTCATTTGGCGGACGGGCAGGGACGTAGGTGGAGGAGGCAAGTGTGCCGTTGCCAGTCGAGCTTTTCTGGAAAACGAAGGTTCCACCTTCGGCGAATAACTCAATATCGACGCGGCTTATTCCGCGGGGACAAGACCTGCGGTCGTTCCTCTCGTATTTGCCTATTTGTTCCCTTTAGTCTCCTTCGTTTTCTCTTCTAGATAGCCGTTTTTATAGCTCCACGTACACCGCCGATTATAAATTCAAAAACATTTCTTCGCGACACGATTCGCATAGCGTGTGCTGATTACGGGAGAGGTGCTATAAAAGGACACTTTTGTTTAGCGTCCATTTCTGACAATGTCGTTATAGGTATTTAAAAAACAATTACACCACAAGAAAGCGCGTTTATTTCCCTTCAATAAAAGTATATTGCTAACTCATCAATTGTAATAGAAAATAACAAAATCTTCGATTTACAAAAAAGTGGGAAATGTCCCTTTTACGACTAGGTGGTTTTAAATGGGACAGTATAAGTTATGAAAGGGACATGTTAATAAAAATAAATTTATTAAGTATTACAATTATAATTCTAAATCTTAATGATACAAAACAACGAAATCTACGAAAAAATTAACTCTTTGTAGTATAAATCATCAATATTTTATTATTAATGACACATGGAATAGAAAAAATCCCGGATTTGTTTGAAATAATACACTTCCATCGTCATGGAAACATCAGCAGTACATGTGTATGAGAGGGACAGCCATGAAACGGTTGTCCCATTTAAGACTTATTATGCTGTCCCTTTTACAACTATACGTGAGTTTAATATAAAATAACCGCAAAATAAAGAAAACAATTAATTAAGCTTACCTGTTAAGCGATTTCGTTTCAGTTGAATACAGGCTATTTTAATGATATAACACTTTAACACTTTATATATACCTTGAACTCAGAAAACGATACAGAAAACCAATGAAAAATTCATTTTTACTGCCGAAAAACATCAACCGTGGATTACTACTTTGTTGCAAGTGAGACCGTAGCGAAGTTTACGTCAAACGACTAGGCACTAGTGTTGTAATAAACAGGAAAATAAGTTGCATGTGTAATGCGTTTAGAATTTTGGAAATTCGATTTGTCCCTTTTAAGACGTGTCCCCTTTATAGCATCTATCCCTTACATCATCGCTGGGTGTACTTCATTTTTATCTACCTGTACGCAGAATTCTTCAGTCACTGAACTTTGGTATAGCGCGTAAAGAGTAATTGGAGTATTAAGTCTACTGTATTTTTCAAAGTATAACAGTGCAGAATACACGTGTGAACGGTGTTCATAATTAAATTCGCGAGCATCTGGAATGATGATTTAAAATGAGAAAGGGGAGAGGCAGAGGGAAGAAGAGCCGGACTTGTCCGATTCTCCCAGTTCGTATTTTTCTTCTTGAAATACGTTTCACGGCGAAGGATTTACCTGGCGCCATCCCTCCACCAGCGACGTACATAAACCTCGAGAAATTAATCCCTCAGGATAAGACAGTATGACGAAGCGGGCGGAGAAGGAAGATGGACGGCCTTTTTTAGTAGAGAGAAGCGCCTCCATGCCTCGTTTACCGAGCAACGATTAACCTAAAAAGTATACAATTTTCTCCTTCTATCGCATCCCTGTTTTTTCTACTCGTACGGCTTCTTTATCGCTTCTCTTCTTTATTAGATAGCGCTTTCGACCATTTCATGAACATGGAATGCGATCCGTTGTCTTTAGTCTTTGGTCACTAAAATACCGATAAAGAGAAACTTAGATTCCTCGCGGCACGAAACACAACTTTGCACCACGTTTCCCATTTACTGTCCCGTAAAGCGAGTTTATTCACCCGTTATTTTCTTTTCTAATGTTTCTCGACTGGGGCTACTCGAGAAGTTGAGTGCGCCAATTAAGTTGACGAGACTATATCGCTCTGTAGGTATTAAACGAATAGTCGGTTAATTCACCATAAATTCTACAGATTTGTAGCAACACGGTCTCCGCTGAAAGCGAATGAGATGTTGCGATCGGAAAGTTATCAGTGACACTATCGCTAGGAAAAGAAGATACACGCGTGAACGAAAATATTTCCCGCATAGATGTCGTCGGCGCGCCCTGTTATTGTTTTGGAAAATTATAGCCTCCGCGTTCTTCCCGCCGTTTCTCCTCTTCGTCGCAGCTAAAAGGGGCCCGGGAGTGGTAACGTCAGCAACCCCATCCAATCTATCATCCACCGAAACCGTTTGAGTTCCTCCGCTTCTCCCGCCCCCTTTTACCGCTGTTCTCCGGCTCTTTTCACCCCCGTCGATGGGCAACTGTATCCCCTGCCATCTCCGATGCTGTCTTTCGATATCTCGAGCAACGCGCCGACAACTACGGATGTCCGCATACTTCTCCACTGGTCAATAACATCCGGGGCTGCTCGGAAACGGTGAAGCACTTGGAGTACTGTCGTTACATTCAGGCGCGGTGTATTCACTTTCGCGTTTACGTTCACTGGGGGGGATGTCTGTTCTTTACTTTGTACCGTGGCGATATCGAAGATGAGTTCGTAGAGGTACTTTGTCTTGTGATGTTGGAATTGAACGGGTGATTGGTGGCAGTTAATTTAGATTTATTTGGAATATTTAGATTCTACTAGATGCAAAGATAGTAGGTAAGCTAATAATTAGACCACAAACTAACGGTTCAGGACTGAGGG
The DNA here is from genome assembly GCA_960531205.1 of Andrena bicolor. Classification (NCBI taxonomy): domain Eukaryota; kingdom Metazoa; phylum Arthropoda; class Insecta; order Hymenoptera; family Andrenidae; genus Andrena; species Andrena bicolor. The sequence goes on along the minus strand of OY482668.1, from coordinate 2,014,361 downwards.
TGTCTTTTAGAGATGATTTTAATACTCATGTTCGTAGAGGTACTTTGTCTTGTGAAGTTGGAATTGAACAGGTGATTGGTGGCAGTTAATTTAGATTTATTTGGAATATTTAGATTCTACTAGATAGTAGGTAAGCTAATGATTAGACCACAAACTAACGGTTCAGGACTGAGGGTGTCTTTTAGAGATGATTTTAATACTCATGAGACCCAACGTTGAGAACACTAGCCACGCACAGTGGTGCGTCTTATTGATGACCTAGCGGGACAAAAGTCCAAAATCATGACCCATCCAAAATGAATGAATCCTTGTCATACCACAAGCTACCGAGTCAGAGATATCGGAATGATATGGTATGCAAATTTGTATGTATTTTATAAAAGTGACGACCGTTCAAACGTCTTCACGCCTTAGTAACAGTTTGTTAAAATGCAACAGAATCAGCAATAAATCAGTAGTGCTCCGTTGTATCGCAATTGATTTACGATTGTACGATTGCAAACGTACAAGTAAGTAGTGAATCAAGTTTCAGCCATGAATATTTTAATTTCCAACGAACAGAATTAAAATATCATCATAGAAATGGTGGATTCTTTCAATAGCTTTCGTTTTTGTCCCGCTAGCTTCTTAATAGACAGACCACTGTGCCACGTGGGACTCGTTGCGGATGACCTAAAGGCTTTAGGGTTCCGAGGGGGTTTGCATGGCCTGGAGTCAGGTGTTGAGGGGATTGTAGCGGCATCGATGTCCACCAGACGTCAACGTCTCACCACCTCGAAACGCCAATACTGCCCGCCACAGGTGGATGAGCGTTTTGGCATTCACTGGGCCGCAACAAGTGACGCTGAAGGCACTCGAAACACTCGAAACGAAAAGGAGTCGCACGGTGACGCTGATGCTCCGCGCCCGGGACTCCACGCCAGGCATCTCCGGTATCGCGAGGCCTGAAGTTCAGGTTTTGATATGAACTTCTCCAAGTTGCAGCGATCCCTCGTCGCGACTCGCATCAGAAATATTAATTAAACGCGTTATTGATGGGCGAGCCGCGCGAAGCAGGTGTTCCATCTCGTTACGCCGACGCTTCTCATCCATAAGTTGCAAGACCGTTTCCGCGACAACGACCACCAATTGCCATGTCACGGTCCTCGACTAATTACTTTCACTATCTCAAACAATTAGCCGGCCCGAAAAGAACGAGAAGCTTTATTAGCCGTCCCTTTCGCCGACTCTGGTGGCTTGTCTCATTTTCCGCGGGTAACCTTGCGCGTAAAGACCGCATTGTCGGGGCCGGGGCCCGTAAATAGAACGCGTCTCGCGAAAAGAGCAAAAATCCAAAGAGAATAATGAATCTGTGTAGTTTCTGCCGGCGGAGCTTCCTTTTCCGCGGCGATCCGTGCGCTATTACAGGACGAGCCTGGCGCGGGGGTAGGAGGCTAGGGGGCGGGAGAAGTGGTTCGAGCAGGAGGAAAAGGGTGGATTCGAGCTTTACGTCAGCAGCAGGGAAACTTCCATAATTCTCGTCGTTTTCGCTGGCGCAGGTTGCGCCGTAGACGCACTATCGTCGACCTGCGGAAGGTCGTTGCCGAGTACTGGGTCGAGGGGCGATGAATGCGAGGCGCGGAAGGCGTGCGGGGTAAGAGGATCATTATGTGAGCAGGCAGGGTAAGAAAGGGAGGCACGATTAGAATGGTGGAACCGGGACGGGGTGGGAGGAAGCCTGCAAACCGCGGAAGAATAAAAACGTGTCTTAGCCGGTTTCCTGTCTGCGACAGATATTTCATATACGTACATACGTGCGCTTGCGAACGGGGGCGGCAGGCGGTTCCCGTATGTAATCGTACGTGTGTGTTACACGGGGAGGGTTACGGTTTGTGTGCACGTCGCATTTGGCGGGAGGAGGTAAAATCTAAAGGGAATAATGGATTCGCGTAGTTGAAGCTTGCCGGTGGGCTCCAGCCGCGCTCTCCTTTTCCCTCGCGTCCCCCCGCGGCGTCTGAGGGGGCGAACGGGGAAAGAAAAGCGGAGGGTAGAAGGGTGGGACTTTAAGCTTCGCCTCGACAACTTTACCTTCGCAGAGAAAACTTCCATAATCCTCGTTCCGTGCGCCCATGTAGGTAGCGCGCGTCGTCAGAGGGGAAGGGCGAGTCGGAGGAAGGTCGGGAAGGGTGCGTAAGGAGCAAGGCACGCGGGTAAAAGGGTCTACGTGTAGGGGCGGGTGGGTTGAAAGAGCAAGGAAAAGGATGGAGTGGTCCGCCTAGCGGCGGGGACACGAGCGGCGAACCTCACCGCCGACTTGGGGCCAAGGAAAAAAAGAAGACTGAACAGAGGAGGGAGGCTGATCAGTGGAAGAGGAAAAGCTCCTGACCACACGAGTCAAGGAGTAGCGGAGGAAACGAACGGGGAGAGAGCAGGATGGCTTAGACGGGATTCACTTTCTTTGGATTCTGCGTTGGTCCGCCACTCGTTCGATGCTGGTCCATCTTGCCTTTGTTTCCCCACCCGTCCCTCCACCTGGGTTACATCTTCAGTGCCAGGTCGGGGCCAGATATATTGGCCGGTGAGTTTCGTGAGGAGTATCCGTAGGTTTTCTGACTCGCTCTAGCCTTGCCAGAAAAGGAGTGCGCCAGAAGTGGTGGGATAGCGCCAAGCTCTTGACGTGTAGGCCAAGCCGAGCTCTTACCGTAGAGATACATACATCAGAATAGGTGTGCGTTGTGAGGAGTATTCTTCTATTCTCAACGTTTTCTGACTCGCTCTCGCCTTGCCAGAAAAAGAGTGCGCCAGAAGTGGTGGGATAGCGCCAAGCTCTTGACGTGTAGGCCAAGCCGAGCTCTTAGCGTAGAGATACATACATCAGAATAGGTGTGCGTTGTGAGGAGTATTCTTCTATTCTCAAGGTTTTCTGACTCGCTCTCGCCTTGCCAGAAAAGGAGTGAGCCAGAAGTGGAGGGGATAGCGCCAAGCTCTTGACGTGTAGGCCAAGCCGAGCTCTTAGCGTAGAGATACATACATCAGAATAGGTGTGCGTTAGCTGCGAAAACGAATTCACCGGCCAATATATCTGGCCCCAACCTTAGTTCCTTGGTAAACGAGGGAGTCGCAACGTATCTGCTATTTCACGCGACTCTCATTGACGACACAGTTGTTCCGTGAATTACACTACCCCTGTTTCGTCTGTTTCTCTCTTTCGCTGGCTACTACTCAAGTTAGACGTGACTCTGCTAACTGGCATCCTTGTTTTGTTCAATACACTGCCGAAAGTAATCAGAAAACTGTCCAAGCACATATGTACGTTCGACTCCCGTGATTTCTGAGGGAAGCGCGCAATCAATCAATATTCCCTCCTTGTTCGTCTTCCCCGGCTCTCGACGCCCGTTAGCCTTCGTTATCCTAAACGATCAAGCTGCGAACGTGTTTGAAAAATGATACTCCGAGCCGATCAGTGATGATTCTAATCAGTGCCGCGTCCTCGAAATTACTGTCGACGAGCGGCCTTGCGAATTCCACGCGACAGACAGAGGATACGTAACCAGAGGAGGAGTCGAGTTTCCTTCGGCTTTGCAAGATTCCCGCTGAATCGAACACAATTTCTCCGTGGGGTTTTCGGGGCCCGGCGATTGCACGCACCAAATCCGAGCCACGCTTAAACGCTTTGCCGACGAGCATTACGATAATTGATTGCTCAGTTCCTGATTAGAGTTTCCGATCATTTGACACTCGCTCTGTCTACAATCTCCGCGCGTCTCGTCTCCACGAACCGGAGAACTAGTCGATCTCTCGAGCTTACGGCTAAGCTGCCTGTCCGCCTCTATTCTAGTCGTATCGAACTATGTATATATATCCTGGATATCCGGATTAACGTCACCCTTGCAAACGCTGCCAGGAGAATCTTCGCGTGGCTTGTTCTTCGGGTAAACGGTTCCAACGATTTTCTTTGCACGTTGCCTCTGAAAATATTTGGCTGCCGCCGTTTACAGGCGTCGACCTCCGGCGCGACGCTACAACAGCCGAGTCGTATAAATGGGAAGCAACAATTCACCTGTATTTCAATTACACCGACGGGCTCGACCTTCTACAAAATTTCTTTGGCGCCACAGTTTTGGTTATTCTTTGGACATTAGTAAGCAGGTGTTTAATTGTGGATTGTATTTCCACTCTCATGCAGTTTTCCTTTTTCACAATTTTCTATAACTGCATCTTCTCTTTTGGGATCGATTCATTAAACTCTGAATTATCTTCGCGTACGAGTCGACGAATTATCTTCTGCGAGGACGGCGAAGATATTCTAATACGAGTTGTATTAATTTGAAATGAAATGGGTTACGGATGATGAGAGGATTCTAAAACCGAAGGGAAGTATTAAGGGATTATTTCGTTCCCTTTAGAATTATGTACGTCTCGAATGAAATTTCACTCTGTTAATAAGCGTGAATGGCGTAATAACGGAGATTTCAGGGAATTCTTATGAGTGCAGCGATTGGAGACAATGGAATATTATAAACATCGATTTCCCGTGGATGCACATTCATTCATGCTTCGCTTAATCCCTACCGAATCGAACGGAATTAACCGCGTAGGTTCTATTGTATAAAAATATATCTGCTTAATATTATTTCATTCATTTTTTTCTTTGAATAAATAGCCATTGTGATAATTGGCGTAATTGCTGTATATCATTACTTTTGTTAAGTTAAATACAGCACATTAATAAATTTATATTAAGTTACGACAATGTTTTGAATGGGATTCTTTTTGATGAGATTATATACTTGGCGCTCTTTTTGTACCTTTTCTTATAAAAGGTAATTTTGTGTTGATTTCACACATTTTGTAGTTTTTATTATAACTAATAGATAATTTTTTTCACCCCCTCGGGGTTATTTTTTTTAATTAACAATATATTCTATTGTCATCCAAACTACGCACGCCTGCAAAGCTACAAGACGATTGGTTTGGTGGAATTGGTTTAAATTTGAGTTTTCAGATATGAAGCAAACGTACAAGAAGCAAACAGAGGATCGAAGCTGAATGAAATCATTTATTTAATACAATGCTATATGAAAATAAATTTTTTTCTCTGAGATAGATCACACTGCATCATCTTCTGCTTCGATTATCTGGAAATATTTAAATCCACATTTTAGTTACAACTTAACCCTTTTGTGTCTCTTGATACATAACCTGTTGTAGCCAACTCATCAGAGAATATCTTTCAACGGCTCCAAATTTATACACCTAATTCTTCAGATACTTCTGTTGAAGCAAGATGCCTCGATCGATCACATCATTCAGAATTGCACACTGGAAAATCGGATTGTAAAAACCCCGTGCGTTTCCTCATTACCTTATCGCCTACAAACACTTTGCATTCGCCCTTCGCCGAAGCAGCAATCGCTGACCGAAAGCCTGTTTGCTGGAACGTATCGTTAAGCCCGAAAACTTGATCTCAGCTATCCGGAAAAGGAGCGCGACCAGTTTCGCCTGCCCTGGCTGTCAGCCACGATTCAGCGTACCGTTCGTGTTCCTTTCATTGATCTTCGGTGTAGCTGGACGGTGGTTGGCCGTGCAGGTACACGCGGCTGCGGGAAAGCGTGCACAGGGAAAGATTTCTGTAATCCGCACACGTCCAGAACTCGTAAGCGTTCGGAACAAGCCGTCCAATTTTTCGGTACGGTCAAGTTTGCGCGGACTCCAATTCCTCGTTACCCGCCACCCCTCCGCCCCGGCCGTTCGTTTTTCCTCCCCGTTCCACCTTCTTTCAGCGCGCCCAACCCCTACGACTTGACCCGTGCACCTACGTTGAATACAGGGCCACCTGCGATCGTTACGGAGCCAGAAAGTTTCGCGGATCGATCCTGTGCGGAAGAAACTCTTCCCACTTTTCTTCTCCCTTTATTCGTCCGTTCCCCCCACCCTCCCTCTCTTCTTCCGCCACCCTTTCCTCCACCCTTTTTTTTTTCCTCTCCCCGCAACGCCGTCGCTAGTTTTTCTACTTCCTCTTTCACCTTCGCCCGGGCTTTCTTCGTCCGGTCCCTGGGCCCGCCATTCTTTCACAGCCACTATCGCCGACTTTTATCCGCGGTTCTACCACCGAAATCCTTCTCCTTTGTTTCTTCCTATCCTTTGTTCGTACGTTAGCATGTAAAGCCCCTCGCGATCTCGCGTTTTTACGGGGACGATTCTCGCGCAAGAGATTGCGCGCCTGGGTCGGATCACCGCGAAACAGATGTGGAAGTCTCGCGCGCGGAATTAAGCGCCGGTGGATCGACGATTCCTCGGTGTCCTCTCGGCGTTGGTGGTCACCGTGTAACGTTTGCAAACGTGCAACCTTGTTTCTGTAAATGTAACTAAAGTTTCTTACATCGTTGCTCATGAGTGTAATTTATTCACCTCAGTTAGGTGCTGGAGCTGTAAATATTCGAATACGAATAATTTATTATTATTATTATCATTTATTCACGGGTAAGAAATCCCTTTAGTAAAGTACATGTAAACATATGTAGGAGACAAAAAAAAAACAGGACAGTAAGTAAATAAATAAATAAACCAACCAGTAATTGACCGCATACCAGTAAATGACCATTAAGGCAAAGAAATGTCAATTATAAATTTAAAAATTACTATTTGTTTATAAATAGAGTATAGTTGCACTTTTAATATCCCATATTTTTAGTTTTGCGTATTAAACAAACATTAATAAGTAGAATTCTTAATAAAAGTATGCGGTCATTTACTGGGCCTCTCATTCAACAAATCGGTCATTTACTGGTTTGTTTACCCTAAATAAAGAGCATTATGGACGAGTGTGAGAAAACAGAGTTTGCATAACCGATCTCTTAATTAAATTCAGCCGGTGTGTCGCAAAAGAAATCCACAGAGTTACATATGTAATTGGCATGTCTACAAATAAGATCAATACAGCAAAATTTTACTCTGAAGTCGTTATATCGATTCGCAAATCGTAATACATTGCCAGGTTAATCGTTTCTGGTTACTAGGTATATTGCCGGGGTTATGTTCACGCATACTACCAGGATCTGTGATCAAAGTGAATACGTGGCGTTCTAGTACATGATTTGAATGGGACGTAGGTGTAAGTAACATAAGCTGTTGCTTGTACAAACACAACAGAGATTCGCTGAGTAGGGGAATGGTGGGATAGTTGATCAGCGGGGATACATAATCACATCAGTTTATATCACAACTCAAATAATTAAATTATTATTATTTTAATAAAAAAGAAAAACTGTGATCAACTATCCCACCTTTCCCCTACCTATTTCGTTTAACCCTTTCGGTACGAGTGACGAATATATCCGGCATCCATCTGATGACCTGTGTGGCCGAGTGCCGGATATATTCGGCGGAACGGAACGAGCCGCTGTTCCTAGCGCCAACTTTAGTCGGCTCCTTCGATATAGTATAAAAAAAAAAAAAAAAAAAAAAAAAAAAAATTAATTAAAGGCACTTTTGCGGAAACGGGCGCCGTAGCGAAAGGGTTAATGAGAGTCTAACACTCGATATATTATCAGCGACATCTTATCCTATCGTAGTGCTATTCATTCTATATTTCATCTTATTTTTCGTTCTCAATGTATTCCATTCATCTGCATAAATTACAAATACTTTATATAAGATTATATAAGTCGTTGAACCGATCTCTGAGACTTCATCACTCTGGAGAAGCACTCGAGAAACTGTTACACTTTCCCTGGAAATGTATCAGTACCTAATACTTGCAAATTAATGAATTTTATTGTTCCTACGTTGCCCCGAGAAATAACGGTCGCGATAATTGTCAAGGGAAAAATAATACATGATCGACGCGTCGTTGCAACGTGAAATTCATCCACTAATTAGATTGAAATTGCGTGTAGGTTACAGCATCGCGAACGATCGGATAACGTCACGAGCCAAACTAATCGAGCGTGGTCTCGACCTAAATTAATTTCTTGCCACCCTGTTAACGTTTGCAAATTCGATCCGTGTAGTCTTCCAGCGAGTCGATGTGTACGCGTTTCAACGACTCGTAAATTCGCCACCTCCTATGATTCGCGCGGAGCTGTTTGAAAATTGCATGCAAACGCAGAAACATTCGACTTGGGCGCCCGCATCCTGATTTCTTATCGATTCGCAGCGCCCTCTTTTTCACGTCTTTCATTCCCTGCTATTTTCCACCAACTTTTTCCTCGATTAAATGCTCCGCGAGATAGAGCGCCACGCTGCATCCAGGGATCGCACAAAAATTCTTATCGGTCCGTTGCTTATCAGCCACCAGGCTTCGCGACGACACTTTCCGAAATTATCGCGTGTCTGGTATCTATTATATAAAACGACTTATCCGAAGTAATGATTAATTGTATAAAAAATTCATTTGGACGCGTGTTAACATAATTAAAGATATAATGATCGTCGTTTCTTCCACGACTGTTCCTCTGTGTTTTGACGAGACTCTGCAGAATTGCAGAATAACGAAAAATATTTGACACTTATTTTTTGTTATCGGGAATCCTTCGTGTTGCTTGGGTGAAAAGAGCCCCCAAAGTTGGAGCTTGAAAACCTATTTTCTGGAATACTTATCGCGAGAACTTAGGTGTGGAGGATTTTTTTTAAAGACGAATCCAGCGCTCTGCTCAGTTTTTAGATTAGTTAAGAAAGTATGACTCCAAGATTCCTGACTTTAGATTGCCGATAACAAAAGATTCCTGTCAAATATTTTTCATTATTCAGCAAATCTACTGTCTCATCAAAATCAACGTACGCGGGTTCGATATGTTCCCTTGCAAGTTCGTGTTTCACAGTTTTCTGATCGCCCCTTGTCACCTGATCTTGAAGGAACTACGCCATAACACAGTTACTGCAGATAAATTCTGAACAATGAAGTTGCGAATAGGAGTATGTGCTCGATAATTTAGTTTCAAGCATGGTATACTTCTCGTGGAAACTTTTCAGAAGGCTGATAAAGATATCTAAAGTTCTGGCTTGCTCGTGTGGTGGTGTATCGACTTGCTAGTATGTAACAGGCTTAAAAGGGTGAAGAAAGTTTCTTGTACGTGAAGGGCGCTGCTTCTCCGAGTCCTGTATCGAGTTGGCCAGTGATACACTTGCGTACGTTTCTTTTCACCGTATTAAAGGCGTATTTCGTCATTCAGTTCGTTATTATCCACGAACGTTAAGATTTTTATTAACTCTTATCGGGTCTCTGGAAACTGTTCGTTAGGCTCGTGCTCGAATAAAATCCCAGATGCGAACACGTTCGTAAAATCGTAGGAGTGCAATCTGTCTGTGTCCTCGGCATTGACAGGCTTCCCTAGACCCATGCCATTTCTTCGAGATTTATAACGGATATTTCAAAAAGAAAATCCGAGAGACGTTTCGTTTTACGCGAAAGTACCTGCCACGGGGCGTATTGTGCGATTCGATGACAAGAACAGGTACGAATAATCCAGTCTAATTCACAAATTACTGGAAAATGCTCGTAGTATCGTCGCACTGTCTCTCATGAAGAGATTCAAGCTTCAAAATTTGATTTTTCTGTTTTTGGATCGTAGCTAACAAAAGGTGGTGAAAAACCGAATCAAGAACTTATAATTAGTACCTATGTTCTAGTTAATCACTTGCTTTTTCAGTTATTAGTGGCTAATACTACTGTGCTCCGATGGAAAGATGAAACCCGAAATGTCAGGGGGGCGAGAGGGGTTCTACGCTCCCACCGCCTCACTCTAGAGTTTCTCACGTCTCTTCTTTCCATCGGGGCACAGTAGAGGTGGAGAACTCTCGATGGTACTTACGATAGTTATCGATGGTTTTCACTATCGAAAACTATAGATGGCTTATTTTCACTATCGAAAACTATAGATGGCTTATTTTCACTATCGAAAACTATAGATGGCTTATTTTCACTATCGAAAACTATAGATGGCTTATTTTCACTATCGAAAACTATAGATGGCTTATTTTCACTATCGAAAACTATAGATCGCTTATTTTCACTATCGATAATTATCGGTATTGAAAATCGTAGGTTAGTCAATTGAAAAATAATAACAGCTGAAATTCAGAATCCCAAATTTAATTTCTAATATTATTAGTGGTGGAAAACTATCGATGGTACTTACGATAGTTATCGATGGTTCTCATTATCGAAAACTATAGATGGCTTATTTTCACTATCGAAAACTATAGATGGCTTATTTTCACTATCGAAAACTATAGATGGCTTATTTTCACTATCGAAAACTATAGATTGCTTATTTTCACTATGGAAAACTATGGATTGCTTATTTTCACTATCGAAAACTATAGATGGCTTATTTTCACTATCGCTAATTATCGGTATTGCAAATCGTAGGTTAGTCAATTGAAAAATAATAACAGCTGAAATTCAGAATCCCAAATTTAATTTCTAATATTATTAGTGGTGGAAAACTATCGATGGTACTTACGATAGTTATCGATGGTTCTCATTATCGAAAACTATAGATGGCTTATTTTCACTATCGATAATTATCGGTATTGAGAATCGTAGGTTAGTCAATTAAAAAATAATAACAGCTGAAATTCAGAATCCCAAATTTAATTTCTAATATTATTAGTGGTGGAAAACTATCGATGGTACTTACGATAGTTATCGATGGTTCTCATTATCGAAAACTATAGATGGCTTATTTTCACTATCGATAATTATCGGTATTGAGAATCGTAGGTTAGTCAATTAAAAAATAATAACAGCTGAAATTCAGAATCCCAAATTTAATTTCTAATATTATTACAAATTTCGATAGTGAGAACCATCGATAACTATCGCAAGTACCATCGACAGTTCTCCACCACTAGCTACCACCCTCTTCCAAAAAAACAGTCATGGTTTTCAGAATGTCCCGATAGAAGAATATCTAGACAATTCCAAGTTCCTTATTTGAGCAGCTATTTAGTATTACATAAAGCGCAGACGCAACTCTCACTCTCGTCACCGACCCAAGCACTGGTTCGACCTAGAGGACGAGGCTGAATCTCGTATTCGAGACTAAAAGACGAAGATAGAAGCTTAAGAACGTTAGTTCTTACGTAATCACGGCTCCGCCGTTGTCTGATCCCGGGTCTTTGAAGTTGCTGCCGCCTCTTTGTCGAGAATTGGTCTTAATGGGTGAATCATTAACGAGGAAGGTAAATGACGGTCCGTGATATTAAAGTTAGGCAGACATTAAAGTCGACTTGCTCGTCGTTATTCCTATATAAGATGAAAGGAAAGAGGGGTCGTGGATAGGCGATGTTCCAAGTTTACCATTACTACGCCCGTTGTTATTACCGTCTCGTGACACTGGAACGGCTGAGAAATTGAGTGTCTTAATCATTACGTTCTCCGCCGTGCACCGTGCGTCGAGAGACGATCTCGTCTTTCTCTGCGCGCTCTCCAGGAATACTCGCAGCCTCGTTTTCTATTTCGCGCCAGCGGCGCGCATTCAAATTTCTTGCTCGATACACCTGAAGCACGGCAGGCAAAGGGAACGTTGTTTTCCTAGATGCAGCCGGGCACCTGCACAGAACAGGATGTATTATTGACGCTAAACTCGCGACTCAAGATCCATAAAACACGTTTACAAGTTCTGCTGTTTCAAACAGCAGTCGTACCAAAGCCAACCGGCTGCCTAATTTTAGACAGCGAAATTCTCGTGTATGTGCATCCATCTGTTAATTACGGTGGAGCTTAATATTTCAACTATGAAAATATGATCTTACCATCTGAATTTAGTATCTACTTTTTATAAAAAATAAAAACCAGCAGAATATGAACACAATGGATTTATATTTTTTAGTAGCTTAACGAACGTGAAATTTCCAATGTGCATGATAATTGAGAAGTACCTAAGATTTATAAAAAACTCTTCAACTTCTTTTTAAACTTTTAAGCTCCACTCTGTGTTAATTCAGAAACTGAAGAAGATTATTTTTCCAAGGCACCGGTTGTAGCTTAGACTTCCTTGCACCGTGAATTAATTACTCTTCTCTAGCATCGAAAGCTTGATACTCCCAGCAGTCACAATGTCATCGTCGTCGTTAGGATGACGAATCCTAGGAAAAGGTCCCAAAACAGTAGGTGCATCTTTTTGTACCACTTTGCAACCGCTTGTACCTCGCAAGCAAAGGTTCGCAGACTCGTGCTTAGCTGTTTAAGTCGGTTTCTATGGGCCCGAGTCATGGGTCCAAGGAAACCGCAGGAAACTGTGCATTGTCGTGGCGGATGCTTCGAGACTTCCGACACTTCCTTTGTCTCTACTCTTCTACGCTACCGCACGGAAATCAACAGCAGCCGTGGAGTAGGAGCAGGTTACGGTTACGAGGTAAACGGTAAAATTTGCTGGCTTTACTGTCGCAAGAAAACGATACCGTAACTGTTAACGCGCTGGCTGGGAGAAGAACGGCCGAGGAAAACTTGGGACAATTCGTATTTTCTATGTTAATGCGGAGGCATAAACTACAGCCGACACTAGGCGCGGCGCTTCTCTCAGTTTGCTTTCTTCGGGGAGGAGCAGCTGTAACCAATGTTGAAATACTCCAAGTGCAGGTTTATTTTGTCACGCAGGATGTGCGTATGCTATCTAACTTTTCGCGATCTTTGTAACGGTATAACTTTCATTATCTTGGGTTTCTCGGATGTAAGGTAAATGTCTCCATTAGCGACCGTTTAAGAGTGCGACTGGTTTGAAATAGTAATTTTTTTAATAATATAGGTCATAGGACAATGTTTGAATAAAGTATGGATCATTGTATTTTTTGAAGTCTCTAGTTTCTTAATCAAATTGATTTTAGAGTGATATTTGACTATTTATACAATAATTATGGTGAAAATTATATTGGACCTGATGTCCCCTTTATTGACCAACTTACAATTTATCGATTCTCTGCTACAATAATGAAAGAAAATGAATATTTTCTTATTGTTTTATAATTCTATATATATTTCCAGTTAATTTGAGTAACTTACTGCATGGGTCCATGTATTTTTATTGTAAAATTTGCCAGTTTAATGATATCTGTAGTATAACCTCACGTTATTAGAGTCTGTAAAATTTACATGTGAATTTACTTAAAAATGAATGTACGGCTACATAAATAACGTATGCAACTATAAACGAAATACCTCTAATAATAATTTCGAAACTTTGTGGTTGATATTTTGCTTTCTGTGTTGCAATAAACAATATAAATGAATAATTGGTCACTAATGGGGACGCGGTCAGTAATGGGGACATTTACCTTATGTAGATTCGTTAGTATTTTTTGTATCATTCCTTTTGTCTCTTCATGGAGGCCTTGAAGATGAGGCCTTGTAATCACTTTGAAGATGAATTTCAACTAATCCACATGGAAAACGTGAGAACCCAGTTACGATTTTTAGGACTCATTCTTCTACCTTTTCCACCTAGGCTAAGATGAATAATTAGTCAGATTATATATTAATAATTAATCCACCTTTCACTTTCCCCCGTTTATTTATAGTGTTTATGTTTGATGCTTAAAAGAATGTGCGAAATCGACGAATAACAGCTTCCCCCCCACAAATAGGGTGTTCGTTAATCTTTATCGCGCTTTTGGCTTCCCTCAGCTTACGAATTCATCTTGCCCGGCCCGTTCACTTCAGCCTCTTCAATTTGCATCGCCCTTATTCTAACTTCCGACCGCGTAATATTATCCGGCAGCGTGGCTCGCTAAACTTTTTATACGTTTACGAGATTAAACTTCGGCCCCGTGGGTACAAGGTGGCCGTACGTACTTTCATTCTATTTCCCCTCGCCTCTTGCTTTTCTCCTTCTTCGACATAAGCGTAGTTTTCACGTAGTTGGTTACTCGAACGAGGTACTTAGTATAAGCACGACAGAGGAAATTCTCGGGTCGCGACTCGGCTTCCCTAGCAGTTTTCTAATACGACGTGCCACGATCATCGTGCCCCGCCGGAAGTGACGCAATTTTTCCGAGCGATCTCGCGCGGATTCAATTACTTTCGCCGCAGTGACGGTCACCTGTTGCATTTCTAATTAATTGCAGTTATATCCCGGCTCGGCTTCTAGCGCAATTTTATAGGCATCCCAATCCAGAAGTTCAATTAACGCCTCCGTTGGATCTGCTCTGCGTTGAATGCTGTTTCCGAGGGTGTCTTGGAATGTGACGGGGAAAGCAGGGAGCAGGGCTGACAGTTTGTCTGTTTCAAACCCGTTAAATTCAACGTTCCTGCATTTCCAGACGCAGAAAGAGAGTCGGTACGATACCTCGCGATTTTATGTCTGACTAGCGATAGTAATTTCCACTGCGGTCGGAGAAAAGGCGCACAGAAGAGCGCGGCGCGGAATCGATATCCAGCGAAATGAAGAATAGAACGATAATTCGCTCACCTTTCCTGTTCTCGGTTGGTTATGCATGCAGAGGCAACGGTCTTCTTCGGTTTACCATAGGAATTACAGAAACGTCCAATGCATCTTCGTTGCTCGCGCAGCTTCGGCGACAGTTCTCCCTTCGGTGCTCATTTCAAGTTCAACGCGCTCTATTTTATCGGCTTTAAGGAAAGCCACGTCTCCGGCGAAGAAACGAAAGGCCCGAGAATTACGCGAGGGGTCGCGTTTAAATTCACTCGTGTACCGCGGTCCCCAGCCACCCAGGCCACGCGAAACTCTCGCACCACGGGAAAAACCGTCGCGGCAGAGGCCTCGTAGCTAACCTAATTCCAGAGATAAATGCTAAGTAGAGGCAGAGATTTCTGAGATACGGAGACCGAGCCCCGACGACGCAGAGACGCCTTAACGCGAGGGGGATGTCTGCGCCTGCTTGTCTGAATTTCGTGCTCGCCGAATTCGTGTCCCGGCGTGTTCGTGCCCGTGACACCCCGTGTATGCGTCTCCCCGCGCATTTGCGCGATGGATGGTGGGTCTGGAAGAAACTGGGAACGTCGCTTGAAAACAGAGGAAAATGGCAGCTCGTAACACTCGGCGTTTCATCTCACTTTCACTCGATCATTACTGGCACGCGAATGCTACAATTTTTGCTAGTTACACGAACACAAACACACGGTAACAAGGCTCCAACCTGAGATCGGATCTCCCTCACCCTCAAACTCCTCTCACCCTTCCGCAATAATTCATCACGAACCTTCACTATGTCACCACCTTTTTGAAAGCATCCCCCTTCCTGGTGTCCCCAATTCTTGCACAGTCCTCCGCCATTTTGTGCACGCGCAAACTAATTCAAATTCACCGTTACACGACCCCCCGTTTTCCCGCCCCTCGCTCTTTTCGCCGGGGGAAAATCCCACCCCTCTCGCCCTTTTCCCTCCCCATTTTTTCACCCCCGTTCGACCAGTGTATTTCAACGGCTTCGCGCGACAGCCTATTGTTCTCCCGCGCTGGTCAATCATCCAGTAGTTTGCGGGCCAACTATACAGGCAGAAACGCACGCGCTTCCGCCGGTGTACCTATATTATACGTATAAATGATGCATGCGGGTGGGCCGTCGATACACGCGCCCCCTCCATATGCGCGCACAAGCGCGCAACTATATTATTCCGTCGGCTAACAAAAGCGACGGTGGCACCGCATTTATCTGGCCAACCGTGAACGCAAATTTAGTTGCGGCCATCGCGGTGGACCGATAAATTCTTTCACCGCGACACGCCGGTGCAATCGACGGGTCCGTACTCGATTAAACGATAACAAAGAAGAAAAAAAAAAGAACACGGGTGGAGAGGGGAGGTTCGGCGAGGGAGAGGGAAATGGAAATGGGAAGGGGAGAGAAGGAGAAGAATATCCGGGGGAGGAGAAATCCTTAAGGGTCGGGTCACCCCGTCAGACGTAAGGTAGGCGAAGAAGTAGTCGCGAGTAGACGCGGTGAATTTTTCAACGGCGATCTCCTATTCCGGGGGTCGCGGATTACGAGGGCCCGGCTTCCGCGGTAATAACTTTTTTAAAAGTTTCTCATGCCACGAAATTCGTTTCACGGCCAGCCTCCGTGGGTGTTCGTTAAAAATGAAACGAAACACGCCGGGCCCGTAGGAGTTTTTAAGCGACAAGTTCCGCGTCCACGGATTAATATCGATGGCTCCTTTCGCGCCTTTTATCTCGTCCCGCACCCTCGATCTTTGCCTGGCGACGAAATACTCTCCGGGCAATTTATCCCTTTCACCGTGAGCGAAACGCCGGATATTTTATCCTACTCCTTTTTTTTTCTCGTCTTCTTCCCCTTTCATCGCGAAACGCCGCGCTGAAGACAGGGGTGGATGGGTTCGGTGACATCGTCGAACGCGCGACCCCGCGGCTTCTTCCGTTTAAATACATATCTTTCTTGCGCCTCCGCCAAAGGAGAGCTCTGTTATTTGCATAATAGCCGGGAATTTGCATAATGGAAAAGAATGCATAATAGAGAGCCGCGCGGGCACGCGTGCATTAGAACGGAACAAGACCCTGCAGCACCCGCCACGGTCTCCGACGGTAATGAAGCTGAACGAAATAACACCGTTTAATCAATTAATGACGCTCGCTGGGAGTCGATAAAGGCATCTCGGCAATTCGATTCCCATTGCGAACTTTTGGTACAAATTTCTTTACCCGTTCGTCAGTTGACCAATTGGTAATGCTAGTTGAATGGCTACTCATTTAAGAGGTTATGCCTACCTACTTGTGAGACCTGAAAAAACATGTGTCTATAGGGTAAAGAACTCAATTACTGACACCTGACCAATTACTGTCACCTTAAGCTATTTTATTAAAATAACAAATAAATAAACGTTGTAAGGTCATACATAAAAAGAATTATGTAATTCAACCTATAATCTATGCTATAAATTATTTATTTATTCGTTATTTTAAGTAAAATAGCTTAAGGTGACAGTAATTGGTCAGGTGTCAGTAATTGGGTCCTTTACCCTAGGTATTCGTGAATTTTGGAGAGAAAAACTTGAAGGCCTTTTTAATCAAACCTTTGTGTATTCGAAAGGGTACATATTAAACTATCTGTAGTATTTTTTGCAATGGAAAATATAAATAAATAATAGAAATATCAGCGATCTCCCGGCCGCGTTTATTTTTCCAGTAGTTTGCGGTGATCGCCTATAATTCCATAATTTATTTAGATATCGCATTGCAAAAAAAAAAACACAAGAACTTAAAAGTACAGTATTGTCTCTCTGAGGGCTCGATTCGGTGGACCCGCTGTGGGCTTTTCGCTATCCCCACCACTTTTGTCTCACTCTTGTCCGGCGAAGGCGAGAGCGAGAGCCATTGAAAGCGAGCGAGGACGGTACGAGACAGACGACGCGTTGATGTTTTGTTTCGCTCCGTCTTTCGGACGCCGTGTCACTCCGGCGCACGCAAAGCATTCCATCTCGCTCCCCCCTTCGGCCAGAAAGAAGCGAGAAACGAACACTCGGAATTAGGCTTCTGGGCACGATGTGGGCTCAACGCCGGTCCCGACCAGCGAGCCCTCAGAGAGACAATACTGTATATACTTTCGAATATACAACCGTTTATTTAAAAAAGTCTTATAGTTTTTTTAAACAAAAATCCCGTAAATACTTGTGTTTTCAGATAGCCATAATCACTTAACTCATCTTACAATTAGGCACGGGACATGTCGGTGTATATAAAAGCAACGCAGCTTCTTCCCGTAGCGTTTGAATTCGCTTTAACGCAAGGATTAAGTACCCGACTGGTATAAAGGATTCGCAGCGACCTTTCATAAAGCAACGTCTGGTTTCCGATCGGGCCGTAAAAAATGTAACGAAATTTTTACGTTGGCCCGCGTACACCGACCAACCCCCGTTGCTTTGCTGCCGGAATAACATCGAAGTTATTTCGTGGATCGTTGGCTCGCGTACGGATCGATGCTCCTTCCAAGATGTTATTTGAACGCCACCGGAAACTATGCCCGGAAATGTCGGTCCCGTTGATTAGTGATCGTATTTTGGCCCGGCCTGTACACGTCTGCGAGGGTGTACGTGAGGGCGTTCGACCTGTCTGTATGGGTGCTTTAACACGCACACCAGCGGATTCGACACGAACGAGCGCCTCTCCTTCTCCTCGAGCCGGTACAGGATTTAAGGGAGGAAGGTAGTATATTCGGCTGCCAGGTACCGCCCATCTCGTTTATGCGCCCTGCCTGACTCAGCAAGCCCATAAAAGCCCTTCTTATTCGCGAAAAACGATTTCTCGCAGAGGATCTTGTTTGCTGCCAATATCATTCCTATCAAATCTCTCCGGGCGACTGTCTCCGTCGGATTCTCCAATGCGGTTTAAACCGTGCCGCGCTAACCGGCTGATTTTGAAAGCAGAGAAGTAGTCTTGGTTTTGGGTACCTTCCTTTCTTTAAACAATTTATTGCTATTTAGGTAGAATATAGTTTCAAGAGTCTGAGCTCACGCGTTTGCGAGCGCCCGACTGTTTATAATAATAATAATAATAGTTTATTTGACGGACATAAAATCCACTTATACAAAGAAATGGCAATAAAGCAATAAGCAGTAAAGCCTTAAATACAAATGGTACAAATGGTAGTCATCGAGGCAGTTTCACCATGACACCATAGTATTGATAAACAGATATTCCGTTGTATTAGAAAGCATGCAGCATCGCACACGGTCCACCGAGCAATTAGCAAGGGAAGAAAAGCCGTGAAACACCGCCACGGCGGCGCAGATTAGTATTCCGTGCTGCAATTTTCTCCCGCGGCTCTAGGGACCATCAATATTTATGCGATCGGAGCGAGTGTGCCTGCAAATTACAGCACCGTGCGAGATTCTCCAGCTGACAGTGGCACGGTAACCCGTTGCAAAAACCCCACGGACGGGCCCTGCTGCTTGGCGTGTAATCCCGCGGCGGTGAAAAAATAATATTATGCGAGCCGCCGGGCCGAAGTTGTCCGAGGCCATGGGAAAGTTATCACACGCTCTGACGAACTTACTTTCGCATTATCCTTTGCCAGCCGCCACTTCCACGGTGTCCGGCGCGTAAGAAGTCCCGCCGATAACGCCGGCATCTCTGTCCCGCGGTCGAGGACTTGCGCGGGATAACACAAAGCGTGCCCTTAATAACGGTCTCTTACCTTACTCTATAAAGCTCGTCCCGTGGCTCGTCCGCTGCCACTTTCGACTTTTATCAGGGACGCGCGGGGAAGCGTTCGTAAACCTGACACGGGGGATACGCGCTGTTAATGCGCGTTAATACGTGTCCCCGAGAATACGCTCCCCATAAAGATGCGGCTTCCGCTTTAGTACGCTCACGACGTGTGTTTATCCGCCTGTTCCGATGCAGCGGCGGGTGTTCGTAACGTGCTTCAACGTTTCGAGTAATACGCGAATGAGGGAACAGATGTACTTTCGTTTCTTCTCACAAGGAGAGTATTTTAGGTGTCCGCCTCCGATGATTTTGATTTTTGGATGTGTTATAGAGGAGCGAAAAATAAGAAATACGTTTTTTTTTATTTTTCCCCGTTTTCATATTTGGGGGGTGAAAACTGCGTTCAAAGTTAGGGTTGAAAAATCATTTTTGTGGACTTTTTGAAAATCTGGTGAGTCAGTGATATTTCGCATTGAAAGACACAAAATTCGTCCATTCACACTATTCCCCTATCTCTAATAGTTCTCGAGATATTCCACAAAAATGATTTTTCAACCCTAACTTTCAACGCAGTTTTCAGCCCCCAAATATGAAAACGGGGAAAAATAAAAAAACATGTATTTCTTATTTTTCGGTCCTCTATAACATATCCAAAAATCAAAATTAACGGAGGCGGACACCTAAAATACTCTCCTTGTCAGTTCGGCGAGAGCTATGGAACCGTATTTACAATTTTTTGAAATATTTACCACCTCGGAGGACTCCTAGTGACATTTAACCCTTCGTGGTCACACGGGGTGTATTGTACCCCAAGAGCAATTTTTGATTTGAAATTCCACACCTTTACATCTTACAAAGGGGATTTATCGGAAAAAAAAAAATAAAAAACTTTTTAAAAAATCTGTATTTTACCACGACGATGGAAAATCCCTCGTTTTCAACTACAAATTTTAGCATATCAAAATTTACATTTCTAGAAAAAGACTATTAGACCATGACTGTATAAGTATTACGAACGTAGAATTATCACTGAAAAGTTAAAAGATTCAAAAATACGACAATGGTAACAAAAAATGACGCTGGGGTACAGTGAACCCCGTGTGACCAACTTGTGATTATAAGAAGGTGTGACCACGAAGGGTTAAAATACTGAAATAACTGGGTCATTTCTCGAGATATTTTCTTCGTTCTTCGTCCCTCTGTTTCGAAACGTTTATTGAATCGATAGCACGAATTTGTGGACGTGCAGTCGTCAGAAGAATGAGAAGGAAATAGGGGAGGAACGGAACGAGTGAAACACGGAGATCGGTATTTCAGTGAAATGTGGTAACAGCTTATAATGCTCGAGTATAGTAGGAAAGGGGGTTGCGGAGTGTAGGGGTAAGTTGGGACTGGTTGTAAGCTACTGTAAACTCGGCCCGAAGAGTTGACATTAATTGGACCGTCTTGACAACTTTCATTCATCCCCTAACAAGCTACATCCGTCTCTATTCGTATTACCGGTTATCCTTTCTGCTTGTCGTAAATTCCACCCGGCCTGGTACGCCGAATCGGAGAACATATCGAACGGAGACACGGGTGTCGAACTTTGCCGATGGAATTATCAAAGGGCGCTCGTCTGCGTCGCCGATGATATTTAAATTTCACGCATTAAAAAGCGCAAACATTTTAAACTCGTAAACACCGAGCACCTAATTAAGAAATGTCTGGCGGTCACTGAAATTACAAACGAAATCCTATTTTAAAAGCTGCTTCATATCTCACCGGGAGCGTCGTGATTTTCGAAATTAAATCCCCTAGAAACAATGAATGGATGAAGATAAAAGAGCACACCTGAATATCATTATAATTTTTCACAGCAACCTTCGCGAGTACACGGCTGCTTAAATTACGCATGAAAAATTAATAGAAGCTTATAAATATCGCAAGCTCGCGTTAAATACAGCTGCTGCAAAGTTATCTTTACGAAGGCTCGTTTACAAATAGCCGGCCGTATTTTACCAAGGTGGCTCGTTTAATTTTCGTAATTAGCGCGAAGCGGCTACAGGACGTTCCCAAGACGCACACTTTCGGCGAATTAACGCGAACACGGGCGACGCATAGTTCGATGCACGCTCGGCCCCACGTTGCCCCTGAATCGTGACACACGATGAATTTGCAATCGGCGAAAACACGCTTTCGAGACAGACACTGTTGGCGAAGCTTTAGAGATTGCCGTACGAAGGTTTGTTATAGCGGGGCTCAATTTGTATTATTACTGGCCCGATAAGTCAAGCAACAACGATAGCGAAATTTTGAGACGACGATAGTGCTGGTGTGTTAACAGTCTTGCCATGGATCAGTGTTTCGTGTCCCCCTTTGGCAACAGTTTCATTGCGTCACGCAGCTGCGTCGAATGCTTTCCACATGGAAGTTTATGCTTTTACAGTCTCGTGGTAAATGTGGTTGCAAAATGGTTGCAAAAAGTCCGAGCTAGAGCTTGGCTATTTTTGCAGCAGTACTTTTAACGAGGATTATTCCCTGACTACCAGGATGGTTCGTTAGACAGAAGAAATTAATTATACTTTTATGATACGATGAAATTTTTGATTTTCAACTTGATATTGTTTCTAATTCTTCTGGCTCGCTATGATCGTCGGAAGTTTCACAGAAATTTATGGAGCAGAAGTGCATATATCTTTATAGAACTTCGGGGAGGGTCGTAAATCTTGGCTCGGTTTATCGAACGCGTTGGAGATTACACTGGTCTACGCGTACGACACCACACTTGTGTATTCCACGGTGTATTAACTCCACCAGAAATATTCTCTGAAAAAAAAAAATAATTTAACATCGCCCTTTTCCTTGCATCATCAGTGTTTACTTTCCATTTCCATGATATTCAGAGTGCGCTGAAGCGAGTCGGAAGCATTTCACTGATCGAAGAACCAATCCACATACGGATCGGGTGGGATTTCGACAAGAATTCCGAGAAAGAGTTCTACGAGAACGTGGACGAGGAATTTGGAACACACCTACCAAACCCGTCGAGTTCTTCTTCTTCTTTCTTCTCGCCCCCCGCCCCTGAGTCCTCGATGGTTCGCTACCCGCTTTGTCTCGCAAACCACTCGACATTCACGAATACGGAATGCTGTATCGGTTGCATCCTCGAGGACACCTGTGGCCTGAGCTCGGCATCTTTCGTTGTTTACGCGGCGATACGGCAGCGGCTTGAAAGAGTTACATGGCCGTAGTAGGCCGTCATTCATAACTTTTCAAAAGGCTTTCATTCAGAATGCGACGGTGCTACAGCGTTGGTTAACAACCAGCCGCGCGCAACGATGCATCGTTAACGAGCACCCTTTTACGCGGTGTGTCTTTTCACAGACAAACACCGGCTCGTCCACGCAACAACCGAGACCCCGAAATGGAATCGACTGCGCCTGATAATCAGATGGTAAAATTTCATCGATTATGCAGAATAATTATTTGACGGTTCGTAATATGCCTAATTAAAGATCGTATTTACCCGTCGAGCAGTTGGCGTTTCCGATACGCGAGGGGTGTAATTAGTGGGGAATATGTTGACCGTTTAAACGAGCTTCCCTTGATATAGGTATTCTGCACCCCGTGGTTGTTTATCAGGAAGAGCTTTTATCCACGAATTTTTCACCCCCGTTCGTAGAACTTCTAACACCAGCCAACCTCGTAACCCGCTTAAATTATCCCGAACCTTGAATTCTATGTAGCGCCTTTCATTCGTCCCAGGAGCGAAAATATTTCTTTCACTGGTTTCCCGTGCTGGGCGGGCACGCGTCACCGCCGGTAAAAGCCTGTACACACTTTTCCTTTCGCGACGGAAAACGAGCGCGCGCTCGAGCAAAATCGCGGCCCCCAGCGAGGGGGTGAGCCGCGAGGGGGAGGCGAAAAAGAGGGCACGGATTCTATTTGTCACGCGGTGGAGACCCGTGCAGCAACGTAACGTCGTATTACGGTAATTTGCTCGACTCGCGGAACGTCATAACGCGGGCGCATTAATATTCCCGCCACGTCACCCCTACCCAGAGGTTTCCTCCGTGCTGTTTCCCTCCGCCCTCTGAGCGCCCACCCTCTCGATAGAGTCAATAGAGGTGGAAGCCGTGGCTGGGAGGCCCCGCGACATTTCGTTTCTAATTCGAATTCCGCGAAATCCTTTCCACGAAGCCAATCCAGCCTTATTCTCCCGCGGGCTCCCAGCACGCGTACGTACGTTTCAAAGGGGGCACATATATAGATTCCTGAAAAGTTCTCAACGTCGACGGCCCGGCCCCGAGGTAAAGGCAGCGAGAGGGTGAAAAAGGAAAAGCCCGGAATAGGACGAAACTTGTGGGAGGCGCCACGCGGTTCTCGGATGTTTTGCCTTCTATCTTTCTCTCGATTCTCGGTTTCTCTCGCTTCCCTCCGTTCTCCATTTCTCCTCGCGCTCCTCCCTTTCATTTTCCCTTCTTTCTATCTGCCGGCTCCTTGTAAGACGGGCTTAAGCGAGTACCCGGATGGTAGGTGCTGTTCGCTCGACGATAGAGAAGCAGAACTCTTTCCCGGTGTTCCAGTCTGACTCTGCACCCAGCTTTACTACTGCCACCGCCGACCCTTAGGTCTCGCGGCACCGTCGTTTCTGTTTCTCCTTACGCTATCACGCTCCGCGTAATACTCTCTGCTCCTCTTACTTCCCGAAGGAGGTAGCTCGGCCTTTCTGCTCACCTGACTTCCCGTAAGTGTTCCTGCAGAACCAGGCTCTGCGGCGTTGATAGCGCCTCCAGTTCGCCGCGATGTCTTAATCGCACCGCTGAAGATCGGTATTTTGGGGCCCGTGGAGGCGTCGACGCGGTAAACACAGCCACTCCCGGGTTCTTCTACTTTGTGCTCTCTCTCTCTTTCTCTATTTCTTATGTTTGAAATCCACACGGACCTTTAATTGATTATCGCCGATTACCGGTCGATGATCGTTAGCAAAAACGGTTGGTCGCGATCGATTCCGGTCTTCATTCGGGGCACAGAGAAATCACATGTCCGCCGTGAGTGAAATTGCATCGGGCATTACTCACCGTAACTAACCGACGCGCAGAGCTAGTCAAAGCCTATCGCCGGTCTGCCCCAATCAACCGGTTAAGCTCTTGTAACTAAGCATTTACGTCTCGCAGATGTTGTAACCCGATTATGTTGCGCGAATTAATCCCGTAGAACGTCTATTCGCGGAGAAGCAAATCCTCCGGCAATGTGCGCGTATAGAAGTCGTGGGACGATCGATAAGCGCGGGTCGCTCTCGATCGCGGGAACCGATGGGGCCCCGGCTCTCCGTTCGACCGAGCTTCATCCGGCTGCACCAAGCCCGAACATCTCCATTTCTGGAGCCGTGTCTGCATGTTTATTCCATTCCCGACTTACCAGCGCGTAGGTAATTCCTCCAGTCAAAGGCTCTTCGGTCCTCGCCCTTCCTTTGTTCCCCGGTATCGAGTTATAACTTCCGCGCTCGTTCGCCGCCGCGAATTCACGGTGCCGCCCCTGTTCGATCGTAACAGTTCCCTCGCTCGTAGTTACCGCGAAAACCTACCTGCACGCTTTTCTAACCGACGTCTGGAAACGCCGCAGGGCATGAAACTTGAACGCGCTCCCGGAGTGTTTATGACCATCGGCTGGTACGCGCCGCGCGCATTCTACTTGCGTACTCGCCACTCGAACGACGAGCACGTCGGCATAGACAGTTTCTGGCAATCTTACGGTTGTACGATTCTTGGAGGATTCGGATGAGTTTGCTAGTTCCCAGGGAGCATTGATAACGCAGAGGACTTGATCGGAAACATTTGCTAAGTACCTATCTGTGTTCTGAGCAGCTGGATCGATCAGATCGCTGTTCCATAAATCAGCTTCACTCGAGTTTATCCACGAGTCCAATGTCAAAGGTCCTCGGACATAGTCCGTTTTTCCCTTTCATCCCCGGCAATTATCTGGCGATCGTTTCGCGCGATGCTCGCCTGCCTTTGACACTGTCAAA
The DNA here is from genome assembly GCA_960531205.1 of Andrena bicolor. Classification (NCBI taxonomy): domain Eukaryota; kingdom Metazoa; phylum Arthropoda; class Insecta; order Hymenoptera; family Andrenidae; genus Andrena; species Andrena bicolor. Next base: position 1,989,254 of record OY482668.1, on the reverse strand, counting down.
AGACGACGCCGGGGTGCTAGATGTCTGGGAGCTGGAGCTGGGAACAGAAGGGGCGAGCGAGAGCGGCGACGTTGAAAGAAAATCGCGATTCATTAAAGTCCCGGCCTCTGCGCGTCGCCGTTTTATTATATGTTGAACGTTGATTTAGGGATCGCGGCGGGGAGCAACCAACCACGGTGCATTGTCTCGGCACTCGCCTCATGCTGGGCATTGTTAGCCCTTCCATTGTCCGGTACATCGCCCCCCTCGCCCCCTTCAACCCCTACAGCCAACGGCTACTACCCATCGCGAGCGCGTATGCGTGTAACTCTGCCGGCCGGCGTCGAGTGACGGTGAAGAGTATTTTCCAGCGATTAATTGTTTTCCACGGCCGCTCCTTTTTCTGCTGCATCGCTACTTCGATAACGAACGAGCGTTGTTCCTGAAACCTTCGATCGTCCTCACAGTTCCCCTTTTTCCTCCACGCCTCTGGTTATGATCCAACAGGAGTTCTCTCTTCCTGCATTCGGATCGCCGTCTCTATCTTCAGCACAACATCTCAGGAACCTGTGCCTGTATTATTAAACGATACTGCAGGTAGAAGGTTTATAACGTGGCACATGGGACTCACAACGGGTGTATCAAGTAATTCTTTTCAAGGCACAAGCTGCGGAATGTGCTTTTTATTACCCATTACACCTAGGCGTTCTCAGTCCTTTGACATGCGAGTGTCTGGAAGGTCTACCAAACGAGTTCCCAGGCTCTTGACTGTCGATACCGAAGCACACCACCGTCTTCAGCCTCCGTTACATCCTCGATCTCGCTGTATTTCTTTCAAGCCTGATACCTTCGCGTTGCTGTTGCATAGCACCTGTTCCAACGGCATTCCTAGGTCCCAGAAGACACGAACTCAGAGCGAATCAGGCAGGCCAGGGTGAGTAAAGAGTAGGTCTTTGTATCTGGCCAGCGTTTAATCGTCAGCGTTTCAACGATCGCCGCGATGCTTGCTCCTGCAGCAGCCACAGGTCAGCGCAAATAGCGTAACAGTGGTTGGCCGCGTATGAATGTCGTGTTATCGCGCGTTCTACTGGCCACCCGGAACCCTGTGCCTCGGTGGAACAATGCGTCGTTGAGACGATCGGAGTTGTACACACATCGACGACCACCCTCTGGCCAGCGCGCACTGCGTGTGCCGTAGCTCTTGTCGTCGCGTCGCTGTTCGGGACAACGCATCCTCGCAATTCACGATAACCGATCCTTCGCGTAGCCTCCGTTGGTACACGCGGCAGCGGTTCCGCGCCGCGTTGCCCGTGTACCTACTCGTTCAGCGGGGTTCGAGCATCGCGAGACCATCGATATCCGTCGCGCTTTCGACCCGCCTGACAGACGCACACGCGGGTTATCCGCGAGCAACGATATCGACGGCTCCCTGCACTTTTTTCAGGCGCACCGCTTTTTTTTTATCGTTTTTCAATCTCCCTGCGGTAGATGTGACTACTACGTCTGTCGAGTTGACCATTTGCAATGCTAGATAATAGCGTTAGTGATAGTATTAGTGATAGTATTAGTGATAATATTAGTGATAGTATTAGTGATAGTATTAGTGATAGCATTAGTGATAGTATTAGTGATAGTATTAGTGATAGCATTAGCGATAATATTAGTGATAGTATTAGCGATAATATTAGTGATAGTATTAGTGATAGTATTAGTGATAGTATTAGTGATAGTATTAGTGAAAGTATTATTAGTAATAGTATTTACTTGATATCTTGATCGAATATCAACTCGACTGTTCACTGCGGCAAAGTATACACGCGGTAGATGCAAAGTCTTACGCTTCTGTGTTTTCGACATCGTGATTCATATAGACGGGCCGCAAAGGAAGTATCGCGACTGGAGCCGCAGAGTTTTTCATCAACGGAAGGAAATTGATTTCGGGGAAGCATTCTAAAAAACGTAACGACTTGTCCTCCCTTTAAGAGGCCCCGCTGTACGACAGGAAATTGATTTACCTACACGCGGAGATTCATCTTTACGCTGGAAAAATAGTCCCTCATCCTCGTTCATCTCACCGTATCGATCATCAATGCGTCCTTGCTCGTGGCGTGCATATTCCCCGTTTTTATATGCAAAATAATCTTTAAACAGCACTTGACGATCGTGTAACTAACTTGGATATCAAAGGAAAAGAGCGTTATTTCATCTAAAATGTACCTAGAAGCTTTTCGAGATTATAAACTCTACTACAGAATATATTCGGCTGATTCAAGGCCCAACGTCCATACCGATATCATATAGGTATGTACCTGTGTAATGTCCGTAAATAAAAACGTTCTTCAACGATGTAACAATAAATCTTGCCGAACCGGTAACGAGTTACCGCGATTCTCGGGTGCGCCAGAAATCTCGGAGCCTCGGTGGGACAAGATTATTCGCCGATGCGTCCCCGATTCTTAATAGAATTGCCCGTGAATCGAGAGCTTTCAACCGACCAGCGATCTCTGTAATCCCGTCGGACTCTAGTTCGGGTACGTCGCGTCGTAAAACCACAGAAATTTCAAGCAAATCGATGCCGGGACGTGTGGGGGTCGCAGCTACCGTTTTTAATCACGTTAATTCCGGTGCTGGCCGCGATACGATGGATCCACGGAATTCGACTTATTACGGGAATACATGCTGGTGTGTATGCGCCTGTGTGCGCGCCAGCGCGTACCACGCCTGCTCTTAGGTTACAATCAGTTCGACAAGTAGTAACGTGCCAGGAACTGATTGTGCCAATATACTTCGGCGTTTCTGTCCGACCGCTACATCCAATCGATTCCCATCTACCCTCTCTCTCTCTCTTTCTCTCTCGCCCTCCGCCATATCTGATCCTCTCTGTCGCCGTGCGTTTCCCTCGCTTCCGGTGAATTTTCCCTTTCGCCCCGTCTTCGATCTACTTCCCTTTTCCGCCTTCTACCTCGACCTCCCTCCTTCGTTTCCCCCCTCATCCCCCTCCCCCCTCTCGTCGTCTCATTCATCCGTCTCTTTACTCGGCTATCTACCTATTCGCTCGTCCCGTCCGCGTCACCTTTGCGCGCTCCCGTCCACCCTCCCCCGTCTCGATCTGCGCCGGTTCCTGCTTTCTTTCATCCCCGACGGGCCGAGCGCCTGTTCGCAAACTTAGCTTCAAAGACCGGATGCAATTAGCGAGGAAAAAAAGGCCACGCGGAGGAAAAGCAGGAGTGCTCATGGGCCAGGGGGGTGGGAGACATCGGGGGGCAGGGTTGGTTCCTTGAACGAGCGAGATTTTCGCGGAATCACGATCACGTCCATCATCAAGCCCGGCTGCAGAAGTAATTGCTACTACTGCGAATTCGCGTAATTGATCCGAAAAACGCTTTACGGCGGGACGTCGCCGACGACGATAGATAGATCGCCTGGAACGCTTCCCCGAGGAAGGTAATCATCGTGCCGGGCGTGTATCTACAGGCTGTTTCAAACTTGCTGGTCGAATCGTTGGGCGCGAGTTGATTGCACCGAAAGTCCTTTCTGTGGGTCTGTTTTCTTGTTAATCTATAGTTGACCATTCACTGGGAGCAGTTTCTATGAAGACACTATACAAATCGTAGAATAATCATCGCAGTTCACCGTCAACCTTTCGTCTACTCAAACTCCACGTGCAACTGTTTCACTTCGACTACAACCTTCGGAAATATTTTTGAGGCGTCCTGTACACGCGCCGGATACCGTGGACCATTCGGAAAGAAAGTCTGCCCCGCTCGTTACAAAACTCTTTTCGATATCCGGCCGCGGAAAGCGAGGAAGCGGGCGAACGATAATTAATTAGCCGAGTAACAGACTTGCTGCTTCGCGAAATAGCAAGGAAGCAGCGGCGATCTTTGATCCTTGATTTCGATCGAGATTACGCCGACGTACCTGCCGCGACGAGTTCAACTTTGATTTGTGAAAAAAAAAGACGAGGACCTGCGAAGAGGGTGGTGGGGAACGAGAGGGAGGAGGATGAGGAGGGTTGGCCCAGGCGTGTAGAAAAGTTGCATCGGCGCTGCGGCCTGGTTGGCTGCCACTACCACTCTCAAAGCCGCAAGTAATTAGAGAAAAAGTCGCGACCCAGATGTGGGCGGCCATGTCGATCGATTACACAGCCCGGCCCCGGCTCTTTCCTGCGCCCAGGAAAATTTCCCCTTCGAGGAGCCGGCCGCTCGCGGGAATGTCAAAAAGATGGATGAATCTTTCAAGGCTGCACCTTCGTCGCCCGCACCTCTCTGTTCCCGGCTGTTAATTAGAATGAAAGGAATTTACCTTCGCGCGTTTCCCTTTGACGCCGCTTTGTGCCAGCCAGAAACGTCGTCGCGGAGGCCTCCCACCTTTTTCTTTCGTCTGATGCTTTTGTGGCCGTCGTTGTCGGGACGATTAAGAAAAATGGCCGCCGCGCGTCGTTGTAAACCGTGCAGCAGCTTTTCTTCTTTTTTTTTTACCGCGCTAAAGCTACTAGGACCTTAATCCCGCGTTTTTAAGGGAAGTGGCTGCCGTGATAATAAAAGGATGGCTCGCGATCGATAGTGGCTGTTTATATTGCCGGAGCGAAGGAAGAATTTTCAAACTGCCCAGAAGCCTGGTGGCTCCGTAGCTCTCGTCGGTCAAGTTGAACAGCGACGGAGGCTGGCATGCTCACGCGCGTCCATTATACTCGCATAAAGGATTCCATCCGGGCGTGTTCCCATTATCTCGTAAAAATTCGACTCTCCTTGGACGGGGCGTCGGGGGGTTTTGGGGGAAAGGTCGCGATTATTTATACCGCGATTTAATACCAGATTAACGAGGCAATTTGCGTCAAAGGAAGGAGGGTCGTTTAATCGCCGGAGACGGCTAATTTGTCATCGACATCGATACCCATCTACTCGTAATTTCGTATCGGATAATTCCTGCGGCTCGTAGATCGGCCGCCGTGCAGCTTCGCCCCCTTCGTCGACGATCTATAAAACTAATAGATCTCGGCCTTCGACGTTTTTACCCCCGGCGGCCGGGTCCGATGTGACCCGATCGATCTTCCCATCCCCGACGGCGGCCACTTCGGTTTGGTAATTAGAGCGAAATATTTTTAACGCTCCCAAGCCGAGGCTCGCTGTTCTGTTCTAATTGATAATTAACGCGTGTAATTAGTCCCATTTCTACAATGCGCTTTCTTCGGCGCTCGTATCGTGTGTTACGTGTTTACGGGAAATTAATTAGCCTCGGTATACATTCATCACGAGCGATCGAATCGTAATAAATTTAAAAGGCCTCCGCCACGCTCCCGTGGCTCCGCGTCAGTTAACCATTATCGAAATTATCTATACGCAACGGTCCAACGATTGTAATTAATTTACTATGGAATGACTGCTGGTTACTGAGTTCTGGGGTAATTGCCATGATCGATGCCTGAAATGCGTTTTCTATCCGAGGCCTCCCCTATTGTTCCTCAAACACTGCTGACACCTGATGATTGGAGTTTAGTGAGCAATTGGTCATCAGCAGTTGTAACAAATTTCCGCGTAGTTTAAACTTTAATAATATTAAAACGACATCCCTATTCAGTATACAGAGGGAAAGTGACGAAATATTCAGTGCGGTCTTCTTTTGTGTGTTCCGTTAGCTCATCGACTAATCTCCTTCGAATTTGATAGATCGATAGATTATACAATTGTATAAATCCCTACTCCACTATCATTCAAAGTCGATGCACACTTCCAACCCAACAACGCTTGCAAATATCGCGCGCCAGTGATTCATGGTTCCGGAGTTACACATAGAAGTTACACGTTCGTAAATTCGAACCCCCGAGAATCTTTGGCAGCTAGCGAGCATATATTGAAAAGAGATATCCGTGATTGACACTCGGACCGAATTGTACCGGTGGAAGGACGCCGTAACGGTCGAATTCATGGGGAGATTATTCGCCGATGCAAATGACGCGTGTCGTAGCCCGACCGTTTCCCTGAATCTCGAATTAGAGACGTTTCTGGACGTCCGTCAAGCGACAACGCGGCGACTCTTTACGACCAGTTCCAGACGTATCGCGGCCCCTGGTTTCGACGGATGTCGCTCCCTTGCGGCTGGTCAGCAAGGGAGTTTTACGCGCGTACGTGCGGTATTGATCGTTACACCGCACCGGCACGACGGTTTTTACCGGCCATGAAATTTTCCCTAGATTACCGTGGATTTGGTCTACGCTGCTCCGGGGTCCCTGCACGCCGTATGGCGGTTGCTCGTATTTAATGGATAGTTAAGTAGAGGTTTCCTACGTGGCTCGAATATCCGCGGCGGTCTCCGCCGGCGTCACATGTGTTGCGAATACGCGCGCTAGTTCAGAAGCACGCAGCAACATCGGAAATAGATATGCGCCAGTTTCTGCGTTTGCTAGCACGGCGTTCCGACCAACTGGCCATTGGAAACTCTTGTCCGCGTCCCCCCAAAAATCCCTTCCCAAAAACCCGGCACGACGGCGGTTCAGCAAGCCAACTAACGTACATAGTTTAACTTGGCCTCGCGCGCTCGAGTTAACCCGAGTTCCTTTACGCTCCGCGCTCCATTTCTATACACGAGGCACACTTTCTCAGCCCCGAGAGTTTAGATCCGACAGTCTGTCTGGCCAAGGATACAACGACACTGATGCAAGATTTAATCGTTGTCGTGAATTATCGGCTACTCGACGCCCGGCATCGAAATACGTTCGTTAACCGTTGAAGGACTTGGTCCAGGACCAGGTTGCCGCGGAACGATGAGCGGTTCGGTTAAACGCGGGCCAGGGGATCGACGCGGGGATGGGAGAGGATCGATTATTCCGCGTTTTATCTCCGGCGAAAAATCGCTTATCCGCCGGTTGTGTCCGTAATTGTGGAGCGGCCGGGGCATAGAAACGATCCCGCGTGTTCGCTTTGGAGCATAACCACACCAAACACGTATTCCCTCGGCCGTTCCGGACCCAGAGGCGCGCTCGCGCGCGTCGATAGAGCGCCAGGATTCGTATAGACGCTTTTACGGCCTGCTTTAGATTATACGCCTGAGATAACGGCCGAAGGAGCGGGAAGCGAGCCTTTATTTGCAGTCGGTGGAAGGTATGCGAACCCCCCTCAAACCCGCCCCCCTCGCTTTTTCCCGTAATGCGGCTGGCCCGGTCTCCTGTTAGCCCTTTCCCTTCCGGAACTGCGACTTCTTTCTCCTCCCAGCCTCGAGATCCGCGGGCGAGCTTCAACTCCAAGTTCTCGGAGAGGGGTGATTTATCCTGAGGATGAACGGGGCACACCCCGCCCGGCAGCCCGGAATTGGCGGTTTTTGGTTGCCCGTTTTATTTCCACCTGTCTCCCGCGGGCAGAAGCATCTCTGACTCTGTTTCACCTTTGGGGTCCGAAGGTCGTTGGTTGCATGAAGAGCGCTAGCTTCTTTGGGAAACGCGTTTGCCCGAAGAGGAAAGATTTCCTCGTGAGGATGAGTCTAACAAGGAGAGTATTTTAGGTGTCCGCCTGCGATGATTTTGATTTTTGGATATGTTATAGAGGACCGAAAAATAAGAAACACGTGTTTTTTATTTTTATAGAGGACCGAAAATTAAGAAATACGTGTTTTTTTATTTTTATAGAGGACCGAAAAATAAGAAACACGTGTTTTTTATTTTTATAGAGGACCGAAAAATAAGAAATACGTGTTTTTTTATTTTTCCCCGTTTTCATATTTGGGGGGTGAAAACTGCGTTGAAAGTTAGAGTTGAAAAATCATTTTTGTGGAATATCTCGAGAACTATTAGAGATAGGGGAAGAGTGTGAATGGACGAATTTTGTGTCTTTCAATGCGAAATATCACTGACTCACCAGATTTTCAAAAAGCTCACAAAAATGATTTTTCAACCCTAAATTTGAACGCTGTTTTCACTCCCCAAATATGAAAACGGGAAAAAATAAAAAAACACGTATTTCTTATTTATCGGTCCTCTATAACATATCCAAAAATCAAAATCATCGGAGGCGGACACCTAAAATACTCTCCTTGTAAGTGGATTTGAATCATGGGACTGATAATTGAGCATCCATGAAAGTCCGAAGGAGGTGTGATTGGGCGATTGGAATGAACAAACAGAAGTATTAAATGTACTGTATCTGTGCATCTTATCTTGTAGTTTAAATGGTATCTACAAAATCGTTTAGTTTCACCGTTGCAACGGACGTGTTTTCCGAAATTTCAATTCACCAGCATAACAGACATTCCCTTCGTTCCTCGCTGTTTCATTTGCTTGTTAAGTGTTGATTATCTGGCTACATGGGAACCATGGGGATTCGTATGCATAGCGCTTAATAGGAAATTCCGTTTTCCTATCAGGCGTCTCACCTATCGGCGGAATTCTTTCGTTACCCCGTCCCAACCTTTCCTCTTCCCTATCTTTTCTGAATTGCAGCTCCCCTTTGCTTCTAGGATCGCGGTCACGTTCCAGTTAAGTTCAATCGTACGTGCAAAAGGGCGATTTATCTCGGGGATGAAGGAAAAACCTAGATCGAGGTATTTAGATTTCGGTTTTTCGCCGTTAATCTTTCGGCGGAAGTTATTGTCTATTTGATCGCGCTTATCAGGGCGCGGTTGCGTTGGCAATCGGAGGAACTGTGCACTCTATCTATTTCTTTGAATAGGGACAAGTGGAGCTACTCCAACTGGTCGGGAGTGAAAAGATTTAGGTGACTCGATACGCTTCTCGCAATTGAGCGTTAGTAAAACCCACTCTTGATGCTTCCGCGGAGCTTCTTCTGTTGGGGAAACCGACCGCTGCAACGATAGCGATTATCGAGCAGATCCGCTGGGCGAGTTCATGCCGCGCTCATACGTTACCAGCGCTATTCCGTGAAAACTTAAGGTTGGCTACACATTGGCTCGCAAAGTGCCCCTTGAGCTCGTAAAAACGAGCTTGATCCCTTTATCGCTACCACCCTTACTGTTCCGCTGCGGATTACGTTCGCGGAATCCGGCACGGCCAATATCAATAACGGTTTCATCGTTGCGCCGCTGGTCGCCCTCGTAATGGCCCGTTTGTTTGAGCACCGTGGCGGCTCGCGTTTTGATATAAGTAACAGTGGAAGGAACTAGCTGTAGGAATATTCGTTTGGGAAAGGGAAATCGAGATAGTCGAACGAATTTTCTGGCAATATATTCTTGTCACGATCCAGTGTTGTCTACCCAAAGAGTTTCATTTATAGTCAAGTGAAATTAGGATTTGTCTGGGGAATAATTCTCAGTAAGCTACATTTTGGCTTTTCATTTCGTCGCTTTAAATAATATATCAAATATTTCCATCGATTCGATATCTGGAAAATTTTTACGGAGAGTTGAAGGTAAATAAAAACAGTTTTTCGCGAATATCTTGTTATCTATCAGTTCTTCGACAATAATAGTTAGTATGAAATTTGTAGCTTAGGAAATTATCTACGAAAAAGTTTAGATGTGTTTTTTTCGTAGGTGTAACCATTTTCATGTATGGCGACTTACAAAGCTTCAACCCTTACTTTTGACGAGGGAAGATCCTCATCAAGGTAATTCAAAAAGTTGTGGAACTTTGTGGATATGTAGGGGATGTCCTCCCGAATACAACACAATTTTGTTTGCCGAGGAAATTCACTCGAAGAGGGTGAAATTGATTTCTGAAAATTTTTCGATTTTGTGTTATTACTTCTGAACTGTAAGAGATAGAAAAAAAGCTTTCAGGAAAAAGTTCCTTCTTTTAATTAGGACTCTCATTTGGTAAGTTACAGTTCTCACAGTTCTTACAGTTCGCGAGTTATAACAGAAAATCGGAAAATAGCCGGATTTTCAGAGGTCAGTTTCACCCCTTTAGAGCGAATAAACTAAAACTTTAATCTTTGACAAATTCACTCTGGCTGATGCCTTCCAGAAATAGAGACTTATCGACATCTTGCATACGAATTTAAACAGAAAATATTTCTGGAATTAAAAAACTACGGTTTATAATTTAAATTATATTCAACGAAGATTATCCGAGATTGAGTGTATTTCGTTGAGCTTGACATACAATTTTTCTTCCCAACCTTCCCCCATCTCTTTTTTCAATTTCTCTCGAGCCTGTCCTCCGTTCGATCTGTTTCTCCCTGGATTTTCCCTCGCTTCTATCGCGTTTCTATCTTTCCCTCTCGGTGGCTGTTGCTCCGAATTCCCTGCCATTCTTCTTTCAAACCGATGGAGCCGGAGTTCGAGGTCGGATATCGATTTGCCGCGTTGGCACCCTCGAATCCTCGTAAAGTCTCATGCTTCATACGCATCGTCGAGAAATTGAAAGATATCGCGTCCTTGTTCGGAGGAAGGCTACCGCGATACGTTTCGCTGAAAATCGAAAATTGCATGTCAAGAGGCGCGCGCGCATTTTAAGTGATACTTCAACCCCCCAACCTCCCCCGCGGTATGCAACAACGAATTTAAATTGCCTTTTTCACCTCAGGCATTTCGTTTCTGCAAGCTCTGCTGTCGCGTAAGATTACATAGAAACGTGGCAGCATCCCTTCAGTGTGCCGCGATTTCGTAGCAGCGTGCGCCGATGGAAACGTCAGGGCGCAACGATCGAATCGAACGCCGCTTTGATTTTCGGCCCCCGCGGGACCGGCGCACAGTGGGGCAAAGTGACGATGTTTGTTTCAAAATCAAAGAACTTTTGATAGAAATGAGATAGATCGATGATTTTTTTTTTAAATTAAAGCTGACAGATTGCAGAATAAGGGAAAATTAATGAAATTATGGTACGAACGTTTTTTACCTTTGAAAATCTGTGTTAAACTTGAAAATTTACAACAAAATTATGTTCTATCCAATACCATGTCCGGTTAGAAGTTTTTTTTTACATGTTGCACATCATTTCCTATAGATTTTGTTGCGCTGATTTCAAATCCGTTCGCAAAATTTGTCTACTACCTCAGGATTTTGAAAAAAAATCGATTTTAAGTTTAACACCGATTTTCAAAGTTAAAAAACGTTCGTACCATAATTTCTTCAATTTTCCCTTATTCTGCAATCTATCAGCTTTAATTTAAAAAAAAAATCATCGCTCTATCTCAATTCTATCAAAAGTTCTTTGATTTTGAAACAAACATCGTCATTTTGCCCCACTGTGCGGCGTTTCCCTCCGTCGTGTAACTTTCATCGACGCCCCGTTCGGCCCGCAATGGTACACAGAGAATATAAAATTCCGTGGCGTAATGAGTTTGTGTTTCGTTGATCGTGCCGGTCGCGCGCCGTGTTCTTTTTTCCCGACCCGTCTCCTCTACCGGCCGCGTCCATTTTCGTGAAATAAACGCGAAACGTGCCGGCGGGAGTTGGCGAAAACTTTTTTCCGCTCTAATAGCCACGTTCGGTCTCGCAGTTTGCAATCTGAACGTGACACGTACGCAGGGTCGCGGCCCGCTATCTTCCGCACTCTCGCAGGACACGTGCCTGATAACCTCGATAATTCACGGAGATACAAAGAACTAATTTTCAACGCGGTCCCCGCTGGCCTTTCACGGGCCACCGCCGAGAACGCCTGGTAATTTCGTTCGCGCCGACGGCGGAAGTTTCAGGCTCGCACGCCTCCTCTGCGAGTTGCGTGCTGGCCACGTGCACGCTGGGATTGAGGGATCGGCGAGATAGCCCGTGAATAGACGCGATAGCAGACTGTTGCCTGCACTTTTGCTTGCGGTTCGCTCGAGTGTTTCGAGTGGTGAAAGTAGAATGTTGGGTTACTTGAAGCCTGACGATGTGTTACAAGCTGTCCTCGTGAGAATTAGCGAGTACAATGAGGAAATTCTTTTAGTTCTAGTATTTTAGGATTAGCCGGGGTTATTTCGTACGAGTATCTGACTGTCCAAGAAGACAGCAGACAATTTTTATGATCGATAATAAAATAGCGTATTCACTGGTAATATTCTTGTAGCAAATCTGGAAACGTAACGTCGTGCGCGACCACGGTGGGAGGAATTACTGTGCGTCTGACTACATACGGGGCGCCACTACTTGTCTTCGCCGTAAGAGGTCACGAGTAAGAAATCTTTCTCTCGTTCCTTACCCATTACTTTTCCATTGCGAACTTAGTACATCCTCGAAGGTTAATATATTAATTATTAATATACTCGTCAAGAAATCGCGCAGAAGTTTCGACGCTATTATTATTATTATTAACGGGAAAAACCCTTTAGTTACAAAAGAATACAAAGCTTAAAGCAAAATATAAATGTAGACAATACAAGATAAAATTAAAGTAACTTAAAACAAAGTAAGGTATAATAAAATAAAATAAAATAAAATAAATAAATAATTGGTGTGAGTACCTACTTATATAGTATAAGATTAACGCATCAGGTTAAGTGACCTATTGAGTGTTGATGAACGCCCATACAAAAGTGATCTGAGGCCACTGAAGGAGACACAAAACAAATCAATGTCAGGGAAACACTGGTTGGCACTACTCATAGCCCTGCTATTCCACAAACAAACTCCATTCCGAAGCAAAATCGTCCCATTTTTAAAGATGTCCTTCCGCGATATCCTTACCTTCGCATTCTACACAGGCGCGCCATGGAGCACCTCGACTGCCCCCATTCCTCCCTCGAACCATAGCTGCAAGCGACGCAACGGTGCCGATAAAAGATTTAAAACTGTCGACGTGTAATAGCGTGCCGTACACAGGTGACACGAACGTAAAAATGGTCGCAGCGTCTACCGAGACGGGGGACGCCGGCGCGATATGTAAAAGCGATGCTCGAGTAGTTAGAGGGCTGTCGAATTGAAACGGGGCGAGGGAGCCAGGGGCGGCTGAAGCTTGAGTAAAGGTAACAGGTGCTATCTATAACGGCTGTAACACTCGCGTGTAAGCCGAAGTGATGCTGTTTCCGGGAAAGTCCGGCCCGCTTCCATCTCGTCTGCCGTATAGAAATACGTGCATTGCTCTCCCGCCGCATCTTCTGTCCTCATCGCCGACTAATCGCTCCGATTGTTCGCACTCGGATGCAGTTTCGACCGTCTACTGCACCGAGCGAGGGAAATCCGTGCTTTTACCCTTCTGCAAGACTGCGCGACCTGTGTGCGCGTCGAGGGCCCAACAAATCTTCAGATTTTGTATCAACTCGCTTTTACTTTTAGAGAAACGCCTCTCCTTACGAAGATATTTTTTTCTCCAATTTTTCGAATACTTCTGTATTATATAGCAGACTCAGTTGTAGTAGGTACTTTAGTTACTTAGCTGTTCCTGTAAATTTCGCGATAAAATGTCAGAAAGATTCAGGGAAATATAGTATATAGAAGGAAGGTAGACGTTAGGATTGTTGAAAAGTTCGAACTCGAAAATGGAAATAGAGTTTATCTGCCCGGAGCAGATCCTCGGCCGAGGTTCCGGAACCGAGAACAAGTACGACTGTTCGGAGGAGACGCGAATGGCGGGAAGATCGATGAACGGTTGCACTGTTTCGTGCATTTGACGTATTGGAAATTCTATTTTCCGCGGCGGTGAGTCGCGGGGAATATTTTACATTTCGGACGGGTATTTTTCCTTCGGGGGGGAAGGGAACGGATGCCTCCGCCGGGCGCGAATGTCTTTTCATATGTATCGAGATCGCGGAAGGGCCGCGAGAACGGAAACGGGTACGTTTACGTCGTAAGCCCGACTCAATATTCCGGTGCGCTGCACCTTTCGTTGGAGTCGCTTTCCTATAAGCCCTTGGCCGATCTCGAATATATATGGGGAATTTTATTGAAATGCATTGCGTTTCCCGTCTCATCTGCGACAACCGAGCTATCTGCTGCCTGCCCCCTTTGTGTTTTCCTGCCGTTTCGTTCCGTGTTCCACGCGCTTTGTGCCCCGACAAATCCTTCTTTCATTTCGTCAAATCCCTATAGCCTGTGCGCGAATTCCACGCCCTCGCGATTGTCGGTTTAAGGAGGGAAAGGGTGCCGATCTACTGTCGCCCATTTTCGGTATTTTCTCCTGCATTTTTCGTGGCAGTGTCGATTGTTCGAATCGCCACGTCGTCATTGGAAATCGTAATTTGTCCTCGCGAGTTTTTGATTACCCATTGATCTCTTTGAATATATCCCGCGTCTCGTGTGTACTTTATATTTCCTCCGTAAAAGTAACTGACGAGTCCACCGTGCATCAGGCAGGAAATATTGGCCGTTCGGCGTCACCGAGCGGCTGGCGATTTTATTAAAATTTATTCGATGCAAGTTAAAACTTGATCCTTCCTCGGAGCACACCATTTCCGCGTATTTGTTTTCCATTTCGTCGTATTTTTCTAATATATTATTTTTGGATTTACGTCGCCCCTCTCGTAAAAGCGTGGCACGTCGATCGATCGAGCGCAGTAAAAGCTTGTGTACTTAATCTTTCATGTGTGCGCCACATAAAAGTGCATCGCCATTTACAGCGCTGAACAGAATTTTTTTTTTTGTTAACCCTCCGTTCCGCGCCTCGGCGTAGAGAAACTTGATCGGAGGAAAATTACGAATTAATATCCGTTTTCGCGATTAACTCTCGCGCCACCTTTCGAACGGTGTTTGCTTTAGATTTACTATTATTCCGATGATTTTAAGTCACCGGGGGTTCCGCGTCGTAATTAAAATTCATTTTGATTTACTACACGCGTCAGTGGCACCGGTATTAAATTTTCTATCGAAAATAAAGTGTCACCGAAAAAAAAATACAACAGAGAAAGAGGGGGGCGGCTGGTGTCAGAGATTGTTCGATATTCTCGGATGAAAACGTGTGTCGTATAAATTTTAACGCTGCCCGTCGGTTCATGGAAAAAAGCCCGTTGCACAATATATACCACCCTTTAAATTTACATCGGCCCTTTTATCCTGGCTGCGCAAATTTCTATGCCTGTCTGAAACACTCCGGTCGACTTTTTCATTTGTACTTGTAGCGCTGGTTAAGTTATTCGTTGAAGAAACTGAACGCGAAGACACGCGTCGTTAACGTGCGAGCAGTTATAACCGAATTACACCCTCAAACTTTTAACGTCTCACATCGGAATGTGAAGTTCACGGAGATAAAGCTCATAATAATCGACACACATAACCCTGCAGTAACGATGAAAGAAAAAAAATTGAGAAGGCGAAGAAGAGAAGGCTGCCCGTTCTTATATTCTTGTACACTACGTGTAACTTCCCTTGTCTTTTGTGGTTCTCTCTCGCCTTTCTGATGTATTGTTAACTTTAATTCTAATTCTTATATGTAATGTTTTTGGGGTTAGGTTGCAAAACAGCAGGTATGCTGAACCTCGCCCATTTATCACTTGATTCATGTAACTTGTGGTGAATAAAGACGATTTATTATTATTATTATTATTAAGAAGCTGAAACATCAGAATTTAACGAGAAGGAACTAGATGTCCCCACCCATGCTTCTAACAAGTAAAGTGTGGCATTACATTGATTTATACGCGCGTATAAAAACATCATTTTTAAACGTTCTATCGATCATCGCCTCGTACCCAGCGTCACTCGTTTAACCACGTGTGCCGTCCAGATATTATTAACGGCAAACAATAACCGCGCCAGCGAAACGGCGTGTTGGACAGAGTAAACAATAATTTATCTGCGGTTGGCTGCTCGTACCAACGAAACGGAAGCCCGAAAGAAGAATAAGTGGAAGACGGTGGATGGCCGGAGCGGGTGTATAAATTGATGGCGGGGGTGGACAAAGAGGGAGCGAGAGGGTAGCACGCGAAAGCGGCGGGTGCGAGGGAGACAGGAAGCGAAAGAAGAAAAAAAAAAAAGGAAGAAGGAAATGGCAGGCTTTTCGGGTGGTGGCCGGTCGCTTTTGGCTGTCGTCCAATTTCGGGCGTTTTGAACGCGTCGGTCGGGAGAAAAGGAACCACGGGAAAGAGAGGTCCGCAGGAGAAAAAGAGAAAATTCGGCCCGCGTTCACACCCAGGTGTACACAGAGCGATGCACAGAGGGGAGGCGGATGGGGTTACCGGGGGGGAAAAAAGAGTTACGTTGGCTAAGTAAAGCGAAGCCAGGCTTTGAAGGGAACGTCCTTCTGAAGGGAGCGGTACTTCTTCATTAAAATTAACGGCACCTCTTTGAAGAGTCGGTCGCGTGGAGGGCCTCTCGTCAGAAGTGTATAAACATTCAACGTTATAATTCGCGGAGAAAAGACTGATTCAGCGCGAAGGCGCTAAATAACCCTCGTCAGCTCAAGTCACTCTCGTTCCTGAGGATTGTTTAAATCGCGCCGTAAACCACACGATTAATACGACCGCCTTGCGTAACACATTATATTCTCCTTCAATGCTCCTCTCCATGCGGCGTAATTACAGTTCACCGAACGAGCATTTGGGTTATCGACAAATACAGTATTATTAACCCTGTAGTGCATAGATTTTTAATTCAGTTGGAAAAATTAGTTTACTCTCATTTGAGGATGAAAATACCGAATCCGATGTCAGTTTTCAATTTGGAGGAAATAATAATATTTTTTGCAGCGTGTGTAGCTCAAAAATGCACTTCAAACTAGATTTTTGTCAAATTGAAGACTCAGATTCACATATTTCTTAGACCAATATGTGCGCTGTGGCACTATTTTTGGGCTGGTAAATGAGAATTCCCGACCCCTGGACTAAACAGGTGCCCTCCTTAAGGCACGCCTATGCACTAGAGGGTTAAGGGAGGACACTTCCGTATAAATAAACAATTACAGCTGCACCCACGTAAAAACGTAACTCGTGTAAAGTTGTGTCACCGACTGAAATTTCATTCCACATCCTTGCTTCACTATTTTTTTTTTTCACAACGAGTGGCCGTTTTTGGCTCAACACGAGGCACCAGGAAACACGGCGGAGCTGATGGATCCTCGATGAGCCAACCCCCGCGGCCATGCGGATGTAAATCCTACTTTCTGGCCCGATAATTTGCCGAGTCGCTCGGACGTAAGTAACGTTCCGTCGTTGAGGACGCTTAACGACCGCGGGATACGAAGTCACGTTGCATGTGCATCCAGATGGACGTTTGGATGCGGTCTCGCCGGTTCCTGGACGCGCGCAGGGATCGCCGGGGCCCCGGCGTGTTTATGCGAGCGGCCGTGCACGCTCGGCCGGAGCTGGCCGGCTACGCGCTCGCCTACACCGCTCGTCCTCCCAAACGAATTGCAAACTCGCGGCTCCTCGTCAGAATTGCAAATGCCACGCGCCGGGGGTATATTTTAAAACGAGTGCTCCCCGATAATAGCCTCGGCCCGGAATTTCATCGACACGAATCCCCGCGCCGATGGGATCGCGGGAACTGAAAAAGCTTGTTTCCCGATTTTACGCTCCCCTTCTTCCGCGCGGCTACCGAACTTCTTCGTAGCCAGTTTTATGCCACGGGCAACAGAGGGAAGCTATTTTTTTACCAGCGCGGCACGAAGAATCAGTCGTTTTACTCTGCGTAGCTTAACGAGAAGCGAAGGATCCGGAAGTGGATTAGCAGGGGACTTTCAGTTTTTGCAGACCGCGTGCACTTCTGCCGCTTTGTTCCATGGTTTTAGATAAAGCTGACAGGCCTTGAGGGGTTACATACGTTTGGCCGCGGCGAAAATGAATGATTTTGGGATTTTTTAGAGGGTTTATTTGAGGAAATAAAACGAAATACTTATTACACATGATTTATTAGCTCATAAAGTGCATGAAAAGATTCATTTACAATGATTTCTGTATTACAATATTCGTGCTTTTTGGGGTTCTTTACACCACTACAGAAAAAGTGGTCAGCGGAAATGATATTCTTATAAAATATAAAGTAATGTTGCCATTATGGTCTGTACGGGACCAATTTTTTAATTCACAAAAAAAAATAAAGTATTTTTGGCACTTTAATCTTGTTACTTTAATAAAAACTGAATTAAACAAAATATAAAGAAAAATGGATCCTCAAGTTCACCAGGTTGTACTCCATACGATTCAAGCTCAATACAGTCTGATCTCTTGAGGTTCAAGTTCCCGTTCAGTTGCCACCTTGGACTGCACGCTCCGGTATTTAATAACAGCCAAGCTCCAACGTCTTTTCACCCAGTCTACAGGGAGGCTCCGCAATAAAGACCGATACTGTCACTTAAATTTAGCGCGAATTGGAAAAATTGGCGCGACACGAACGGTACCAGGAACTCGTGCCAGTTTCTAGGTTGGCTGAATTTCGTAGAAGGCTACTCGCGCCGAGTGGATCGCGTCTGTCGCGCTGCAGAGGGGAGGCGGCAGAGAGTGGAGCAACTATTATTCACGAAGTGACGTCGCGTGCGGCTCGTAATTGTGCATCTTTTTGTCGCATCTGCGCTGTCGCTCACCGGGGAATGGCCGATGTCCAGTTGTCTCCTTACGAGCCAATTTCGGCTGTTCGTTAAAGCCGTCGAATTTGGCCGCGGTTGGCCGAATTCCGTCTCGGTCGGCGTACGCACACGCCAGTCCACGCACCGTTTCGCGACGCGAGCTCCGGTACACGTGTACGACCCGTGCAGAAACGCGGCCGTTCGTCTTTGTCGTCCGCTCGTTTCTTGTCCCCTCGGCCTGCGCAAATCGGCCACGGGATCTAACTCATTTAGCCTTTCGCGCCACATTTGCGACTGATACAAAGGTAGAATTGCTTCTCCCGGTGAGCGCGCTGGACGATTCTTGGAAACCAAAGGCACCGTATTTCCGTAGTTTTTCACGGTGGAGCTCGCGGATTTAGGATTGCAAAGTGGAGTCCGCCTCCGTTCCGTTTTACGATCCCGGCCGAGTCCTCGCGAAATTTTACTCTGTCACATCAATTCATCAGACTTTACAGTTCCTCCTTTAAACGAGTTGTACGAGAGTTTACGATTTGAGAATACGCTGATGCGGAGAGATTTGTAGAAGCTGTAAATCATTTTCCAGCCCACTGCCGTCTGCATGCTCTCTACCAGATCTCGATATTTTAATCTTGCAGCATTATCCTCTTATCGAGGAATAAGTCTGTCTATTAATTACTCTGGCGTCAGATTTATTCGCGCCATATGGCGCGCCGTGTGATCTCCTGCGTTCGCTGAAACTACGTCACACGTGTTACAGCCTTCGTTCTCATATTTTGCACTTAACGCGTTCCCTCCGATGCCGCGATAAAATAGGTTCAAGCGAAATTACGAATTTATTTCACTCGGCGCCCACATTCTTATGAACGAACGTTGGCTGTCCGTCTATCTACTAGGGTAAACGCACCAGTAAATGAACAGTTAAGGCTAATGAATGAACACTATTATAAAATTATGTTTGCAGCGCGATTGATTCCACGTGCCGCAAAAATTGTTTGGATATGAAGCAAGAAATAAAAAGAAGTCTCTAATTAATTAAGGTCGGGGCCAGATATATTGGCCGGTGAGTTTCGTGAGGAGTATTCTTCTATTCTCAAGGTTTTCTGACTCGCTCTCGCCTTGCCAGAAAAAGAGTGCGCCAGAAGTGGTGGGGATAGCGCCGAGCTCTTGACGTGTAGGCCAAACCGAGCTCTTAGCGTAGACATACATATATCAGAATAGGTGTGCGTTGTGAGGAGTATTCTTCTATTCTCAACGTTTTCTGACTCCCTCTCGCCTTGCCAGAAAAAGAGTGCGCCAGAAGTGGTGGGGATAGCGCCGAGCTCTTGACGTGTAGGCCAAACCGAGCTCTTAGCGTAGAGATACATACATCAGAATAGGTGTGCGTTAGCTGCGAAAACGAATTCACCGGCCAATATATCTGGCCCCGACCTTAGTTGCTTACTTTAATAACTTATTTTAGGTACTCATTTTAATAAAAAATGTTCATTCACTGGTACGTCTTCATTTACTGGTACATACACCCTATTCCACAGCATTCTTAAACGTAACCAGATTCGACGTGAAAAGAAAATCAGCCCCTTTGGTTCCCCATTCGAGGGAAAGACAAATGCGCAACCGGCTATTTCGTCGAGCCTGACAAATTTGTATCCTCATTATCGACCGTCGCATTCGTTCCCCGTCGCTTCGACGAATTCCCTCGGTGATTTTTGTGCGATTTCGTTGCTATTGAAAGCGACAGGGGCGCGAGCAAAATCGCCGATGGAAGATTTATCGAACCGCTCCAGCAACGAGTGGCGCACCCTCTGCAGGGTACAGGCGTGATCCTGGCGAAAATAACGCCAGCCCTTTCGACCCGTATCAATTTCGCCCCGTGGCCGTGATAAGGGATCAGGTGGATCGCGCTTATTTCGTCTCGGGGCCACGGTAAATCGTGCACGTGCGTGCCGCCCGAGCGTGCGCGGCCTTAACGCGCGTACCCACGAACGCCCGCGATCCTGCCGGCTAGAAATGGATGCGGCAATTAGGATTCCAACGAATTACGTTCCCCGGAAAATTGTAATCGCGTGGACACGAGGGGGACGCGTGTCGGTGTTGCTTTATAATTACGCCCGCGCCCTGTTGGATGATAAAACTGCGGGGCACAGCGATAGGGTTGGCAGGCTTTCGAATTACGAGTGGAGACACTTGGTAAAAATATAGAGGGCGAGAGGGAACGCGTGCTACGGCTGGGATGAAGGCGATACTGGGCTTAGAAGTAGGTCGAAGAGATGGAATAAATGTTTCTCGTAAGGGCTTCGTGTTGGAGGGAAACAATTGTTGGAGAAATTACATAGGGTGGATGTACCAGTAAATGAACACGTACCAGTGAATGAACAATTTTTATTAAAATGAGTGAAATAAGTTATTAAACTAAGCAACTAATTAATTAGAGACTTCTTTTCATTTCTTGCTTCATATCCAAACAATTTTTGCAGCACGTGGAATCATTCACGCTGAAAACATAATTTTATAATGGTGTTCATTCATTAGCCTTAACTGTTCATTTACTGGTGCGTTTACCCTACCTTCGCTTTGTAAGCGGAAAGCGATCGCGTAACATTTGACTTGTTTCTTTATATTTTTTTTTCACTTAATAAATGGTTATAAACGCCTACATTTTTCGCGTACCGTAGCGCCCGCGAAAGGCTACGTAGCTTTAGACGGGCTTAAACAGTTCACCGCAATTGGTTAGCGTGGACGAAGAAGGCGAAATAATTAAAGCGTACGTTGCTCCCTGCATTTTACACTTTTAGCTCTTGGTGCACGTTTCGCGGCACATTTGCATCCGTTAAAGGGCCGTGCGCGCCTTTTTTTATCCCTCGGGTCCAGCAAAGGGTGCAGTTGTAATTTTCAGAAGCGTGCAGTATCACGTTTCTGTAATTTCCCGTGGAAGGAAAGTTCGCGGGAAGTATGGACCTGCGCTTACTTCGCTTGGTCGCTATTTACTGCGGGAGCCCTCGTGTTACCAATTTTTTATACCGGCTTCATGCTTGTGTTCATTCCAGTCGCGCGTGTAGATAGAAATGACTCTTTTTTCTTTTTTAAAAAGTACGAGTAATAGAATTTTTTTAAAATTGAATTGAATATAAAATCGGGGAGAATGAAGTTGGAAATCGCAGCGTTACTTTTACGTTTTCCTTTAATTAATGGTCCAGTCGTGATATTGAATTTAATAGGTGATTAGTAAGAATTTAAATGAACCTGGCCAGATGAAATTGTGCCCTGGGAATAATTAGCGGGCAGCACTCGAGCTACGAGTACTCTTATGCCTGCAACGAGTTCCGAATAGTATTGCATTTTGAAACTCGCTAAATCTCTGTTAAATTGATATTTCAAATGGCATCGTTGCAGTGTAATCGCCGGGCTTATAATATTCTCAATTTATATCTCTATACTTCCCTTAATATTTCATCCCTTACGTAAAATGCAATACCTTGGTCCTCATTGAAAACCCACCCTTTGCTTTAAGTATTTCTTTCTATCGAGGTAGGAAAATAAGGAAACCTCTGATATCTGATGAACCACGAATTTACACCGATCAATTTTAATTATTCAAACTTGAGGAATATTTCTCTTCCTGTAACAAACTTTCCCTCCTCATTTCTGCATACTTCTTCCACTATTTACCTCTGATTGATTAAGGATACCTTCTATTTAAAAATCACTTATGAACAAAGCGTTTTCAATATCCAGAAAAGAAAATCCTATTTGATTCACAGCTCATTCGACTTCAATTTCCAACGTTCTTAGTGTTTTAAGAGGCGTTCCACTGTTTTGCCGTGTAACCTGAAAACGAATTTCCAAGGATCTGGTAGACGAGCCACGTGAAGGGCAGAGAGCCGGTATCGCGTTGTTCGTATCCTACGCCCCCGCTGCGTCTACCCATGGGCGAGTCGTGAGCTAGTGGCTTGGTACGGAGACAAACTGTGTGTTTGCCCCTTCATTACCCCCGAGTAAATACCAGCCGATTTTAATTACGGCCTCCGTCGTGCAACTATATCTCTTCTTGCTTGTTATTTACTCGCACGCCCGCCTAGGCCATCTAACTTTCTTGCTGACGGTTAAATGGGGGCTGTGCGGCCGAGGACGTGATTTTCCTAATCTTTTCGACTTCATCCAGTGGTGCTTCACGCATCTCTGCCCGTGGCTGGTTCGCTTCCTCTGTTTCGCGGATTTATCGTTCCCGATTTACTCTCCCAGAAATCAGGCAAAATTGAAAATTCCTCCTTGGATCATTTTATTTCCATTATCTTCTCTGTACCGAATGGTAACTCGTCGATAAACGTAATTTCAGTTACATGAAAAATACTAGAATACTAAAATACACTCTTTCCTTCTGCCATTATCAGGCGAAGGCACAGAGAGCGTGTAAATTTCGGAAATCTGGCGGACACGGAATTATTAAGTCGTCCCGCGTTATCAGTTAATTATATCTCGCGTTATTCCGCGATATCTCTCGCGCGATCGAAGCCGAAGTTGCACGCCTCCCCGTCGCGTTGATCCTCGGAGTTGGCCAGCACTTTTTGCCGTCCTAACAAGCGATTCGCGGATTAAGCCGGATTCCCAGAGGCCGGCGATAACATCGCTAGGCCTCTCTTTCCGCTGGCTTCTCCGTTGCTCTGGGGAAAGTAAGTAAGGGGGCGAAGGTTAAGGAGCGATAACATCTCCGGAATTCCGCCCCCTCGTCGATATTTCTCGCGGACGCGCCTATTACGGATCCCTCTCCTCTGCAGCGAGCACTCGGTCTTCTTTATCAGCGGCTCTCTCTCTCGCTATCCACCCCTCCTTCCTTTCCGTATTTCCGTTATCTAATGTTTATGGACGAGCTGATCCGCTGTACAGCAGCCGATCGCTCTTTAAACGCAGCCACCCGAATTTATTCCCCGCCGTTTCACGCTTCCTCCACCTCTCCGCGGCTACGAGGCAAGATTGTTCGAGTCTAGCCGATGGATCTGCTCGGTTTCCCCGGTTTAAACGTCACTTTCGACGCCACGCAGCAGTGAAGATGCAGAGCATCTCGTTGTAAGAAATAAACACAGTGTATTAGGGGATCTCTCGGTTGAAATTTTTCAGAAAATTTATTCTTTTTTATAGGATATATTTTTGTAGTATAACATCTGTTGCCCTGTGAAAGTTTTACGCCAAAATTCGTAATGACATAGAATATAGATTCTACATAACTAATTCATACTCCGAACGCAGGTATGAGTCGAAAACACTTTGAACACGTTTTTCTGGAAATACGATATTTCGAAACGGTGACAGAAAATCAGGAAAATGAAAACCTAACATTTTCCTTTTTCCACCCACAAGTACAAAGAATTGCCGCGCAGCCAGAATTGACAGAGTGGCGTTCTCGCCGCATCGCAGCCAATTGCGAAATATCGATGGGACGTTAACCGTTCCGCCGGTTAATTTACTCTGGCGAGACTCGAATTGGAATTCCTGCCTAGGGGGGCTAAGCAACGACGTATCTAAATGGTAATGGGTTCGCGTCACGCTAAAGAAGCGGAGCCGGCTCTCGTCTGGCTAAAACGTACAAACGAAACGCCAGCAGCCGTCAGGTGGCATGCCTCCATCGGTGATTCGCGAAACATCAGCGAATACTGAATATCGCCTGCGTAATACACCGGGGCTTTATGGTCTGTCAATTACCACACGTAAGAAAACACGCGAAAATGCCAGGCAAGACGGAGCGGAAGGTTTTGCCTCACGAAAGCCATTTGCCTCGCTATGGGAGCAACGATGTTGAATATGTTAAGAGAGAAGGACTCGCGTTAACGAGGTTCGACGATCCTTTGCGCGCAGAAAATAGCCGTGAAATGTTGGGAAAATTGCGCGAGCGATAATTTTGTGGCGCCGTTATTCGTTGCAGTTGGTCCAATTGGGAAGTAATTAAACTTGAATTATGATTATCTTGTAGGCTGTAAGTGGCTAACAGAACTAATAAATTAGAAAATCGTCTTTTAAGGAATTTTTCCATGGTAGGGTAGATGTCCCAATTACTGCCACCTTAAGATTATAACTGAACTTCATTTAACCATTTCACGTGTTGTTTAACCTAAAAATCGTCTCAGATTGAAACAATATTATTTAACATCTCTTTAATTAAAAAAAAAATAGTTTTATGAATTAAGTATGAAGAATTTATTAATAATTAATTAAAATTCGCGAGCGATCCTAGTGTACCTATAACTGTCACCTCAAAAATCATCTTGTCCGTATTACTGCCACCCAATAACTGTCGGTCCTAATAACTGTGACCACATAACTGACGGTCCCTATTATTGACAATGAGACCCGATTACAGTGGGTCCTTTTTACTAAGACTCGATTAGGTACTGCCAGTCCTTTTTACCGATTAATAGCCAGAATTATCGGACGCATAGTTTATTATAATTTAATATATGTGTACATGTAATATATATCCATAATTTAATATCACAGCATCCCACGCTACACGTGATTTTGAGGTTAGGAATTGGAACTTTGAGAGATGACAGTTATGCGTACTTCACGTTTTTTTGTCCCGAATACTGCCAACAGTAATAGGGACAAGCCCAAAAATTTTGTCCCTAATGATGTCACCGTTAATTATTATAATTTAACAATAAATATTATGTATTTTATTCGTTACATCATTAAAGTAATTCTTCTAGACCGGAATAATTCATTTTATGCAATAGATAGAGGTTGAATAGTAAAATTGCGGCCCTTTCTTTAGTACGATTTCGCCATCACTTCCTACTAACGTTGTCGCGTTTTTGACGCTCAAATGGCACTTTCATTTTTCAATATTATTTTTTAAGCACTAGGTACATATGAGTACATATATTTGTTTTATTTTTATGTAAATCAGAATCTCCGTTTAATAATAACATTCTTTTGTACATTTTTTTTCATACGTTACGTTTTTATCACATAAAATAAATAAAGTGGCAGTAATTGGGACATCTACCCTACCTTTTGGACCTGTATTTGTGAAATTTCTATAGACTTTGCTTTTCAAATTAGGCTTCCACAGTAATCAGTTAGCCCGTTCGTAGGGGCTGCCCTTATTAATATGTGCTCCGTCTTGCGAAATATCGAATTTAATGTCGCCTCGCAACTTATCTCGCATAGCTCCTCTTCCCTGGCTTCTCGTTTGATACTAAATGAAATACTTGGTTCATCGCGAAGACATTGTACCATCTCCCAGCGATAAGTAATATCGTAGCGGAGTGCATAAAGTTCATAACACGTGTATGCTTTGGTAACTCTCCATTCAGCCGATGCTTCGCATGATGGAAGCACGTCAAAGGGTAAACTTTATTCGACGGCATTCCTTGTGCAGTGGCTCCGACCGAGTCGGATAATCGAGACTCTATTGTGCTGCTAATAATATTAGCCCTCGAGACAAGCACCGCGTTTTCCGCCGTCCCGCGCCAGCAATTCGCAAATGCCGCTCTCAAAAGGAAATCATAGTGTTTGGCATTTTCAATTTACTCGTTTCTAGCTAGAAAAGCTCCAAATTTTAATCAGGATTTGCAGATATTTTGCAGTGAAGTTCTGAAAAATACAATCCTCATTTTGTTTCACAATTAAGAATATAGTGTAGGTACTCATACTGTACCTTGTTCAAGGAGATTTACCTTGTTTACCAGGAGACACAGGGGGCCCACGTTTAAACAAAAGGCTATCATTTAATTTTCATAAGCAATAAATAACATTTTCAAAAAATACACAAGTGGCAAAAAGGTACAGTTAAAACTTGCGAAACAAATGTATACCTATTTATTTGTAATTATAATATTTAGGGGGGCCCACCCACAACAAAAGGCTATCGTTTAATTTTCATAAGCAATAAATAACATTTTCAAAAAATACACAAGTGGCAAAAAGGTACAGTTAAAACTTGCGAAACAAATGTATATTTATTTGTAATTATAATGTTTAGGGGGGCCCACCCACAACAAAAGGCTATCGTTTAGTTTTCATAAGCAATAAATAACATTTTCAAAAAATACACAAGTGGCAAAAAGGTACAGTTAAAACTTGCGAAACAAAAGTATATTTTTTAGTAATTATAATGTTTAGGGGATCCACCCACAACAAAAGGCTATCATTTAACCCTGTAACTCCCAGTGTTGCACCGGTGCAACACTCATTTTGAATGTGCGTAAAATTCTATCGTCTGTTTATATTTAACTTTCGGCACGGAATGGAGAAAAATTGAAATAATCAATATTCAATTTTGATCTAGTTATCCTATAGAACCATTATATGTATATATACACTAATATATATATATTATCTCACAATTTTGAAATAACGGCTCTGGGCGTTAAAGGGTTAATTTTCATAAGAAATAAATAACATTTTCAAAAATACACAAGTGGCAAAAAGGTACAGTTAAAACTTGCGAAACAAATGTATATTTATTTGTAATTATAATGTTTAGAGGACCCACTTGGCATCAGATGAGTTGACACTCTTGCCAATCCGCCACAGCTTGCCATTAAACGCCTGTTAATCAACCAAAGCCCAGTTATAACATCTCAATTAAACGTGCCAACATTAAAGTCCCGTTGCACCTCTTATAACCTAGGTACTTCCCTTCAATCAAAGTTACATGCTACCGTTCAGAATTCCAGAACCCCCAGGCAGCTTTGAAAAGACTTTCCGCAAAGATTCTGTCGGCCACTTTGAAAAGTCCTTGCTTTGATGAACACGAGACGAGAATCGCGCGGCCCGCTGCACGGCAACTCGATGGGGCAAAACCTACACGAGAGTAGAACGTTTCCTTCGAGATCGCGGCCACGAAATCGGCGAGGAAGCAGAGTAGAGAGGGTCGCGTATAATATACTGATTTTCGCGTCTATGCGGAAGGGATATACATATTCGCCTCACGTCCGTGCCAGATTTCCTTGAGTTATACCAGCAAATGTCGAGGAAAATATGTTGTTCGGAACGTTGCAGCTTCGCGGCGACAAATTTTTCACGGCTGTGCATCTGGCGCCCGATGTTTTACACTCGCGGACAGAACGTTCGCAGCTTTGTCGCGAGCCCCAATTTATTCTTTGATTGCGCCATTGTGCGCTCTCGCGTCCCCCTTTATGTACTCCCAGCAAGAAAAGGAAGGCCACAGTAGATAGAGGCGTTATCAGTGTTTCAGCGGCGGTTGCCTTCCTTTCTCTGGCAAATTCGTGCGCGATATGAATTGCGCGGTATACGTATACCTATACGTGACCCCGCGGACGGCGAAAATTGTTGCGGCGGGCATTTTCATTTCGATCGGAGGCTGGAGCAGCGCGCTATCTCGGACATGCGGCAGGTCGGTTCGCGAAATCGAACGGGTAATTTTCTGTGCTGTCTATCGCAGCGCAGAAACTTCTTTCGCGATTGCGCTTAACCAGATTTGGCGTGACAATAAATTCTTCATTCCGATCTACTTCTTCCACGAGGCGCGACCCGCCATGCGGAACCGTCCGGTTCTACAGTCGGTTTAGAGTGGCTGTGCCTTTTGCGGTAGACAGAGGCGACCTTTTTAACTGTGCTCCGTTACGCATAATTTACGTTCATTATCTTTAATGGGCGGGCTATTAAGAGGGGCGCGAGTAATAGTATGGCAATACCACTAATGCTTCCGCTCCTCTTACTTTATACCGTCCCCCCCCTCGTGCCCCTTTCCTCCCCGTTCCTTTCAGCCAGCCGGTCGTTTCGCCATTTTTCTGCCAGCCACGGTTTAGAGGTCCGCGCTAGGAAAACGATGCCCGCTGCTAGTGGAGAGGGGGCATTACTCTTCGCCCGGGAGAATGCAATAATCGGTACGAACGATCGTTCCCGCCGAATAAAAGTATTTTTTACACCGCGCGGAACCGTTCGAACGGGTAATTCGATAGGAATCGATGGACGCTCGTTTTTCTTCCTTTGTTCATCGATGTCCACGCGTTTCACCGGCGATAACGAGCGCATAAATCTGCGCGCCGCTTTCTCTGGAGGCGGCTGCGAAATCCTCCTCGACCCCTCCAGGGCTCCATCGCGATTCATCAACGCGCGCCGTTCCCGTAAATTCGCCGGCCGAGGGCCGTGCTGCGCCCAGCACCTCGATAATTAGTTCATTCACGGATGGTCGGTATCGTGGGGCGGGGGAATTTTCTTCGAGGGTGGCCGAACGCGTTGGTCATCGTGGATTGATTTTCCTGATTCTCCGCGGAATGGCCATCGGGGACAATTAGGAGACTTTGCATTGAAAACTAAGTAGCGACAGAGAAAAGACCGGATTCTCTCTCTCTGAACAAATCCACATTCATATCGTCGCCGTACAATACACTTAAGTACTCTCGTGTCGTGTAAATACGTCGAGCTCGCTGCAACTTTGCCACTCGTCACATCCCCAGTGCTGGATTTACCCCTTAGGCTAACAAGATTGAAGCCTAGGACCCCGTTTAGCTGGGGGCCCTTGATTCAAAATTTTTTCTTCGAAAAATTTATCAAAAAATCTTGCCGAGGGTTAGTTTTGATATTCAATGTTAATTTTGAAATTAAATTCTTATGTATTATGATAAAAAATCAACCCAGCGTTATTCTATTTTTTATATTTAACCGAGGGCCCCCCGAATATTCAGTTTAGGTTAGGTTAGGTTTTACTATTAGTTTTGATATTCAATGTTAATTTTGAAATTAAATTCTTATGTATTATGATAAAAAATCAACCCAGCGTTATTCTATTTTTTATATTTAACCGAGGGCCCCCGAATATTCAGTTTAGGTTAGGTTAGGTTTTACTATTAGTTTTGATATTCAATGTTAATTTTGAAATTAAATTCTTATGTATTATGATAAAAAATCAACTCAGCGTTATTCTATTTTTTATATTTAACCGAGGGCCCCCCGAATATTCAGTCAGGGCCCCCGAAAAGGTAAATCCGGCTCGTCACATTCCATCTTATTTCAACTATCCCCAGCGACATACCTAAATATATCGCGGGGGAGGATCGATCAGCACTCATTTGCGACAACATGATTTCACGCGACTCGTTTCATTGCTGCCCTCCCCCCTCGCAAAAATGTATCCCCCAAGTTTGCCGGCGCACGATGACTCGTCGCCGTTCAGCGGATTCGCCCGGCCGCCGGTGCAGCGTTCTGGCACGAGTATCTCCGAATGTCTCTCACCCTGTCACTTAGCGTCCCAAAGAAATAACATTTCCTCCTTCAGCATCAGCGCGACATTGTCGACGTCGTCGTGGCCGTTGTCGCGGCGCTCGTTGTCCGTCTCCTCCTCGTCGGACATCCCAGTTTCACTTCTTTCTGGACGACACCGCGCCCGGCGGATCCCTGTCCCGCCGTATTTTTCTTCCTCCACGACCGTAGACCCACCCTTGCTAAGCGTTGCGCAAGTGTCAGCTTGAATAATACATGTACGCGCGCTGCTCGGTGTATTCCGCTTGACGTTGCTTGTCCTGCACGAGCCTGGCTAAGCGGGCTTGGTGCGGTTAGTGTGTACAACGAGCCGTAGCGCCAGGATTACGCGTATCGAGGAAACTTGAATGTGTTCGTACGATCCTCGACAATGGTATATATTTGGATACCTAAGTAGTAAGAGCCTCCGCGAACGGAGCAACAGTGGCGCAATTTATTCTGCTGCCACGTACCAATCTCTGCCCATTCAGGCTCTATGATTCTAAGAATAGGGTGGATTAGATCCCAACCCAGAAATTCAAAAGATTATGCAACTTTCGAGATATGTAGAAGATACATGGATGTGTATAACGCAATTTTTTTTGCTAAGTAAATTCACTCTACGGGGATGAAATTGGCCCCTGAAAATTCGGTTGTTTCCAATTTCGTCTTATAATTTGCGAACTGTAGGAATTGCAAGTTACCAGATGATACTCCTAATTAACAGAAGTAACTTTTGTCGGGAAACTTTTTTGTATCCCCTCCACTTCGCGAGTTACAACACAAAATCGGAAAATAACCGCACTTTCGGGGGTCAATTTCACCCCCTCAGAGTGAATTTGGGCAGCAAAAAAATTGCGTAACACATACCTAAATATCTTCTACAGATCCCCAAAGTTTCATAATTGTTTGAATTTGTGAGTTAAGGATCTTTCCTTGTCAGTTGAGATTTAGGTATTCAGGAGATTCACAGTGAGTTAGTGAAGGGTTCAGTGTCTTACTTTTGTCTGAACGCTGAATCTTTTTACCCTGGTTGCGTGTGTACACTCAGCTCAAACGATTGTGGCCGTTCGAGATTCGATTGCATTCGAGGTTACCAGGGCTGTTTTTTTTACATCGCTAACATTCTATAGTATTTCATGAACATGCCGAGGGCACTGCCAAGCCACAGGGTCCCGTCTCGAACAGTTCTAATTCATGTTGAAACACCACTGTAGCGGTATCTGCCTATGATCCTCATAATTATATAAATCTGCGCGATCGGCTATGTTCGCGATGCTGTAGCGTAAATAACACCAAGAATAAATGTCACATGACTTTTATTGGAATGAACCTCAAAAAAAAATCATAATAATTTTGGCACTATAAACGATAAAGTTCTAATGTCCAAAGTAAATAAATAAACGGATTTATAATGGAAGACACAAATAAATAAAGCGGGATGGTAGGGTAGTAAAGAAAGAAATGGAAACGAATGTTATATAGGTATTTCGTAGAGATGGCAAGGGTTAGGAAAGCAGAATACTGAGATGAATAAAGCCTTGTGGTATTTTATTCGTAGCAGTCTTCATACATTAAAATCTAAGACGCTCATTATTAGTGGAAATGTGTAGAGCAGAGAAATACGCATTTATTTCAAAATCTACTATCCATTATTTTATGTTAACAGCGGGGAAAATAAACATAACCCAAGCAATGTAAATTAAATTTTGTGACAGGACTGCGCGAACGTGTCTCATATTAATAATAATCCGTTTACTTCACGCTATATCTGCCACAGTGGTGTTTCAACATGAATTAGAACTGTTTTAGACGGGACTCTGTGGCTTGGCAGTGCCCTCACCATATTCATGAAATACTATAGAATGTTAGCGATGTAAAAAAAACAGCCCTGGTAACCTCGAATGCAATCGAATCTCGAACGGCCACAATCGTTTGAGCTGAGTGTACCAACAGGAACGCAACATTTATATAGAATTGTGTTGCTTCAATTTCCAATAGGTTCTGTTAATAGTTCACGTCGTTACACGACTGTGTATATGTTTCAGGGATTGCCTTCGACGTGAATTGGATGCAGTGACTTCCGCAGGAGCTTGCCACGCGGTAAGTGCATCTTATCTGAAGATTGTAACTCCGCCGTAATATAAAATAAGCATTGAGCTCTGAACGAAGTGGAGAGTGAACACTGAACAGCAATGGGAAGAAGTAAAGGCAACAGCGGTCCGAGGGAAATAGAAGACAAGCGATCAGCCTATGCTTCTTTTACCCTATTATCGTTCTCTATCTGTACTATCATGTAGTATCGTAGAACCTAAATTATAGTTCCACTCAATGAGAATAAATAATGACACAAAGATAGCACAAAGAACACTCTAAATTCCCCAAAAAAGGTTGTGGACTGTCCACGTTACCTTAACCCTTTAGCGCCAAACGTATCATATATGATACATTCTTTTTTTTGCCGTTTCCCCGTTTGGACTCGCATTTCGCTGTTTGCAACAGTTTAAGACAAAGTGAAACATGTTTAGTCTAGTTTTATTCACTGAAGAAAGTTGGATCTATCTGAACCCTGTATTCTTTGGTTTTATGTATTTGACTTCGGAAAAAATAAATTTAAAAAAAAAAATAAAAAAAAATTTGTATGATCATTTTTAACGATAAAAACAAAGCGAGATATTTTTCCTTCAACGGCATCTAGCTGCAGGCGCTAAAGGGTTAAGGAAACTTACCGCTCTTGATTACAGAACCAATAACCAGCCTCCCCAAATCCACGTCAACGTTCTCCGCACGCCGCGAACGAGCTTCACTCGAGCGCCCCTTAAAATCGCAAAGCAGGCCAAGCTCGCCGAAAATTCCGTGACGTCGGAGCATTCGGTGCACGATTTCGCGTGGAAACGATTCATTCAAGTGTCAGAAACTCGGCTCCCTATCGGGGGGAGGCCCGGAGAAAGGGCTGAAAAGAGAATAAAAGGAGCGGGGAAAAAAACACGCGATCCAAGAAAGCAGCGCCGCTCCAGTAGGTAAAATACACCTTAACACGGTTAGCCGAGCCATGAATAAATTTAGCGCGGCGACCGAGATTACCAGGCCGAGAAAGTAATGATATATAGGGGAATAGACGGGACCTTACCCCTTTCCAGCATCGCGACGACGTTATCGAGCAGCTCCCGCCTCAGCCCCTCCGGGCGCTCAGGCGGCCCCGGTATGCGCGTGTGCTTACACGCTCACCATATCGGCGACACGTATGAAACGTCCGCGGGAAAGCCCGAGTCAAAAGCCTGGGGAGAGGCTGGATGGGAGAGGAGAGAGAGAAAGAAAGAAAGTCTCATCCAGAGGGGTGGCGAGGGGGTGACTCGCTCGAAAACATTTGCAGCGAATCGGATTAACGCGGGTATTGAATCCCGCCCGCGGCTTTCTCGTCGGCAAAATGAAAAGCGGGCCAGGTAAAAAGGCGTATTAAAAAATAGAGGCTAGAAGAGGAGTGGGGAGAGAAGGGAAAGGAGGGGACGTGGCAGTGTATACACGGATACTGGTAAATGGCGAAGCAACGCGAGGGAAGAGAGAGAGAGGAAGAGAGAGAGAGAAAGAGAAAGGAAGGAAGAAGGAAGGAGATACAGAGGACCTTCGATGAAATCTCATCTCTTTAATGGGAGAAACTTTTCCGGCGAGCCAAGTCATCTCCCTTGAGCTTTCTCATCGAGTGTCGGATTTCTGGCTGATCACGCTGCCAACGACACAGACTCACAGACACCCTTGAATCCGCGCGGGGGGCGGGGGAGGGGCACCCTGCCTTTTCTTTTCTTTCCTTTGCCTCTCATCCGCCCTTGTTTTTTGTTTTCGCGAGAGTTAACGCCGAAAGGGGCCACGTCGTGTTTTTTAATCATCTCGAAAAGGAGCCCAGGCCGCGTCCTGTCTTGCGTTAGAATCGACGCGCGCTGCAGCCCGTTACCGCGTCGATGGCGAGGCTGAGCGACAGGTCGTTAACGTTAATCTGTTAGAGGGGTGTTCGGCGCGAACACGAGTTTCAACCGTCGGGGCTCGAGTTTTCCGAAAATTACCTGAAAACTGTTTGGTAGGTTTTAAACACTTGACGTTTTTGTCACGTTAACTCGGCATGTCGAGTGAACCCGAGCGTTTGATCGTTGTATTCTTGCGATTCGAACGAATCTGCCTTTACAGCGATATTCTTCTCGATATACCTTTCCAGGTTCGTCGATATCCTGTCAGAATTATCGTTCGGTTGCAACGTTCGCGCACGGAAGTCCTCGAGGTTCTAAAATATATAAATCACGCGAGAGCAGCTTTCAGATACGCCGAAGATCGTGCACTTTTCAGTTACTCTTTAGGTGGGAAAACAAGTTCTTGCTTCTTAAGATCAATGTTCGTATCAGTTTTCCCCGGCTTTAGAAACACTCCGAAAGAGCAGTTTACTCGGCGCCTTTAAAGGCGCGCGGAGAAATGGCGAGTAAACTTGAAAAAGGAAGCCCGCGCTGAAAACCGGGATAAATGTAATGTGTATCCTTGGATGAGATGGCTTCGAAATAAAAGCCGCGTTACGATGATTTCTCGCAGGAGAAACAGGGAACTTAGCTTTTTAATAACCCGGAATGAAAATCCACCCCGAAGGACGTCGATGTATCAGGCGACGTAGCTACTTAGTTATTTTCGTTCGAGCATTTGAATTTGCCGGAGCAATTATAGGAGCATCTTCGAAAGCGCCTTTGCGATTCGTCTAGCAGGCAAGGATGGTAATTTGAAGGCTGTGACGAAACCAAAGAGCGACCAACTCGCTGCGAATACGCGTTTGCGCCGCACAATCACGAGTACGTTTACGTGAATGCGATGCGAGCACGGTTCGTTGGAAACTGGCATCGCAAAGTCATAATTAGTTTAATTAGTTTCCCCTCCGCTTCTCGCGTTTCCTCGCAGCGTCTTGCGTCACGGGACGCTTTCTTCGCTCTCGGATCGTTCTTTCCGCTTCCTCGGAACTCGCTAAGGCGAGTCGGAATTCGTGGAAACTCTATTTCAAACGCATCCAACGGGTCACAGACGTGTGAAAAAGGCGATTTAGGAGGGGCGATGCTCGGAGATATTCTTGTCAATCGTAAATGCTGTCTGTCCCTTTTCACGGCTGATCTTCGACGATCCGTGCGCCGTAACAAACATCCCCGCGCGTTGTTTGTCGCTCGCAAGGTTTCACGCTGAGATAGGTGCACGTTCCCGTGCTTTCTTCGCTTTCGTATAACTCAATTTGACACCTAAATTCTCCTTTCCTTCGATACCTTATTCACGGCAAGGGGACATTCCCGTCAATTTAGCAGATAAATAGATAGGCATCTTGCTCGCTTACCAATTGCGAAGGAAGCGGAAGATAAATGTAGAAGGGGTTATAATGTTATTTATGAAAAATAATGTTATTTCATTAAATAATAAAGAAATATTAAATAAAGAAATTAGCAACTCATCGCTTCATCCTCAACTTCCTCGAAAACCCACCCACGCAACCCCAATGGAAATTACCATCCACCCCACACCCGATAAGTACGTTGAACGCCCGACGTTCGCATGACTCCGTTTCCAAATCCACGCCGGTCTCTCGCGTATCTCACTCCGTGAGGCCACTTATTTACCATTCTGCCGGCGTATTTCGCGCACTTGGACCAGACCTGCAAGCCCACGCCTTCGCATTCGGATAGACCGCAATGGCCGCGAGTCGAGTCGTCCGTAACCTCGAAATCGGCTTTGCCGAGTATCGAGGAGCCCCGGGCAGCACGATCCGCACGTATCGTTGGAACATTCGACCGCACTTGCTAGCTACTTCGCGGCAGGCATTCGCGATTCGTCCGCACAGTTTCCTACCTCCTCCAACCCTCCTTCGACTCCCTCCCGGTATCAGCCCGTTCGTATCTCGCGGCACTGATGGAGAACGTAGGTTTTACGTCTTATCGGCGCGGCGGGGAGCGTAATCGTAGCCGGGCCGATCTCGTGGCCGCGGCCATGGATCTACGATCGGACCAGCCGGTGAAAAATGGACCGTCCTGGACCTTATACGGGGGCGGGCCTGGCCACGCGAGCACAGCGCGCGCTACGTGACCCCGGCAAGACTTCATAAATCCGGCATCAATATCGACGAGAAACGTGTGCCTGGCCCGGCGTCGTCTTTTCCTCTCACGTTCTCCGCGCACGCTACGCTACTCGCGCGTAATTTATTACGATCGCCGCTGCTCCCCGCTCTCTCCCGAGCTGGCCGACTTCACGCCGGCCCCACGATTAATAGAATCTGTCTATCGCACAACGCCTCGCGTCCCTTCTTTCTCCTGGATCCCGTAGTCTCAGGTATTAAATCGATGGGACGCTTTCGAGTCGCCTTTCGGGATTCCAAACGGAGCCGTTGTGACCATTCTGGAGGTTCCCAAGCGGGAGGGTGGTGTTGTTGGGAAATGTAAGGGATTTGCTGAGGTATTTTCTTGTTTACGAATGGTGGAAAGTACTTCGCTCGCGAACGTGTGGATTGCAGGTTGATCGGAAGGTAAAATATTCTTATTTGGTATGCAGGCTTTTTACCGGAATCCCACTGTCGCCGTTGTAAGTCTCTTAATCGTTCATTCCAGGCGAATAAAGTAAAGCTTCGGTGGATGAAAAGTAGTATAAACGGCGCCGCGGGCGAAAAAAAAGGCGGGTCGCTTGACGGGATGCATATTTCATCGCATCGACGCAATCCTTGACTTCCGCGAGGCGTTCAGGTCTCTCGAGGGATCCTGGGAGAGATGTCTTTTGCAATCGAACGAGCCACCGGTCTACATCTTGATTAAAGCGATTGTTTCACGAGGGTTCGCCTTTGTCGGCGACGCTACCTTTTTTTCCCCTCGGAACACGAGTCTGGCCCGCCGTTTTCCTTCGGGGGAACGTCCGAGCGCGATATCTACTTAATTACCGAAGCTTTTGTAAGCGAAACGAGGCGAATGCTCGGCGGAGAGGGAGCGTTGGAGGAAGCGAGGTCTGCTCGAGGGAAAAAAAGGCGGAGGGGTATTGCGTTGATACCAAATGCTGGAAAAGGCTGGAGAAAATGTCCGTGGGTAAGGGGCATTTACATGTAAATGGTCCCACGGTTACGAAAGTCTCGTCGGGCGGGGCGAGGTGGGGCGAAGTTAATGAGGCCCGATCGCGAGGAGGAAGAAGAGAACGACTGCCAGATGGAAGGAACGGCTGCGCCGAGGAAAGAAACGCTGGATCGTTCTCCGTTTCGTTTCGGTTCGGACTTTCGTCTGTCGTTAACATCCCTCAAGCCTCTTGCTTCCCCGCCGTTCTTGTCTGCTTCGCGCCCCCGAAGGATGTCAGCCTTTTTGCACCGCGCGGCCAATACAGACTCCGGAGAAAATCAAACTCCCATTCACGACCCACTGTTTCTTCCTCCGCTGGCTATTTACGCGTGGCCCCCTTTCCTTCTCACTAATACCTCTCTATCCTTGCCAGCATTTAGTGAATGCAATTACTGCGAGAAGGGAGATTGCGCGAGTGGAGGCCTTCAAGCGGAGGCATCGTTAGCTGTCCACTGGTGGTTTGTGGTTTAACAAACGCGTGATATAATAATTAAGATAAGGCGATGATTGTGTCTAAGGTCGGGGCCAGATATATTGGCCGGTGAATTCGTTTTCGCAGCTAACGCACACCTATACTGATGTATGTACCTCTACGCTAAGAGCTCGGTTTGGCCTACACGTTAAGAGCTCGGCGCTATCCCCACCACTTCTGGCGCACTCTTTTTCTGGCAAGGCGAGAGCGAGTCAGAAAACGTTGAGAATAGAAGAATACTCCTCACAACGCACACCTATTCTGATGTATGTGTCTCTACGCTAAGAGCTCGGTTTGGCCTTCACGTTAAGAGCTCGGCGCTATCCCCACCACTTCTGGCGCACTCTTTTTCTGGCAAGGCGAGAGCGAGTCAGAAAACGTTGAGAATAGAAGAATACTCCTCACAACGCACACCTATTCTGATGTATGTATCTCTACGCTAAGAGCTCGGTTTGGCCTACACGTTAAGAGCTCGGCGCTATCCCCACCACTTCTGGCGCACTCTTTTTCTGGTAAGGCGAGAGCGAGTCAGAAAACGTTGAGAATAGAAGAATACTCCTCACAACGCACACCTATTCTGATGTATGTATTTCCACGCTAAGAGCTCGGTTTGGCCTACACGTTAAGAGCTCGGCGCTATCCCCACCACTTCTGGCGCACTTCTTTTCTGGCAAGGCGAGAGCGAGTCAGAAAACGTTGAGAATAGAAGAATACTCCTCACGAAACTCACCGGCCAATATATCTGGCCCCGACCTTAGTTGTATGGGATAGTTGGACGGCGACTTTTGTCGCGCGATGTGCCTCTGATATTTGTTAGGTCGTGCACTGAAAATAGAAACATGACAGACGTACGAAGGACTTGGTGTGTATTACGTTGAAGCGAGTGCCAGGCTTGGCTGGACCAGCAAATAGTTGGAAGCCTTACGCTCGTATATCATCGGGGAAGGATTTGTGCGATGCACAAACTCGCGTGTACGTACGGCTTTGTTGGCTGAAGTGAAGGTAACGCCGCGTATGGAACTATAAGTCATGAACAGTTTTCGTTGTATGAACAGCGCTGCGTTTGACATGTCGAGGCGGTGGTGCCTACATGTTGCGCTTTACGTTCGAGGAAAAACAAACAGTTTCGTTATTGGTTTATCGCTGGGGGAGTTATGGCTCGTATTAAAAGGCTATGACTGTGGATTGTCTTTGCGATACGAACGTTATAGAATCCTGACTTCTCCGATCATCGGTTTGTATGCTTCTTCGGTGCATTAAAAGCGGGAAAAAATTTCAATTCTAATCAAAACCCTGAGGATTTAAAAATCCTTTTTGCTTCTGCATAAGGATTCGCGACAACGATCAATTTCAATTTTACGTTAATGTTAATGAGGTCCATTGCACAATTTTATACTTCTTTCTTCTTCGAGGCTAGTAGCAAGTGGCATTAAATTAAGAAAGTGCACGATGCACTTACATCTCCTCTCGCAAAAGCTCGCAATTCCAGTCAGTGGAATTGATGCGTCGAAATCTCATTCTTAGACCCCAGGAAATCTTGCATTAACCAGCTAGAGGTCCGTTATGAATCCGAGGCATGATGAATACGCTTCAGAAGCATCTAGCTGACGTCAATCTGTAATTGCATTTCCCGTGACGTGTGGATGCATTTTGGTCGAATTGCGCCGGATTATCTGTTCTCGATGCACGATAGGTTCTACGTTAGAGCTGAGGCTGGCCTAGACCTAACTGGCAGGTAGCTGCACCAAGCGAGCTTTTCGGGAGGCTTTGCTCTTAATTGGGAATTATCTTGCAATTAAAACGATGTCTGCCTTGCCCTTTGGCAGTGCATTCAACCGATACCAATGGAAGTCTAATCAGGCAACCCTTTTCAACTGAAATTCCGTGGGTCCATTCATAGTCGATAGTGAATCAACGTTTATCCGTTAAAACAATCGACACGGCTCACGTCCTCCTCGATTACCATGTCACACATGGACGAAAAGATCCGAGGATAGTTCCCGGTTCAGCCCCAAGGATGTCACCATTTTTCCACCTTATCCGTTCGACGTGGCGCACTCGCTACCAGGGATAAAATAGAGCAGCTGAGACGGGGACGCGGTTGTAGGCCGAATATACCGAGAGAGGAGCGATGGACACGATAGATCCGTAGACATTGAATCGGCCCCGTGTAGCCAATCATTGGAGGATCCTCCCATTCCCTGTTTAATCGTCTCAGCAACCTGGGTTCCGGCGGGCCGATAATGAATACGCCCCGTAGCGCAGTTAGGTACATCTGCAGCCGGCCACCGAGAC
Organism: Andrena bicolor; assembly: GCA_960531205.1. Classification (NCBI taxonomy): domain Eukaryota; kingdom Metazoa; phylum Arthropoda; class Insecta; order Hymenoptera; family Andrenidae; genus Andrena; species Andrena bicolor. The sequence continues at coordinate 1,949,905 of OY482668.1, read as the reverse complement.
ACTCTCGCGAAGATCTCGAAAAGTTTGATACCCGCGGCTGGCTGCGAAACGGGATCAACTTTCCCCGCGGTCTAGAGAAACGGGAGGAACGCCATCAACGCCGAAACGAATTATCGAATCTATCGGCGGGTGGTCTGGAATTTTTTCATCGATAAAAGGGGCACTTTGAATCAGCGGCTAGGCTTCTGAAGTGATGGCTGGTGATGCGATACCATAATCTTATATTTTAAGAAAAACTTTCGATTTTTTATTTCGGGTGAGTCTGTTTTGAAATATCATGCACACCGTTTTTTTTTGTTTTTTTTTTATTAACCGTCGGAGTTAGGCATTTCTATTTTTTAAATTAAATTTTTTTATCATCTTAAAATATGTATAAATCAATAAAAAAAGAAGTTTTACCTTGTCTGTTACAGTTTTCTTTGAAAGAAATCCTACATTTTTTAAGGTACTGCACGAGAATGTACCCTTGTGGTATTTTCTGGTTCACTGTCTCTGCATTTGCAACAACGTACTGTCACAGATTTCAACTTGCGACGTAGCAAGTGAAACGAGTACCGATCATACATAGGTGTATTAACAGTGAAACAAATTTCTCTATGGCACAGTTTAATTCAGAACACAATCTCTCGTACTACGGTGAAATTTTTTATTGGCCAAGTAATTAGCAATTTCCATTGAATATTCCACCGTGAAACGATACCTATCGCATAGGCCGACACAACACGCGGCACGTACAATTCGTCCCTGCCGTCGGCTGTCAACGTAATTACACGTACGGGGACCATTAGACACGCGCGACGCTTACAAACGACTCAAACCACCTGCGAAATCGTCACTTTGTTCCGCAGTTAAATCATGCCAAACTCGGGGCCCCACCGCTAGCAGATGCATCGCCTGTGCACTTCACCCTCGTTCCAAACGGTGCACCATGCACACTATCGACATTAATCTTTTGCTGCGTGTAGAATCGTCGAAACGTGCTCGTTGCACTGAGAAAGGTGGAGAATCACTATAAAATTAAAAGTTCGAGTCGATTCGACGTACTTCGATGTGACAGAGCTTTCTGTTAAATCGATGCGTCACTATTTCCTCAGCTCGTCTTCGAGAAATTGGAGGAAACGAGGGGCTGTTACTGTTCTACCATAAAGTAGTAGATTTTGTCGACTATCCAATTACCTCAATTAACAAAGTCGCGCAACAATTACGTTTGCAGAAATTTCAGAATTAAATTTCTCGATCTTTGTGATCGGAAATATGTACACTCGTTTATTCTAACGTAAAAGATCGGGTGCATTGCCCGAAGCCACATTAAGTTTTCCCTCTGTAAATAGTTTCTAACCGGTGGGTTGCAGCAAACAGGGTAAACACTTGTGTCTAGTTTCACGGATACATGCTCGTTCAGAGGTACGCTGCGTATATAGGTACGCGGATATACTACATTGACCATCTCTAGAATTCCGTAGGGACGAAGGCCACATCTGCGAACACGCACGTACAAGCACTTACGCGTGTTTGTATGTAAATGGAGCTATAAGCGACGATAACGCTAAATTCGCCCGCGCTTCTGTAACATCTGGAACATGAAATACTCCCTCGATCAATAATACTTTCACGAAACGATTCTAGTAGTTTATCCTTTCCAACCACAGAGTACAGAACATAGGTAGGGTAAGTCGGGGAGAGATGGCCCACTTTTTTAAAAAAATCAGCACACCGTAAATTTAGTGGTTTTATAAAGGACAAAAATATATTTGCAAAAGGAGCGTGATCGAGCCATCTCACCCGCAGGGTCATCTCACCCGGAATTACCCTATGTAAACAGACTTAATTCGTACAATCATAATTGTCCTAAGGTGTTACACGGTCGAAGCAAGTGTCTGTGAGTTCATCGAGCAACAAGAATCTTTACCGAAGGGGCGAGATTAACGTTGCAAGTATCGCTCTGAAGATGTATTAGCGATCGATGTACGTCATCATTCGATTTCACGAGGGGAGGCCTCGATTCCGCGCATTTGTATCTACCGTGCCGGGCTGCACGTGACGTTACGTGGCTCGACATTCCGCACGGTTTGCTGATTCGCGAGCGCGCCGCACGCTCGCCCACGCGTGCATTTCCGTGTAAACGAAACGCCCCGGCCGTGACGAAAGAGAGTATCGTCCGTGTTTCGAGGCGGCCGGCGCGTGTGCAGGCGAAATCATGCTTCGGCCGCCGCGCCGCCTCGATTTATGCCCGACCCGTTCTTCACGGCCTCGCATACTTCTCCCGCGTTATGGCAAAATTGCTTGGCACGTGTGAACGAGCAGCCGGGCGCGAGGAGCGCGTGTGAAGTGCACCAAGGATCTCTGTATCGCGTCTTTACCGGCTGGGGCTGGTCGTTAGCCTGTGAAAAAGTGTGCAACGTAGCGCAGGAAAGTGGCAATTTGTCGCTGGAACGTCAGAAGATATTATCTCTTTGGGAACACGGTTCTTTTTTTTTCGCCAACAGATCTGAACGCGCTTCAGTCAAGATTTCTCTATTTCTCTCGTCAGGTCAACGGGATCGATGCGAATCTATACGGATGTAAACGAGAAGGAAAAGAATCGCGTAACACTCCAGTGCGCACCTTCGCAGGAAACCTAATTACTTGGCCAGAGGAAAGTTGAGAATTCAAGCAGGTGTGGTGCTTAATAATACCTCAGCGTGTACTGAATCGCGGATAGACGAATCGTTTGGGAAGAAGGAACACTCGCGGTGAAGTTGGAGCAGCGTGCTCCCCGTTGCTACAGTTACTGGCCTCTCGAAATTGCTCTGAATTACAATTGCAATTAACAAGACAGTCGAGACGCTGAGAGGAGCCCTTAGATCAGCGCAGCCGTTGGGCATTAGACACAACTGCAGCTCGCAGATTCGGATCTACCGGCGGGCAGAGGTGGCGGAAAATCGGAGTAGACGTTTTGCTACGTGAGCACGAAACTCGCATGCATGATCCCTGGGGCATGTCAGCCTGATCGGACAAGAATGTCAGGTGGTCACGTCACGGACCACCGGCTGTCCATCAATCCTGTCCATGGGGTACATGGGGGCCCCCGTCTCATTTCGATTACGTCGGCATACGGGTTGGATTTCACGTGTAAACTACGACTTACTCCCTTCGGCATTATCTGCCCTTCTCCCGCTCGCTTCTCACCTTATGACGCTGTCACGGTTCATAATAGACTTTCTGGGTTGCTGGAGGTGTTTCTGGCCACGCATTCCGTAATTTCCGGCTCCTATGAGTAAGTAGGTAAGAATGTACGAAAGTAAGAAGCTTAAACGGTGGTTTGGAATGCAAACGCATAGAATGACGATATGCAATTCTGATTCCCACAAGATGATGGGGATTCTACGATTATCTTGAACGTAGGATATAAAAACCTGCGATCCTCCGCGCTTTCTGTTACTCGTTTAGTTCCCACTTGATTGCTGGTTGATCGAGCGGTTCCACTTGAGCGTCGAATAAGGTGTTCAACTTTAACTTTGACTGTAACTTCAACTTCAACTTTAAGTTTAACTGTATTCGACGTTGAATATAGTTAAAGTTGAAGAAGTTAAAGTTGAAGAAGTTAAAGTTGAAGAAGTTAAAGTTGAAGAAGTTAAAGTTGAAGAAGTTAAAGTTGAAGAAGTTGAAGTTGAAGAAGTTAAAATTGAAGAAGTTAAAATTGAAGAAGTTAAAGTTGGAGAAGTTAAAGTTGAAGAAGTTAAAGTTGAAGAAGTTAAAGTTGAAGAAGTTAAAGTTGAAGAAGTTAAAGTTGAAAAACTTATTCGACGCTCACGTTGAAACCCTTGACTTATAAGAAAATTAACTTCACTGCTCGAATACAATCTCGTCGAATAAAATTAGCCCGAGTCAACTTTACTCGACACGTGACGAATAATTTTTTAAAAATTTTGCTCATCTATAGCCTCCACCTACTATCCACCCAGCCATACAAGAGGCCATCGGCTTCAAAGCTGTGGATCTCCATCATTTAACGAATTTATCCGAGGAATAGCGAACACGCGTTTCAAGGAGCCGCTCGTGCACCGTTAACGATACCGGGAGTCTAATCGCCGCAACCCGACCCGCCCGCCTTCTCACGTAGCAAAGACGCTGGCAAACTGCAGCCAAATTCTTCAAATGCGCGAGGGTTAGGCCAGTTCAGCGAACGCAGTCGCTCCTAGCCGCGACTGAACTGCACCGAAACACAGCGGCCGAGTGTGTTCGATAATATCTCGCCCAATTTCACTCGATCCTTTGCATGCTTTGTAAGCCTGCCTGCGCTGCCTGCACCCTCGTTGCTCTCTGATCTTTCGTCGTCGACGCTCCGGGCGCCAGCCAATCCGGCATATCAATATTGAAGCTGCATCTCGCCGATGCAACCCTCGTTCCTGCGATCGGACTCCCGTCGATCCTCTTTTCGCCTTTGGCTCCAGTTCACACCTATTCCTCCACGACTCGCCAGTGCTATCCGGGGTTAAATTTTCTGGAGGATGCGGTTTCAGAAGGACTCCTCAATTTTAATTGCCACACCGCCGATGGAGAATCAAATACGACGAACGCATCGGAAAACTTCAGATACCTTTATGGACAATGCGGAAAACTCGATTCGCATGCATGGGCGTGAACTTTAACAAACTTACCGATCCAACGTAGAAATAACGCCGGAATAATTACGCGCGGCGCTCCGAGTGCACGTGTACGTGCTCGAAATGATATTACGCGTTACGTTTACGCGATTAACAGTCTGACGTTCGCCGAGGGCGCGAACCTTCGCCCTCCCATTAGCATTCCGCGCGGTGAAAAAGGAAGAGGAAGAAAGGGTGCGCGCCACGCGGCGGCGGCGGTGGCGCAAGGGTTAAATCAATTCGCGCGGTTCCCTGGAACAATAAAATTCGCGGCGGTGTCGAATTTTAAAATTCAATTCCGCTCGGCCCGTTGGCAGGGCGAGGAGGGGCGCGGGAAGAAGCGCTCGGGCGGTCGGGAGCGTGCGAAAGCTCGGGGATTTAGCCGTGTGCGCGGAAATATTTCCCACATTGGCATGCGCCACGCGATTACCAGTATATTTCAAAAGCCCGGTACAAATTGTTCCCGCTTCCGGCTCTGGACCGGCCCTGTATCCGTGTCTCCGCGGCCGTTTAAAATTCCACCCGCGGCCCGTCCAGACGCGATCCAGGATTTTGATTCTCACTGTTCGACGCCGCTTAGCGGCAACCAATACGCCTCCGATATCCATCCCCCTGTTCCGCGGGAGGAGGGTGGTGCACCCTGGGTCGGGGGTCGGACTGCACCGCCTCGAGACTCCCTCACGATCATCGTTTGCCCAGGCTGCTTCTCTTTTTCTCGTCGCTCCCGTGTGTACTTACGTGATCGAATACGCAAGCAGCCGGCTTTCTGCTTCTTTTACCACGAATTCCTCGATTCCGTCTCGACTCGCCCTTACGCCCGCTCGATCCGGGATGGAAATCCAGATGGAACTCCGGTTCTTTGCCGGGGTATTTTAGCTACGTCGGCGTGGAGTAACGTCTCGATCTTTCTGTACCCTCGTCTGTTCGTCGTTTCGCTCCCGATTGGATTTCCCGGCCACCCACCTACCTTCTTCTGTTGCGTGACTATAATAACGATGCCGGCGCGCCAGGTGGAGGGCCGTAATGCGTCGATCGCGAGCTTTTTCGGCGGTTTTTTCGTTGATGAGAGACGACGCTACGGGATTTGCCAGCGGGGAGGGTAGGTAATGCGTGTTCTGTGTTTCTGATGAATGGTGTATGCGAACCACTTCATTTCTTGTATGTAAATTACTATGAAGCTTTTTCCACGGAGCGAAGCTCGGTGGACAGCGATTCGTGTGAAATTCGTCGAAGGTAGCTCGCGATTGAAACTGTAACACGACTTTCCAGATGGATTTATGTGTCTGTAGTTTTTTACTCGAGAAGCTCGTTGATGACCCTCGATAATTAATGACTCGAGAATGATTTGGCGCGCTGTATTAGCTAACCGCTGGAGAAACGAGGGTGACGTCGTGCATGTGTCAGAGAGAATGAGCCATTTGTAGCGAGCTACCGAGTAAAGGTTGATGCGAGTTATTTCCGATGAATCGGATATCGAGATGAAAAGAACGCGGATAGGCGGGGGTGCAGAGTGGATTGGAACACTGTCGACTTCGTGAGATCCGCGGAAAGCTTTTCAGATTTACATACCGCCGAATTTTATTGAATACATTACTCAACGGCGGCGTAGTTTTCTCCATTCAAATTTATGAAAGCCAGACGCTAGTGGTACATAAAAAGGAATGGGGACTGAATTAATATCTTTTCTATATTCCATCACTGCGCGATATTAAATAACACTTGTGCCATTCGATAGTAGCTTCATTTTAAGTAGTTTAATTAACACCTAATACACATAGTATATACTTTTTAGGAAACAGGACATACGAGATTCTGTTAAGTTTATTGTTTTTTTTTTTTTTTCAAACGTGTTACTCGATATTCACTTGATGTTGAATATCTGAACGACCTCCTCCGTAAAATGATATACCCAGCGATCCTCAGAGGATATTGCAAACGCGCCTCCTGCCGCAAAGTAGAAGTCACACGTGTGTTGGTAGCCGTGCGATTGTTTCCGGTCGCGATCGATTCGCCTAATGAGGTTCCACGTGAAAACGATGGCAGAGAGCCGCTGCACGGCAAATTGTGCAGTACTGTATACAGAATGATGATCGAGTTTCGTGTTTGCCCGACATCCATATTCGAAAGGACTTTGATCTTGCTCGCGTCGAAGTATCAAGTTTCTCCTCTCAAGAGTTTATGTTTCAATTAATTTAAATTCCCTAAACATCGCGCGAACGTTTTACTTAGAAAAAAAAAACGGAAATAAACTCACCAAGGCAATTCATATTCGAACATCCATGAAACTATCAACCATGATACTTTTCGTTTTGTCCGATATACTCGAGCACTCTGACGCGCCACATCCCAATAGAAATCTTGTATTTCTCGAAGATGGTAAAGGACCTCTCTACAGTCGTAGTATTCACTTATAAATAATGTTGCTTTGTTCTCTGTTATATTTCCATGAATAATTATGTGAAACCATCTTCCCCGGCACCTTGGGAGAGATGATCAGATTCATGACTTCAGCTTTCAACCTGATTTTCAGCAAATATTGTCTTAAAGCAATTATCGAACAGTTTTTTCTGAATCACCATAAAATTCTGAGGATATTGGTTTATTTTGATAAAATAAATAATATCAGTAGGCATTAGTTTCAATACCTAGCTATTTTATGTTAGATCAACTCTCCACAGGAAAATATGCGAAGAGGGCAAACGTCTAAGAGCCATAAAACCTCAAAAGTAACGCCGTCGCCTACAAGAGGTACAGTGTTTGCTTCAAATTCTACCTACTATTACTCTGAACGCCATGAAGATTCCCCTCGACTGTCACCACCTACCAAACACACCTTTTACGAAGCGATCATCCTTTTACGCTAAGAGCGACAAAAGGAAGATGAAGCATCGTTCTCCTGTAATCCTGGCACCGGCAATAACGCCCGGCCGAGTGTCCAGCGACTGGCAAACGAGGAGTCGCCCGTGGAAACGTCGATACGGAACACTTACGGCAATTCGACGGCAGTTAGGCGCGTCCGAATCAATGGCACTCCGCTGGCACGCATTATCTTTCCTCTTCATCCATGCGAGGCGGGCCGCAGAGTACGCCCCGATAATTATAATCAGTCAGAAGGGGGCCTGGATTCGGTGGCAGGGGGTTAGCGTAGATCGCCGGGGTCACCCGGGGGGGTTGGTTCTGGCGTGGGAAGAGAGAGAGGGAAGTTGTGTGTCGTCTCTCCTCGCTGCGACAGAGGGTGGACAGAGCATTTACATCATTTAATTTATGACCCTCTCCGCTGCACCGACAACGCGCTGCACGAGAAAGCTGTACGTGTACGGGGCCGGAGCGCGAGCACAGTCACGGTCGGCCGGCCACCACGACACACGTACACTAATGCACTCGGCGGAATAAATTTGCATATGCATGTGACGGTGCGCGGACGCGCGCCGCTCCTCGCCCAGGGAAAGAGGGACAAACGGGAGTCCAGCGGGGAAGAAGCTGAATGGCACGGCGACGCTTCCCAATCGAACTCCAACCGCACTATGAACCGTCCTCGAGTGCCAGCCAGATGGCAGTAGAAATGACCACAATAACGCAAGATGCGAATGCGACATTGCGTTGTTTTAATCAATCGTGTGGAGTATCAGTCGAGAGAGTTGAAGATGGCACAGTGTGGCGAGAGAAACTTGGTTTACTATTCCTACTTGTGAAGGGAAGGAAGAATGTCTCTAGATTAAATGCGGCAAGAGAGAATACTGTGTCGTGGGTTTGTGTATCGTAATTTAAATTTAATTTAATCTCCGCTGGACTGTGCTCTTGCAGAAAAATGTAGTTTTGAATACCTACGCTGCGAGAGAGGTGGGAATTGTAGGATTAGAACAGTCGAGGCTAAGGAAACATACGCTCTCAAGCATAACCCATAACGTATAAGCGGAATATTTGGCTTCGGGATTACCAGTGCTCAAACTTTGATTGGCCGTGAACGGCGTATCAAGTTTAGGCGAGGTGGATGGAACTTCAGCTTACTCGCCAACGTCTACAATACGCCGCAACTTTGCGGTACCATAGGCGAATTTCATCAAACATCGCATTCTTCATTTGCATTCCGGTGCCTCGTCGAATTACATATGTAATTCTCAGCGATTCGTACTGTCATTCTTAATATTGCTAGAATTAAAGGAGCAGTTTCGATCTCTCTAGTTGATCATCCTTCGGCGGATGTAAATAATTTTCATCCCTTCTGCCATCAGCTTTTTTCACTCCCACACATCTCTTTGCCCCCTGAAAGCGACCCTGTTGCGTTAAATTGCGATTCCTATGCTGTATCGAGGGCAACATAAGCTTTTCAATTCATCAGCCGGGCGAATTACGAATTCAATGTGCTCGATTCTTGCTCATAGTGGCGGTCCAATTAAAGTGTCAACAAAGGGAGGGCTAAATTCGGGGCCGTTTCATTTTCGTCGGCAGCCGCCAGTAAAGTACAGCAGTCTGCTGGCCGGCCGAACGAAGACGTAATTCTTTTAATTACTAGGTAGCTTAAAATACAGCTTTCTCTTAAAGCGCGTGAGAAACGAAGGGGCGGCGGTAGCGCCGCGAGCAGCGAGCACGAACTCGCCTAGAGAGAGAGGGAGCACTTTCGCGAGGCTTCAAATTAAAACGCGTAATTACGCCGGGCGAATTTAGTTCCAATTAGTTTACGATTACCTTTCAACTTGCTCCCACAACCTGCCCTGCCCTCCCTCCTCGGATCCTCCACGCTTCGTTCGCCAGCCAAATTTCCGAAATTGATTCTCGTCTGCTAGACGGCGCCCATGTAATGCTCGTTCTGCCCACGCTATCAGTCTGATGTAATTCTCAAACAGACATGTCCGCAGTGAAATCAGTGAAACGCTTGAATACTTTGAAATTCGATTTGTCACTGATCACCCTCCTGTGAATTTCTGTGAATGGGAACGATGTGCACACATTTCTTGCATCGACCCAATTTTTAATCGCTATTGGTATTCTAGGATTCGGTTGCTTCGATGTAAATATTCTATCAAGGACCTTTGTTATAATCGGGCAGTTTTAGAAATTTCAATTTGAAGATTGCCATCCCTGTGTTTAAAGTTATTGGCAAAATATATTCAGATCGCAGTACATTCTCGTTATAGGCTCAACGCTCGGCTACCGCCGAGCTTACAATGCATAGTCGACATGAGTTTATAACGAGAATTTACTGTATGTAATTATACTTTTAATATTCCTTTGTTGATTCTATCAAGGACCTTTGTTATAATCGGGTAGTTTTTCTAATTTAAATTTGAAGATCACCATCCCTGTGTTTAAAGTTATTGGCAAAATATATGTATTCAGATCGCAGTACATTCTCGTTATAGGCTCAACGCTCGGCTGCCGCCGAGCATACAACGCATAGTCGACATGAGTTTATAACGAGAATAGTCTGTATGTAATTATATTTTTAATATTCCTTTGTTGATTCTATCAAGGACCTTTGTTATAATCGGGTAGTTTTTCTAATTTAAATTTGAAGATCGCCATCCCTGTGTTTAAAGTTATTGGAAAAATATATTCAGATCGCACCAAATTCTCGTTATAGGCTCCACGCTCGGCTGCCGCCGAGCTTACAACGCATAGTCGACATGAGTTTATAACGAGAATACCCTGTAATTATACTTTTAATATTCCTTTTTCTAGGGAGCCACGCGTGGCTCGATACACAGTTCACTAGGCCGGCACCTATTGAAACTCAACGCCAAACAATTTCTGTTGCAGAATGTCAAAGGGCAGCCCAGATTGCAGTTGGCTATGGCTCGCTTAGCGAAATCTCAGATCCCGCCGTCCGAGCCGCCCCTCATCTCTCCATGGCAGCTACGGTGAGTAAATTGACGCTAAAACATTGTTAACCAGATACGCCTCGTTGCTCCTTATGGAACTCTATGCCAACAGCCTGTCCGCCCCCTACGGGTCTCCGTCTTGATCTTAATAAGTGCACGACAATGAAATTAGTTTTGTTAGCCGAGAATCCCGTGTGTCCCTTCTCGCGTGCCTTCCGTTTTTGCTAACGGTTATTCGTTTACTTCGACCGCGCTTTTACGTCGTCGCTAACCCTCATCACATTTTTCTCGCCCGGTACTTTCACAGAAACCGCGTTCAAGTACCAGATTGATCGTTCTGGGTATTTTACACAGTGGTCGGTTGACCATTGCATTTGTAATTCTGCGTTCGTCGCGTAAAATTCTGCTCCCAGCCGGTCCACTTACGTCATTTGCTAGAAACGTTAGCATTAGTCGCAACTCAGCAAAGAGATCGGCCTTTTTCACGGATAAGCGTCACTTAAGACACGCAACACCCTTTCCTTGAGCGTCAAGTTCGATAAGTCCTACGCACGTGGATCCCAGCTATTTGAGTTTCTGTGATCGAGTAGTACACACCGAATATTTATGAGGATACTGGAGGTACTATCAGGGGATGCTAGTCAAAGGATTAACTAGGACGTCAGGACCATAGGCTAGAATAGTCCGCGCAGTTGGGTACATGTATAATTACAAGCTATCGATTGGCAAAGTTCGCATTCTGCTGTCATTCAAGGCTACCGGCGGAAGCTACACATATGTACATTATTGTACACACGTAGTTCCCAACAAACATGTCAGTCTTAATTGTGAGAAACGGGGAGAGGGGCCAGAGATTTCAAGTCACCCGGACCCCATCCACTTGCTTCACAATGACCGAGGCTTTTCATCGAGTTACACGTGTTCCCCGCGCCCCGCGGACTAAAAGTTGCTTTCAAGAACGTAACGTTATCCGTTTCGTGCCAGTGCGCCAAAATACACCACCGGCGGCCCTCCCCCGTCGGGCATTACGATTCGACCCGTTGTTGTTTACCCCTCTCGAGAACGACCCTCTCTCGAGTTTATATCGAGCTCTCCGTCACGAAGTCCAGTTGGAAGGACTGTTTGTCAGCGTGCACGTGCACGCGTGCGTGTGCAGAGGAGGAGATAGACACTTTGCTCTCGCCCCACGATCGCTCGACCAGAGTCCACGGCTCCAGACCGCCCCTTCCGGATATTCGTTCCTCGTATATCTCCAGCTCGCCTGGCTCTGCCCTCCAATAGCTGGGAGGCTCGGTTGCTGGGTCAAAAGGGAGAAGCGCGGCCCGCGTACTCGAATTACGTGCGCCAGTTTAAGGAGAGCAACTAGGAACGGTCGCTGGTACCTGCATCGTCCTTGATAACCTGCCAAACGCCCACCTTGTCGTCTCTTCGCCCTTTCTGCAACCTGCGCTGGACTAGTCGGAGATTCATGACTCTTTGGTCTTTCAGAGATTCTTCGATTTTTTTACGGTTCGTTGTCGTCATCAAACGAAGCGAAAGGGGCGGTGTACATTTTTAGTGATTCTACGGTGTATAATGTATTTTGTTTGTGGCAACTGGGACCGCAGAACTGTCGAATCACAAAGGGTTACAAAGTAGAAATGTCCACATAAGATAACATTAATAATTTGGTGTACTGATACTTGTTAAAAACTATATTCTACTTGCATTATTTCTGATTAATGTAAGCTTGCACTACGTTAGGAGCTCTCGGACGTCACTGTGCATCCTTATTTTGATTATTATTATTGAATAGAAGTGGACATTTATTTTGTTTCAGTACCTATTATATTCTGCAGTGTTCCACTTGAAAGAAATTAAAAAAGGTACCTATAACAATTAACTGTTCGCTTAGTAGTTTCCGATGCCTAGGTAATTATAGTATTTAAACTTCACGTTATGAACAATACAGTTAAGGTCATCGAACCTTGTTCCTATACTGGTGAACTAAAGTATTAAAACTTGGTTTTCTCAGTAAAACTGTTACGTGACATTTCTGTTTTTTTCTTCTGTATCTTTCAAATATGGTCGTTGCGATTGAATTAATTACGATTCAGTGTTGATTAGCTTGATCAGCAATTTCATGAGAATGTTTATCAGGCAAACAATTTGTGTTGAAAGCATGTCCCCCATATTTTCCATCGTCGCTGTAAAACGTGATGAAAAGCACCGTCCCCGAGCGCAAAATATATGTACGTTGAACGTTTGCCAATGACAATTATTGCCGGGCAATTCATTGGACGGCATCGATAATTACTCTGTACCGTATAAAACTTGAAATCCAGGCATTAGTGTGTAATCTTTGCACCGGCAGGCTCACATTTGCAGAATTAAACGTATTAACAAATATGCATCGTGCTCTCCTCTTCCGCGTATGACGCGCATCCCCTCGTAATCCCATCGAACGGAAAGCGGAATCGGCCTGGCACCCGTTCACGCACGCAAGGGGAGTTTAACGACGAACGCGCCGACGGCCATGGCGTTTGCAACGTCGGCGAAGACCAGACAAATTAGAATTCGAACGACTTCCTATTAGGGGTGCTTTTTTTTTGCCCGCAGGATTCCTCGCATTGTCACATCAATATTTATTGAATACCTTTGACGAACCCAGTGCAACATTTCCTGACGGAGAATCATAACAGGGCATTAAGGGGCAAAATACACCTAGGTGGCGAAAAAGTGAGATGGATTTGAAGATTTTTTTTCGGTGGAGAAATATTTTTATCAAAGAAACATTATATATATCAGAAGGGTCACACTTTCTTTTGCCTATAAAATGTAAAATTTTCATTAAAAAAGGAAAAATTATTCTTAAAGTAGGTTTTAAAAAAATTGATACTTGTCGCAGTCGATTTTGGATTTTTCAATTTTTCGCAAAAGGCGGGCATTTGATCATAGAAGTCGACTTTATGACTCTCCAAATGTAATTCCTCTCCTTCGAAAAAAAATCGAATCCATCTTCCTCTCTCTCCTTCTAAGTGTATATTACCTCTTAACAGAAAAAGGAGCAGGACTAAAGAAATTACATTACAAACAGGTATCCATCTGTCCCCATTCTAACCCTAACTGATATACAATTCTTCGAACCCACCGACACAGATCCACCCGAAACCTAAATAGTATCTGTCCCTTAAATACTTCAAACAGTTCCGGAAATGCGCCCGTTAATTCCGTATGCAAAGGATTAACAGAACGCGAATGTATATCTTCTCGCAACGACAAACATTCGCATCCTTTCGTCCCTCTACCTGAACGATTCCGAAACTTTCCAGCAGACCTCGCAGAGTAGCTTCACGCCCGCCAATCAGAGCTCATTACAGCACGGCACACAGAATTTTCGTGGGTGGTACGCGCCCTTGAACAGAGCCACGAATACGTTTAAGCTCGTTCCTTTCTGAAGCGAATTTCCCGGTGGCCGCAGCGGGTGCCGGTGGACTCGAAGGGGGTGCATGCATCAGGTACCGGAAGGGTGGCGCGCGGACTTTGCTGAATGTGCGGTGGCCGGGCGATTAATAGTTATTGGTTTAATCGTTGGCTGGCCCACCCTCCGCGCTCCTTCGTTCGGGGCAGCATCGCTCGCAACCGACGGATCCTAGCAACGTTAATCGCCCTTGAATCGCGGCGCCGCTACGTAGCTGGCCGGCCAGAGAAATGCTCCGGCGACCGGTCAGAGGGAGGTTTCTGGTAGCCGGGGGATCTAATTGGGCGGCTAGGAAGCGGAGGGCCCCGCTATCGGCACGAACATCCATTTTGATCGTTGGCGGCCGCAGCCGCGCCACCCGCCGTTGCTGGCCGACTTACCCCTATGCTGGCTCCCGTACACGTCCCATCGATGTATTGGTCGGACGTTTATCGCTGGTCGATAACACGCGACACGCACCTGCGCCACCCGAATCCTACCACCCTGCCACCCCTCGCTCGAGGTCGCTGTCGACCCTGTCTTTGTCTTGCTGCGCCCTACGATTTTAGTTCACAATTGTCTTACAAATATCTTTAATTGTAAACTATAAGTGAAATGGAATTTTATATTTATTTCTATTCGTTCCAAGTGGATTGTTAGATCCTTTTAAATGAAGAAAAAATAGATGTATAATTGCAAGAATTATAATAATTAATGGGAGAATAAAATGAAATTAATTAAAAAGATTTAAGGTAGCATTATCAATAGAAAATCCACCCCAAATTCATTCAACTATTATAGCTGAGAATAAGTTAGTAATAACTGTGGCTCCTCAAAAAGATATTTGACCTCATGGAAGAACATATCCAAGGAAAGCTGTAGCTATTGATATTAATATAATAATTACATTAATATGATTTCGGCGCAAGGTTCGGTCACTTTAAACATAAAATTCAAAAATTCGTTTTGCAACTACAGTAATGCCTCGTTAGAATCACGACGATCGGGGCTGGCAGCGTGATACTAACGCGATGCGGATACTATTTCGTGCCGACGACAACTTCGCGTCGTCTCTTTTGTTCTCTCTCGCAAATATCGGATTCTCTCACTCTCGACTGAAGGATGCCATGAAATGGTGGGGATAGTGAGCGTGATTATAACGCATGGTAAAAACGTGACACTAACGACGAATTACTGTATTCTTATACGTATATCTTTCCTTGATAAAGGTCCAAATCCGGACCGAAACGTCGGAAACTCCATATTTTATAGACAAATGAATAGAAAAACCAATTTTTGAATTTTATGTTTAAAGTGACCGAACCTTGCGCCGAAATCATATTAATTTAATAAATCCGGTCGATATTAAATCTTAAATAACTTATAATAATTACACCTATAATTCATACTGGTGTTGATTTGAAAGAGTGGTAATAAATTCCTCGACCTACATGAAGATACATAGCAATAAAATATAATGATGCACCATTTCAGTCGGAAGTCGTTATTTCAGTTTGCACTGGGATCTCTAAGCTGTCAAGTAGCTTCGAAGAAGGGAGATTAGCGTGCTGCATGTTGCCCATGAGGGTAGTTTATTAGTCAGCCTTGTTTAGATTTTTTGAAAAGTCGTAGGCGATCTTTTTTAGTTCGGAAACTCAAGGAGGTAAGGTGGTATGTGTATTTCTGCGAATGCAGTGTACGTACATTCTAATTATTTCCTTGTATGTCCTGTTTTATCTTAAAGATATATTATTGCAGGAATAATTTGGTACCATCAGATTAATATTTTATTTCGTATTTGCTACTTCGTGCACAGTTAGCTTGTTATTCCGTAGATTTTGTTCGTGACCCGTACTCGCCATTGAAATTCACCGTTTCACTCCCATAAATTCAGCTGCGCTTGGACTTGGCACTGTTTGCTACCCCAGTTCCTATTATTACAGATTGAATCGCTGGCTGTTGACTCGTTCTGCCGTCGATATGTTGATAAGCGTCTACATTTCCAAGAAAACATCCGACTATCTTTCTACGAAAGAGTAGCTTTCGACTTCCATTCTGCCAGATCTTCCATGGCAGAATAGCCATCCTCGGGCAGTCTAACCGTGCAGATGTCTACGAGATTGAATTCTCTAGCTGGGAAAATAAAACTGTAAACTCCGCTCGTTCTCCGTGGCCTCTTTTCCACTTTTGAATCGTTGATGAGTAAAGATAGCAAACGTCTCGTGTAATACCACTTAATTCGATCGCGAAGATGGCAAGGGGAAATTTTATTTTTTTTCCTCCCCTTTTTCCGAGCGTGCACTCACAGTTTCAAGTTCGTACTTTCGAGTCAATCCAAGAGCGGTCTAGAGTTCTCAGGCCCGTAAATCCTTTAAGTGTCTCCTCGCTTTTACCACTCAACCCTTGGAGTGTAGATAACAGAGTGAGGAGGAGTAAAGCGAAGTACCTGTACAGTTGTACCATTTTTCTTTGCGCGAGAGCGCGTCCGCGACTACGGCTCCGTACGTGGTATTTTTTATGCGCACACTCGGAAGTAATTTCGCCGGGAGAGGTAAATGAATATTCTTTGACACGTCACGCCAGCCGGCGCTCGTTCTATTTACAATGCGTGAAACGAAATTGTTCTCGTTTAGCGCGGCCGTTGTTTATCGTGCACGCCACGCTTTCGTTGGCGCATTTTCCAAAGACATTTTTCCCTCGACTCATAATTATGTGCGGCGCACAAAGGAATAGAAACGTTGAGGTTGGCCAATGTAGTCCACATTTTCGTAAAAATGAGTTCACTTTTAAGAATCAGTGTGCGTTACGTATATACTCGGTTTGTAAAAAATTGCAAATCGGAAAAGGATTGGATTCTACAATTTTCTCTTTCGAAGGTTTTCTGAGTTGAGCAAACTGCGAACGAAACTCAATTTCAATGATACTTGCTTTAAAAATTTCGTAAGGGTATCGATAGAAATGGGAAGAAATGGGGCGAAAGTTTGCGTTACTCGGGGAGAAAAAGCAGTCGAAAATGGGTTTAATATATTTTTAAGTTAATCTGTTTATGAGCGTTCAAATTCACGTAAACAGTTTGTAGTCGCTTGATTTCCTATGTGATTACACGCAGGGCGAAAGTGACAAGTGGAATAGCCCTGGATTTGTCAGACAATACGTTACCGCAGGAGAATTGACCGATGTTT
Organism: Andrena bicolor; assembly: GCA_960531205.1. NCBI lineage: Eukaryota > Metazoa > Arthropoda > Insecta > Hymenoptera > Andrenidae > Andrena > Andrena bicolor. Next base: position 1,932,840 of record OY482668.1, on the reverse strand, counting down.
GCTATGTCAATCTATCTGCGTATTTATTATTCATTAAATGTAGTTTGTTAGCGCAGATCGCGTCAATATTTAACGTAACAATACCGTAATCAATGTTCCCATGTAGGCATGTGTAATTCTAGCAGTAATATTTCACGTTAGACGTGATTAACATGGAAACGTGTTTCTGCAAAGTCGCAGTTATTCAAAGCAAGCGGTTTAAAACATTATACGCCAACCTAAAATGTTTCTTGACATCCAAAATATCTCACAAATTAACGATTATCACCAGTGATCGAAGCATTGACAGTCTTCCTTTCAATATCCAATCAAAGTAGAGTTACCAAAAAACGAATGAGAATAAAAAATCAAGTAAAATTTCTCCACCTCCCAAAATCCCAATTCCGAATTCTAAAATTCGATGCCAACCCGAACACACAACAAATAAAACCGCAAACTGCAGCACCCGTTCACTTTCCCCATCCCTTCCAAACCGAGCGATACATATTTCGAATTTAATATTCATTTATATCGCTGCACCGACTTCCATACCCGAAACCCCGAATTTCGGCAACCGAGTACCCACGTTTCTGTAGCCGGGTCTTCGAAAGGAGAGCCCCTCGAGAACTGAAAAATTAGTTGGACCGGGTTGCCGGAGCCACCAGCGTCCAAGTCGCGAAGAAACTCGGCCCGGACCAGCGGTTGAAAGAGCTGCCGCGTGAAAAACTCCGTCCATCCGAGCATCGGCGGTGCGGTATAGCCGTTCATCGTAGCGCGACGAGACCGAGCCGAACACTAATTAAGTGGTCGGTGAAAAGGGGAGCAGCTGTGCCTCCCTGCCTTCCTGCCTTCCTGCCGTGCCGTCCGAATCGCGAAATGATCAGCGAGGCGGAGCGAGAAGCGGCCACGAGGGTCCTCGGCGTACAGGTCGGCGGGCGTGGGCTCGCGGCCCGCCAAGAAATAATTGTAGCCAGCTTTCGAGCCTGCTCAGCCGGCGTTTGCGCGGGTGTTCGGTCGCACAGCACACAGGGAACACGCCGCACGCCACGTGCAGGGGCGGCCACGAGTTACTTTGTAGCCTGTTCTCGAGGAGGCCGATGGCGTCGCCGTTCCTGCCGAGCACTCCAGCCCTCCCCTCCCGTGATTGTAATATAGGTCAACGTTTACACAGCTGCTTTAAGCTGGATTTACTGAAGAGCTTTCGCCGTGCCATGCCAACCAGGGCAAACTGGGACGGCAAATACATTTTTTCCCTTCTCTTTTTTCCTCCTTTTCCGTACGCCCACGTACGCGCACCGAGCCCGATCTCCCGTGTGTGCACGTACGCTCGCGGAGGGCGGGAGGGCGGGGGTGGGAGCGCGCTCTTCGCGTTGAAGCGCGCGCGCTCGGAATATTTAAAAGGATAAATTGGTCAAATTATATCGCACGCTATTATAGGTGCGAGATCGTGACTTACATGAGCAATTTTTTTCCTACCAAACTAACGTATCGCTGGATTCCTCCCTTAGCAGCGTCGCGTACGCTGGCTATTGTCAGCGTTACTCATTGTCAGTTTAAACAAAAAGCGAATAACGCGCACTCTTCGAATCGAGCTGTCTAAAAAAACGCGAAACGTACTCGCGTCTCCTGTTTTCGCACATTTTATCCCCGTTTTTTATTTTGCCCATCCCCCACCCCTTGCCAGTGTTTCGGAGTTTCCATTGAAATAACAGTAATAAATTACGAGAACCCGAAAACGTTTGTCACGTTTGGAGATCCATTACTCACCAGGCGGATAGATAACAGAAAAGTTGCAGCCACTGTTAATCAAATGAATTATACACGGTTTTCTCTCGCATTCACGGCGGGGCCCGGTGTCCCGCATAATTAATTTACGGCAGCGATCCCGCGCGACGGTGGAATTATTATATCTACAAATGGCATCGCTAATGTCGCGCGAATTATGTCGCATCGGCGGTATCGCGTGTTCTTCGCAACGCGGTTTAATCATCATTGCCGAGATACACCGCGGGCTTCTATTTCCGGAGCGCTGCGGCAGCTTCCGGGGAGCGTTTTCTAAACTCGATTTCAGGGTAAACGCGAGGCGTGCTCGGGATTACGCGATTTAAACGAACTTAAAGCGGCGCGTATCGATCGAGGCCGCGCGTCCACGGAAGAGAGGAGAGCAGTCGGGGTTTCGCGTGACTCGTCTTTGACGGTACGTCTCCGCGGACGGAAAGCGTCGGAAGCTGCGTGTCTCGAATAGAACAGCGCCGGGCGCACCACGCATCTTCAAAGGGGGCCCGAGTCCTTTGCGATTCTAGTTCGCGTCACGCGAAACGCAATCATATCCTATTTCGAAACTCGCGGCCCGGTGAAGTGAATCCAGTCGTGCGTTCGCCAGCCGAGCACCGCCGCTCGCTTCTCGGCTGTTTCATTGTTTTCTGCTCCGTCCGATTAGAAAGGCGTAACGATCCATTAAACGAAGGTCCAACTACTCCAACCCCGATAATCGCGGCATAGAAGATGGAGGTCTAAAGAGTATTTCATTTGTGTGGTCAAATGTCTCTTCGGATTTAATTGATTAACAGAAACTCGCGCAGATTTGGCACAACACGTAGCACGGTGCCAATGAACTTAAACGCGCGTCCACTAAAATATCCATGCGTCCATCGACGGTTCTCAGTTTATAACGAAGGAAATATTTTGCAAGATCATCGTCGGCTGTGTTTTTGTTAATTCCGGAAAATATTTGGAAGCTCAGCGTTCTGTTGGCGGTGCGCGCCAAGGTACACAGCTTGCAGTTGGCAAGAAAAAGGGAGAAAGTTTCGCGCGCCCAAGCAGCTTCGCCACTTGATAAACCGTGTAGCTTTCCCCGAGCGTTTTCTTTCCCTCGCCACGGCGACAGAGGGTGATTTTCCTTTCGGAACGTACCGCGCGAAATTCTAACTAGCAAAGTTTCCCAGCGGCGGCGACGCCGCGATAGTAAGAGGAAAATGAGGGAGACAGAGGGTAGAAAGAGCAGTTGACAACTTTTTAATCTTCTTGGAATCTCATTGGATCCATCCGCTGGAACAACGAGGCGAAATTCGCGCCGCCGGCAAACAAATTTCGCTCGCCGGCTGCCTGTTGGCGCCGCGCTAATACGCGCTCGCTATTCCCTTGATTTCGCGACTCGCCCATTTCTGCGGATAATTCACGTTTCTCTCCTTTTCCCCCTATCGCCGCCGTCTCGATTCGTTGATTGCGCAGCGGCAGCGTCTCGAAAGGAAAACGACAGACGATTCTGTTTCTCGCCTAAAAACCATTGAAATCGTTTCTCGATATTTCTGTAGGCGTGCAACGCCTGCCAGACGATAGCTAGGAAACAGCTTCTAGAATCCTCGCTAATAGAGCAACGTATTTTCCTCCCGCGTTCGCTCTAACGCTCGGCCGTAAACTTGAACAGTGTATTCCTCCTATTTCACGTCACGGGGTCTAAATTAACGCGAACAGAAGCATTCAGGAGCTCGCGCACAACTGCAACAAATCTCTAACAGCGCGCAATGTTTTCAACGCGAGGGAGTAATACTCCGTCGAATTTATGCCCGTTGCCGGATCCAAAAACGAACGCGACTACTGCGAGGCGCGATACGGCAGCCAGCCTCCACTTAACGCGAGCACGAAATTTACTTCTCAAGCGAGTGGCAACTTCAAACTTCTTAAACATGCCAGCGTCTGAAAGCCCGGGGATCGCGTTCCACGGTGCTCTCTGAAAACAGTCGAGCGCGAACGAAAAATGCTCGCAGCACGGTGATTCGAGGCGGCGATACGCCATGTTCCAATTTCCAAGGGCTTCTTCGTTCGCGGCGATCGTAAACGCCGCGCTGTTATGGAAACGCGTGAGAAATATTCTCGAAGACGGAAGGCGTTCTTTTTGTCGCGATTTGTGTTCGAGACTCGCGAAGGCAACGAGCTAATTGGACACGTGGAGGAGTTTCGGAATTTTCTTCTCGCGTTTCTACTTTTCGAATCCTCTTTCACGCGCCAGTAGTCCGAGCCGTATTTTAACTAGCGACGCTGATTCGATGCATCTTTGGAAATAGAGTTTCAAGCGAATTAACCGTTCAGAAGTTTCGGAAGCGTTCGGGGAACGCTGAAGGACTCGCGGAGTTGTCGATGGTATTGCATAATTTCGAAGTTCCGGCTGGGGCGAGAGTATCGGGGATTTACTTGCCACCTATTTATGACACGGGTGCGCGCACTTCTTCTTTATATTGGGAAAGAGCTCGCGATGTTATTGATACTTTCACTTGAGTAGAATGGGGGAATTGTTTAAACTTTGGTGATTGCACTGTGTGCGGGGTAAAGTGTCGGGAAAGCTTCATTCAACGGGGACGTGTTTTTTTTATCTTACTACATTTTCACTCCGTGATATGATTCACCAATGCAGGCCTTCCCAAGTAGGGGAAATCTGCTCCTGAAACACATGTTTGGGTTCTCCCTCCAACGCTCCCTCTCTCAGAGGAGACAGTAACGCCGCTAGGAAGCAGAGAGAGAGGGTACTAGAAATCGTCCCACCTTAGCTGAAGGCGCAGCGTTGGAGGGAGAACCGAAACATGTGTTTCAGGAGCAGATTTCCCCTACTTGGGAAGGCCTGCACCAATGTATCGTTGTAAATTCATATTTTTCGTGAGATTGTAAAAAGTGATGATATAATTGTAGACTGCGGTATTCGGTTACAGAAAAATAGTAGTTACGTTATTCGAAGTCTAACGCACATTTATTGCGAAATTGCGTTAGTAGCAGTAATATATTCCAATATTTACAACAGACTGTACTAATCATATAAAATAGGAAAAATTACTCCCAAACAAATTCGAAAACATGGTTTTGAGAAAAAAAAGATGTATAAAGTTTTAGGTACCGCTTTTTATTTAAATTTTTTTAAAATCTTATCCAAATGTGTATACATATAGACATACAGTTTTCAATTAATAAAATTTTAGGGTTTCTCTTAAAAAAAATCCAAATATCGCTCTGCTTTTCAGGTCGTCAAAGTATTCTCCATAATTTCAGGTGAATTGAGAAATACATATTTTTTTCCTTCGGATAAACGTTTCACCCTCAATGAATTTCCTTGGTCCCCGGAGTCCCACGTCACACAGAACGTGATAATTAACAGATTACGATCCTTTCCTTCTCGAGCACCAAAAGTTCTGCTTGTCCACGAGAAACGCGAGACTGGTTCCGTCTCACGCGCGGAAACACACGTCGTGTTCTCTGCGTACGATTCCAAGCTATCTTTGAACGGGGGTGAGATCGCGTCGCCGGGGCCGCACATAAGTGAAAGACGTTCTTGTGTTATCGACGGCCACGGGTAGGGGTTGTTTGCTCTTGCTCCTGTCCTTATATTCGAGCCGCGGCTCAGGACCACACCGTGACACGGGATCCGAGTGTAGCCATGGCAACTTTTGATTATGTCTCGCCGTGCGTCGCTTCGTTCGAGTGTAGGCTCCTGGTGAGCATTCGTCGCTACTCCCTCGGATGCCTCTCCGCGTGGAAATATGCGGAAAGGTGTCTCAGCGCCGTCGCGGCGCCGAGCGGGCTGAGAATAAGGGATGGATGGGCCAGGCTGTGCGCGGTCCTTGCCGAGCGAGTGAACTTTGCCCGACAATTGACAGCGAAATTGCCGCGTACGGATCGTGTATTTGTCCGCGTTTGAAGTCGCAGTCGGTAAATATTGATCGACGCTCTCCAATACAGTGCGAAACTCTTTTAACGGCGACTCGAGGCGCCCGAGATGGGGAATCCTTTAGCGCGTGCTTCGTTCTAAGGAATGCATGTATTAAAGTATACTATAAAGATCCAGGGGCGATGGAGATAACGCCTTCGGACGTGATCCTAGTTCTAATTCGACGCTTGTGATGGAGAAACAGCTACGAGCACATATTTCCTTTCAAAGAGGGGTGCAATGGGGCGTTGCGATTTTCTAGGAAAAAATATCACTAAAACTTTAATGGTTCTTGTAGAAAACACTCTAAATGCCAAAGATCAAATTTTTCAGGAGAAACAGAAAGCTTCCTGGACTTCAAATTATGTACAAAATTTGATTTATTTTGATTGCCAACTGTGCTTAGGTATACATTAACCCAAATACACCACAGAATTTTCTATTTTTCGCAATAATATAGTCGAAACTCATGAAGAAAAGAATTGTATTCGTAGAAAACCCTGTATGTGCCACCTCAGAAGAGAAAACTGAATGTGCCATTCATTCAAATTAGCAAGCACTGTAATGGCTAAACGTAATTGTTAACTATTGTTAACTTATTTACAAAGAGAAATTGCATTAAAATTAGTATCCCCATTGGCGCGTACATTTTCCGCTAAAATTTTCCTTTTTAATTTTGACACTTAGGTACACTGTTTCCTACAAGCACCCTTGAATTACGTTTCATCGGGACGTGTTTGGTCGCGCAACGCTGGCCGAAACAAAGTGAACGTTCGGCGAGGTGGAGGGCGAAGGCAGGCTCCCACAATATTGATCGGAATGGGTTAAAATCACTTTCGATGTCTCGTTGGACGAGCGAGGGTTCGCGGGGAAGGGAGGGCGGCGAGGGTTGGACTCGATTCGAAAATCGATAGCACGAAAGCCGCTTGATTTAGGCTGATATCAGTGAGGGGATAATGTATGGTAAAGCCAACGAGTACGAGCACGCATAAACGATAAGCGGCGTGCTCGTCCCTTGTATGCGTGCTCTCGTGTACGAACCGCGAACGCGAGGGAGGCGCGATTTACATACCAATTAGAGCGCGCTCCCTCCTTCTGCCCTTCGGCCCCTCCCGATCCCACCCCTCCGCGGCCCCCGATGTAACCGTAATAAAATCTCCGCGATACACCGCGTGGTCATATAATAAGCAATTTGCATAAGCCCCTTCGATTCGGCCGCGACAACCGGGCCAGCTCGTAAAACGAATGGACTTTTTAAGCATTTCGGCGGAAGGGGTGGCGAATCGACGCGACGCCATTCACCTGCCTCGTTATCTATCCGCTGTCCCATTGTGGAACGTTGTTTGCGAAACCGTGTCAGGGAATTTACATTTGAAAGGAACCAACCCCGGGGTGTCTTTTCGCGATATAATATCAATTCGCGTCCGTTCGTCTACAATTGTGATTGATGTTACAGGACTTCTTGAAATTAAGAATCTTCTCTTCTGATAAACAGTAGTCTTTCTGCCTTCGTCAGTAACATAATTGCATTACTCAGAGGGTGTTTGAAGTCTCGATTGCGCTTAATCTTGAATTTTTAATCCATCGTTTACTTTAAACGCGTGGTGGAATTTTGGCACATACTATACTTCACACAACTTCTCCATTGCATACATATTTTACAATGACTGGAATAACTGGATTGCTTGGAATTCTTGACTCCGAGCTGGAAGCCAGCATTCTTGAAATTGCAGTACATCGGGAACCGATTTTCTGCAGAAGGAAAAGGAATTCCTTTTACTTCAATTCCTTTTGCTCGGTTTCCTTTTCCTCCAAATTCAAGTGATAAATATATACAAATACTACACCATTCCTACGTTATTATTACCTACACACCTGTTTCTCTTCTTGAAGACTTTATTCCTCATCGTTGATTTATCATCCCCTCAACAACCACCCTTTTTCGGTTGCTCCCATACTTCTGCTTCCCCCGCCAGGAGTAGCAGAACGTCACAGGGCGGACACGTCTAAACCAATAGTTTCGCGAAGTTACTGTAAAGATCTATCGAGGAAGGTTTTCCATTCACCCCAATCAGCGGCATAAACGGTCGCTGTTGCCCGGTAGGCGCACGCGGAGTCGAGACAGCCAGCTTTCATTAGCGCGGCCCTTAATCGTTGCGGCATGATCAACGACCGATCGAGGCTCGTTTAGGTGGAATCGACCGCGTAGCTGGTGCAGTCGAACGCTTCCACCCCCGCGTCAAAGTTGCTCGCAGCGGCCTGGCCTAACCCTGGTAATTTACGGGCGCGCTGCACCCCCGGGGGAGGGAATTAAATATGTCCGGGGGACCGAAATCCGTTTCCGCGCGGTGGCGCACACGCGGCAACTTCCCGATAAGCCGATGGTCGCTTTAACTTTTCTTTAACCGGAAGATTGAATTTCGCTCACAGCCATCGCCTCTCCCTTCGCTTCTTTCCCATCCAACGCCGGCAACTTTCGCGAGGAAAGGTATACGACCATTGTTACACCGCCACTCAGCGAAATTTCCTTGAAAATCACTGTGGATCACGGATTTACGTCATTTACGCCACCGCACTGGCGGTTGGGGATGAACTGACTGCGCTGGTCTGAAATCCTTTAACCTGCACCCCTGTCAGTTTATTAAATCGAAGGTCATACAGTATTAATAATAATAATAATAATTCGTCTTTATTTATCACACTTACAAAAAAAAAACACTTTTGTGATAAATAGGCGAGGTTCAGCCTACATGCCGTTTTGCAACCTAACCGAAAAACAATATAAAACAAAAATAAAGCTAACAAAATTGTATAATAATTTACTGACTCACCTCAGTCGATTCTGGAGATCCACGATCGCCACTCCAGTGATCTGGAAATGTACGACGCGAGCGTCGATTTAGGTCGCTAAAGAGACAGCTAAAAAGGAACGATCCGAGTAAAATCGACATGCCTGTGACCTTATGCGTCCGCCGATATGCTCGTAGATTCGAGGACACGGGTGTAATTGCCGAAGGGAAATATAAGGTTCGCTTTCCGCGAAGTCTGTGCGTTTTTCCACATTCTTCGGGATCTTATTGCCGTTCCTCGGTCGAAGCCAGTAACAATGCTACTCGGGGCATTATTCGCGGAGAATTTTCAATCTTATGTACCAATATCTAGCCTCCTCTAAGGAATGGCGCGGAGCTGTTCACCTACACTCCCACGTTCATCTTTTCTCCGCTATCCACCGTGTCGCTATTCGAAGAGAAGTATTTGACGCGCCGGTACCGCGTCTCGGCGAGCTCCAATTGCTGACACGAAGATAGACACCAAAATGTAGGTTCAGTCTTTCCTTCTCACGCCTTATCTCCCAGTCCTTCGAATTCCGGCGATTCGCGTGTGGGGATTACGCACCGCTGACGGAGAATTTAATGCGTCATTGATTGCCATGGGGCGGCGTGTACGGTGGCGGATAACGAGTCTTGGAAACATAAAAATTCAATACACCCTCGTTAGATGGGCAGAGGCGCGATTACGAGAGAGCTCTACCCCAGTAACGTCGGATTTGCATACGAAAATTATCCCGTTGAATTTCTCACCTTCGTTAAAGCTGCAAGAAGAGGGAAATAAGAGAGGCAAACGGGGCGGGAAATTGAAAACGAAGACGCGACGGAATTGCGACGTCGAAGCTTTGCAACGCGGACCAAAGTCCACCCGCGAATTTTCCACGAATTTTCACTTTTCTTTGCCCCACTTTTCCGTCGTTGTTGCGCGGCATTGTCTCGCGAGCGTATTTAGAGGCGCGTAGATTGAAAGGAACTTTCGCCTCGAGTTGAAAGGAAAAATAGATAACGAAAATCGTGCAATTTCGCGTGAGCTCGTTTCGCAACGAATCGGGGATATGCTTGACTACAACTCTGCGGCGAAGATGAAAGGTTTAAGGAGAATATTGAAAAGTGCAGGGAAATATTCAAGAGAACTGTGCCTGTTGGTGTAGAAAGAAATCTCTTGTTACACTCTGGGATATCGGCGCGGTAAAGTGCAATAACCCCGCGCGTTTATGCGACAGTTTCTCTTTTTAAAGAACCTCCCCTCGAGCCGTAAAAACCGGGTATAAATAACTTACGCGCGGGCACATTCTTTAAAAAGTAACGCTCCGATTATTAACAGCGACGTAACGATATTATCCGCGATAAAATCCAGATACCCTCGCGTCATGCATAGGTGCGCGGCCGCGTTATACGGCGATACATTTTTTATGCAGGCCGTCTGGAGAAGGCGGTATAATCCGGGGAAAGTTCGGGTAACGTATGTACTCCGCAATATCCCCGTGAAAGTTTGCTCGTTCGTTGCCCGAACAGCCGAAAAATATGCTTCCATTTCATAGGCCACTTAATCTGAAAGGAGCTGGCCACTGCGGGCCAGATGCTCGCCGCGCGAAATGCCCTTCGCCGGCGATAATGTTTAAACGCTGTCCAGCTCCCAGCGAGCCCTTTGTCGCGATGCTCTCTGCAGGCGGAGCCTCGGCGAAAGGTTCGACCGTTGATGTTGGCATAACACGATAAAACTAAGGGATGCATATTTACTTTGTGCCACTGGAGGCTTCAGTGTGAAGAAGAGGGAAACTTTCCAGGGTAGTTTCACCCCCTTCGAGTGTTATCTTGGAAACTGTTGGGAGAACAAGATGGAAGTTTTCTTTTCGGAAACTGTACTAGAATCTTGCGTGCACGCGCGATCTATAGACTGGCGAATGTACGTAACGGAAAATTTAGAAGTAATTTGCGTAAGCTTGGATGAGAATGAGACATTACGCGAAGTGCAACAGATATTATTATTATTATTATTAAACGTCTTTATTACTCGAGTAAAAGGCGAGGCGCAGCTAGTGTGCTGTTACTATGCCTGACCTTACTTATAAACAACAAAAAAGAAACAAAGAAATACAGCAATATAAACACAAACATAACAAAAATAATAAAAGTTAAACAGAAGAGATAAAAAAAAAGAAAAGGATTTGAAAGATTGTCGCCATCTAGAATTAGATTTATGCATGATATACCTACATATATATAACTACCTATCGCATTTTTTTTTGCGGAGACTTAGGATACGACGAGTGAAACCGCAGGGAAATCTGAACGCAGGTTTATCCATAATTCCACCACTAACGAACATGATTTAGTTCCAACAAGTAGGAAAATCTGAATCGCCGAAAATAGCGTGAAATCTCGCTGGATCATTTAATAGGGTTGTAAAATCCTGGGTATAAAAGCTGGCCATTATTACGGAAGTGACCGTTTCCTCGCATTCAAGCCGCTCAATTAATATATTAAACATTAAAGTTCCGCGGGATTCATACGCGGAGGGGCACGGCCGCTAATTCGCGTAATACGCTCTCGCAGCTTTTACATCGGCCGTGCAGGCAGTGACGTTTAGTGTTAAAGAGATCCCAGCGTTATTTTCACTTTTAATCCCCCGTTAATCCGAATGGAAACTGAAGGGAACCGTTTGCGCGGCACAAAGCGTGCTTTATTGGCGATAATGTTTAACCGGGCCCGGTAGGCGCTAATGATATATCGCAAATTGTTTGCATTCACACGGAAATCGACCTATCCCGCTCCTCTCTTTTATTTGCTCGAACACGCCAAGCGAATTGCCCTGGAATTGGATTCCACTGGCGAGGCTCAATGCAAATTACTGGCTTTCGCGAGAAGAAGAAACCCCGTTACACTATATTTCACGTATCTCGCGTATGTTTTTTGGCAAATTTCTTCTGGGAATAGGTAGACTTGCGTATCGAGCAGCTTGTAAGCGCCAGGAAAGCTATCCTTTATTTTCAAAATGGATAATTACAGCGCAAACGTGAGGGATGATTAGAGTAGAAAGTACAGTCTTCATTTCGCGACTAAACAATTATCGAACTATCGTTTGCCTCTCACTCCCTATCAGATGAAATAATTTTCTCAAACCCGTCTGGAAGACCACTCGATCAAAGGAGTTCTTGTCAAGCGTTATTCAGCGGGGAAAAAAGGAACTGTTGGAGTCGTTCGACGGGGATCCCCGGTTAACGAGCGAGATTTATCGAAGCTCGACGTCTGGCCGGTAAAAGTACAATTAAACCGAGGATAATGTATTCCTGACTTCGAAGAGGACGGTACATCTGCAAGGGAAACCCGGCTCTTCCCTCTGTCGCGACGGAGCGAGGAGAAAACGAGTTCACAGCAGAATTAACTCAGCCCCGGGAAATAATAGCAGGGTGGATTTTATCGCGCGTTAACCACGAATAAACGATAGTTTCGCCTCGAAATCAATCTTTCCATACATGTACGGAGTTATTTAGCCTCTGGTTTTATAATCCAGAGGGACCATTCCCTCCATTCGCGTATACGAATTTCCGAGAATAATTGTTCACGAGATCGACGACGATAAAATAGTTTCTAAGCCTTCGTAGTCTACCAACTTCGGAAATTACCCCGCGACGGTATTCGGAATTAACAATGTTTTGTCTACGCAATGAATCCCGTCGCCGAGAGATTCCAACGACCGCGAGTGTTCTAAAAGCCATCGTTGACATCCACGCCGATCGCGACGGTCCGCGGCTGTGTCGCAGACATCGTTGGGGTGCGTTTTCTGCGGGCCATTGTGCGCTATCGATTACCGATGTCCGTCGTATTTAGTCGACGAGGCCCGCAGTTTCCTCCGTGAGCACGCTATTTTCTGTTCATTGGCCGCCTTATCGCGTGCCACCCCCGCCGCCGGCCCCTTGTCGCTGGTTCTCCGGCTGAGGCCACTCGGAACTCGGCCGAAGGAGAGACGGCAGGTTCAAATTGTTTGCATTGTGCGGATCTCCGATGATATTAGCCATTATATTAAACTCTGAAGAGTCCAGTCGAAAGGGAGCACGACGTGAATGGCGCTTCCACCGCGTGCCGCGAAGAGGGTTGATGCTTCCTTCCGCTCCGAACCGAATCACTTCTTGCCTATTGCCTCTGCACGGATAAATTTCGTGGCCCCTGAGTCGTCTAGGAGGCCCCATTTTTTTTTGCTTATTTCGAAAAGAAGATCTTTCAGGGGGATGAAGTCTTGTGCACCCTGTGGGAAGAGGTGGATGGTTTTTTGAAGAGACTCTTCCGGCTGATACACTGTCTTTGGCATAACTGAACGAGACATGGTTGACGTATGAATTGTACCAGATGCTGGAAAACTGATTTTAGGCATCGAGAGGGATACCGTGGGCGTGGAGGGGTTTCCGAGGGTGTCACTGAATTGTTTGAAAGGAAGGTTTGCGTGGGTGTTGTGTAGGGGTGAATTCTTAAGGGGTGATGCTCAGTCAGGAGGCTGAAAATAGGGTGGACTTTGGAAATTTTCTTACTCAAAAACTATAACACATTTCTCAAAAAATCTTTTTTCCTGTTAAGGATTGCATCTAGTACCGTGCAACGTAATTTTTTTATTTAAAAATATTTATCAATAACTAAGTTATCGTCCATCACTCGAAGGTTCTCTCAAATAAAAGGCTTCTGCGGTGACCAAAATATTTAAAAAACCATTCAACCGATTTACTTCAAACTTTACAAGCTTACTGTAGGAACAATAAACTAGTGTTTGAACGAAGGATTTTTTTATCCGATGTTTAGTTTTCTTTTAATTGACGAAAATCAGACACGATTTATGATAGAAATTGAAACTTTTCCTTTAAACATCAGCCATTTTGTCCCAAATCAATATTTCGAAAAATCCTTCGTTCAAACACTAGATAATATAATATATTAAGTAAATTCTTTTGGAATTTTAATTTTAGATGATCGACTTTCGAGCAGCAGTGGTCACCGCAGGAGCCTTTTTTTTTAGAGAACCTTCGAGTAATGGACAATAACTTAGTTATTAATAAATATTTTTAAATAAAAAAATTACGATACACGGTGCTAGGTGCAATCCTTAAAAGGAAACAAAATTTTTTGAGAAATGTGTTATAGCTTTCGAGTAAAAAATTTCCAAAGATCACCCTTTTTTCGGCCTCCTGACTGAGCATGACCCCTTAAAGGAGGTGGATGCTTGGAGCCGCGTCTTTTAGTCAATCTTTTGCAGTGTGTTTAGTATAAATTAATATTAAATACCCACTGCGCCTATTTAAAATGCTCGACTTCCCAACGACTGGCTCCGATTGCACCTATCTTCTTTTACTCAGAGAACGCGGGTCCGCGTTCATTAAATTTCCGTAGGGCTTCGTATTTAAATTGCTGCTCGAAAGAAAGGGATGTACGAGGAAGATTACGCCGGACGTAAAATAAAGGATGAAAACGGCAATTCGTAATCCAGACATTTACTTCTAGAATCACGCCCAGTCACTTTATTTCAGCTTCCGCGTTGGCTTTTTATCTGAGCTCCCTCGGAAGACTATGCATATACCGAAGCCGCTCGCATGCGCGTGGTTCTTTATTCAATTTCGTTGAACCTGTCCTCTTCGAGCTCGCCGTGCACGCGTTCCAGGCTCTCTTCGATCGCTGCTGCTTCTTCCGCGAAATATCCTCGCCGTGCATCCGCATTAATTTGCAGATTGCGAGCGGCGACGGGCGGAAGCGCGGCGCGCATAGGTAACTATTATTAGTCGCCCAACGGATGTGGATTCGCTCCGAGTCGACTTCTCCTGTTTGCGAAATTGGAAAAACTGGGGCAGAGTTTGCGAGGGCAGTATTTTTACGGAGAGCTGCGGCCCTTTGAGGGCGGGACATTTCGCCGTGTTACGCAAGCAAGGGACGTGGTCGTGCTGAGAACGCATGGAATGAGCGGGGGCACGTTCCAGGGACGCTACAGCAACGCTTGCTGTGCTCGTTTCTGCGAGTTCGGTGGGCAAATTCTTTGCTACTTTCTCTTGATGACGTTTAAGGGGACTGCCATCCTGGTTAGAAGAATAAACGTTTTCTCGTGTCGTCTAAAGTAGGGCTGGGACTATTCGAATAATTTAATATTCGAATACTGATGTATTCGAATAGTATGGTGTGAAGTGGGTCAAAATTAGCTTACAAGATTTCACCCTGACAAACGAACCTAAAGAACTTGATTTATAATTCACACCATACTATTCGAATACATCAGTATTCGAATACTTTAATATTCGAATGGTATTCGAATACTTGGATATTCGAATTATATTCGCCAAATAATTGAGGAACTGAAGTATTCGAATATTCGAATACCGAAAAATTCTACAAATAGTCCCAGCCCTAGTCTAAAGCGGCAATTAGGGTTGCCAACTTCTTTTTGGGAAAATGATACTTTACGGATTTTTATACAGTAAACCACCACTGCCACCATGAAATGTTTAATAATTTACATGTAAATATCTCTATTATTAAGGCCTATTGACATCTATTTACTTATTTTCGACATAGATCCATCTTGCCAAAGCTCATCAAAATCAATGTTTGCCACCCTGTCCCCGCCTTGTTAGTCTTTAACAAATATGTCAAAAGTTTGATTGTACTCAAACTCCAAATTAACCCACCTATATGAGGAGCTCACTTTTTATGAGAGACAGACTGGTTTTGTGTCTTTCTCCCCGCCACTTCATATTCACTGCGGAAACGATCCTCTCCGTGAAATTTTTAATTCGCAAATTAATATTTAGATGTTGCCATAGAATAAAAGAATATGTAAAAATTGTGTTGTTAAGAATATAGTACAATACTATGGATTACAGCACGGTTGTCAACCCTTAGTTCCAATATTAGGTGATTCACACCTATTTTATTAAGTTCCATGTACAAGCAGTTCCCTTTTGTAAAGAAAATCAAGTTGCTCTAAAGGCTAGTGACCAAAACGAGAGGCGGTCCCTTTGCGTCGTTCCCATCCCACCTTCAAAACGTTCTCCCAAGCGAGACTCTGGCGCACGGCGCCATTTAAAACTTCCCAAGTGCTTGCCACGTCTTTCACGCAAAACGCACGGCGCAAAGAACACGTCGATCGCGCATTTTCTACGCCCCTCGAAGCTATATTATGCAGCTGCTGAACACTCGGTCTCGGCGATACGAATAAAAGCGACACGGCGGACGGGGGAAGCTCGTCGCCCGTGTCTCCGCCGAGATTCCCTATCATCGCGAAGATACACGCTCGTTTTTCGCCGCCGGTACTCGTGCTTTTTGCCTGGAACAGGGCCGAGCGAAATGGCTTTTGACTTGTTGCATTTTCAGTTGGAAGGGAGCAAAGCGCGATGGAGCGCTGGTCGCGCGGGTAAATCGGAAGTGGATTTTCGCTGAAATCCCGCCCGCGCTGTGCCCGCGCGAGCGCGCCATTAGCGCTTAAGCGTCTACACAAACTCCGATAACAGACGAATTGTTTACGCGTTTTACGCCCGCCGGAAGGACGATCAAAAGTTCATTTGCGATAAGCAACGTTTCGACAGCGACCGTCCACCCTCCCCTCGTTGCACCCCTCTCCTCCCCCTCCGAGCTCTGTTTTCTCTGACAAAACGACGACACCCGCCGCAAATGTGACTTTGATCGTTTTACCTTTTGATGTTCATCGTCGATATCTGACAATCTATCCGTACTTCCATCCGGCTATCGATTATCGCCCGTGGCGTAGAATGAATACGCGCTGACTGTTCGATGACGCGGCGCGCTCTGTCGTGCATGCGATTTGTCGCGCCATTGCTTCGTAAATGCCGATCGAAAGTACGTTATTATACGCTCGCCGTCGCGTCCGGCGCGCTCGCTGCGAATCCTTTGCGCAGCTCAAAAACGGATTGAAAAGCTGTGGCTTTAGATCGGATAGGGAGATGCGCGGACATTAGCGGAGGGACATTCGAATTCAATTTCTATCTCCATACAACTGAATTTTTCGACTGTACGTTTTTCATCCGTAATGTTTGAGTTTTTATTCAAATCTGACGAGGACACGCGACGTTTGATTTTAAAACCCTCAGCTACGGTTTCACCATTGCGATCCGATTTAGGATCCACCCACACGAGTGCAGGCATAGCTTTTTTAAATGGTATTGCTTCCTATGTAGCAAAAACAGTGAAGAAGACATGATACGATGTCTTGAATGTCGCACCTGGGTTCATACACGTTGTGCAAACGTGAAACCCACCAAAACAGCGTACTATTACACTACGTGCACCGTAAGATACTTGTTTCTTCCTGTTTCTATTT
This sequence comes from Andrena bicolor, assembly GCA_960531205.1. Lineage (NCBI taxonomy): Eukaryota > Metazoa > Arthropoda > Insecta > Hymenoptera > Andrenidae > Andrena > Andrena bicolor. The sequence continues at coordinate 1,916,033 of OY482668.1, read as the reverse complement.
TTATTCAATGCCCTGATCAGTGTTTTTTAGATTATATATATATAAATTCATTGGTTTTTAGGAGCGGTCCAACTTACGAAACCGGTTGCCTGAAATGGACCGAAGTCATTAGTTTAGTTTTTTTGACATATTATTTTAATCAATTATTTCATTAATCCACTAAATACATGATAGAATCTACATGAAATGTAGATCATTTTCCCAATTTTGTTTGCTTTCTACAATGTATTATGTCCGTGTAGGAGAGAAAAATAAAAAGTGGCCCAAAATAGGCAACCTTCCCCTATTATTTTAATCAATTATTTCATTAATCCACTAAATACATGATAGAATCTACATGAAACGTAGATCATTTTCCCATTTTTGTTTGCTTTCTACAATGTATTATGTCCGTGTAGGAGAGAAAAATAAAAAAGTGGTCCAAAATAGGCAACCTTCCCCTATTATTTTAATCAATTATTTCATTAATCCACTAAATACACGATAGAATCTACATGAAACGTAGATCCTCTTCCCATTTTTGTTTGCTTTCTACAATGTATTATGTCCGTGTAGGAGAGAAAAATAAAAAAGTGGTCCAAAATAGGCAACCTTCCCCTACATACACGCGAAAGGGGGTGAACGAAACGCGCTCGGCCGCTGCACCCCTCCGACTTACGAGTAATATTTTCGAATCGTTGCTTCATGTCGGGTCAGGCATTCGTCAAGTTTATCGCGAGGCCGTATCTTTAAATCCAATTACACGGGCGCGCGCGGGCGCAACCCTCCGTGCATCGATGGCCCGGGGCCCAGGGTGCGCGGTCGCGGCCATCGATCACCGGCCGATCGATCCTTCCACAATCAATCCGGCGAGCCGATCAATCCCGTCGATCCATTCATCGGTCAGAACGACGCGGCGCGTAGCAGGCGTCGGCCTAACGAACGGACGCCCGCGCCTCCACGAATTATATATGCAGAGGATATAATAAGCCGCCGGTCCTCGAGATATCGACGAATTATGGCCGCCCTAATGGCTCGTAGTGCTTGATTTATAACGCGGCGTCCGCGCGTCTCCCTTCGCCTCGCGTGCACCGCCGCCGCGCTGGAAGCCTCCGCCGCGATATCCTTGACCTCGACTACTTGCGTCACACTCCAGTTCACGGTCCGCTCTTAAAAACCTGCCATCCTGTCGCGGTTCTTCGAGATGCTAATTTCTCTCGATGCAACTCGCTCGCGCAAGCTTCTGCTTCGTCTCCAACAGATCTCTCGCACTGACAATCAGTTGGCAGACAATTCAAAATCTGGTTCGACGGAAGCGCTGATTTTCGCGTGGGTGGCAACTGCTCGATTAGATTTATGCGGGTTACCTGAGCGGCAATCGTTTAGTTGGACGTTTTCGTGATGTTCGGGAAACATTCGAAGTACATTTCTATGTTTATTTGGCTAACGGATATTTGTGCGATGGTAGTTTCTAACATTCTAGAGTATAGAGATCTCCTTGTGTTAATAGTGTTCTTCTGTGTTTTATTACCTGTTAGAGCTGTGTTATCTGTTAGAGCATAGAGCTCCCCTTCTGTTAATAACGCTCTTCAGTGTTTCCTCGCAAATAGGATATCCAAAACTGTAATTGCGAGTGGAAATGTGGTAACAGGTGAATGCTAAGGTTCCTGATACCTGCACCTCCTGCTGGCTTTAATGCCTTTGCTCTGTATTGATTTTTCCATGACGTTGCAATAAACTCGCGTGTACTACGGCGCGAGTTAGGCACATACCATTGCACAACCTGTACGTAACGCACTCCAAACAGATTTTATACAAGAGCCTGAAGCACACTCTTGGGTACAAGTAGCAGGCAGATAAAAATAGGTTAATCTATATACGGTCGAAACAGACTTGGTTAATAACGAGCACGCTGGCTGGGAATAAAATTCAGACACCGAATGTCAACTAAGGAACTGCTTAAAATTTCACGGTGAAACTGAGTTCGATTTGAAAGAGTAGATAAAACGCGTGTGAGTATTATTTTAAAATTAACAATTTCACAAGGACTTTGAGTAAACTGTTCAGCTGATTCGTTCGTATGGTATTTTTAGCTTTGTAACCACTAAACTGACGGAACCTCGAATTAAAATAATTGCTGGCAGCAAAAAAGGAGGATTAAAACAAAGTAATTACTTAGATCGAGGCAAACGGGAAGCGATGGGAATCGAGGGACACTCGTGTTTCAGGGGATATTTAAAGAGATAATCTTTATTGCGAAAGCAGCTCACTGTGATATTCTGTAATTTTTCAAATAGAAGAGTCGCGGAGTATGCACTAGCTTAGTAAATGCATTATTCTTCTCAAAGGAGTTTAATTACTCAAACGAGAGTGGCGCCGCAACGATAACGATATGCATATCCGATTTTCGAAGAGAACATTGATATAACGTATAAAAAATTTAACCAAGTGAACCGGTGAAGCCTAGTTTCTCTTTCTAGTACTCTGATCAATTGAATTAGAGAATTGAATTTCTATTCGTATCGTTTATATTATTAACTTAATCGCATTTCATCAAATCGCACGTTAAAGACTACACCATTCACGTATGCCGAGCATACATGAGGACTTCACGATTTTATTATGCGCCTGCATCGAGTACATATCGATCATCGAAAATTGCGCCCAGTAAAAATTGTATAATGTATTACTCGTTCGCCAGTGTTCCTCCGCTATGATGCTATCATTTTTAAGCGTGGAGTTTCACCCTTTACGCGTGCATCCAATACGAAATTTCGCTTGGTATTCAAACTAGCTCACTTACACAAGTGTACAATTATGAGAGCGAGCCCACGTGCTCCGGAATCGAACGCCAAATAGCGATGCAGCCGTGAATTGGCTGATCGAGCGTGCTTCGATAAGAGAAAACGACGTAATGAAACCAAATGCTCTGGCCGATGCCAAAAGCACTGCTTTTTTCCATTTTTCCATGTTCGAAGAAACTGTCGTCGTGACACTTTAAGGGTACGAGGCAGTCGTTTTTGTCGAAAATGAAGCATTTCTTTTTCAATTAATTAGGACAAAATAAATTGAAACTGAGGCATGTTCTTTGACTTAAATTTTACTAATATTATAAGCTTTAAGAAAATATTTTGGTTTCGCTAAAAATATGTATTATAGATGACGTTACAGATGAATCATTAAAGAGGCTTTTTAAAATTGTTTTTTTTTAAACATTAGATATTAATAAATATTAATATCTCTACTTCTCTGTAATTAATTAAGAAAGAAATTCTTCATTTTCGACAAAAACAACAGCTTAGTACCCTTAACACTAAACTTTCTACTATCGATCTCATTGTTCAGTAATTAAACAGAATTTTTTTTTTAAACATTAAGATATTAATAAATATTAATATCTCTACTTCTCTGTAATTAATTAAGAAAGAAATTCTTCATTTTCGACAAAAACAACAGCTGAGCACCCTTAACACTAAACTTTCTACCCTCGCTCTCATTGTTCAGTAACTAAACAGAATAGAAGCAAAAACACAATGTAATCCAACCATATTACATTCCCCGTAAAAAAAAGTAACAGAGTTTCTCCACACTTTCCACCAACAGATCATCATCGGAGCCACAAAAAATGCAAAGAAACACCAAAGCACGTTGGCCCGAAGCACCCCTTTCACGCAACTCGCGTTCCACGTCACTTTCCACCGGTATTTAACTTTTCCCCAGCGCAATAGAACGCTCGAAACTCCGAATAAACCGACATCCAAGTGAATGTAAAGATCGAGGAAGACCGACACCGATCAAACTTCCAAAAAAAAAGCCGCTACAATTTCCCGTCCCGCCTCGTACATCACCCCGATTCCCGTTCGATCCACGTCACGATAAATCTTCGCGTCCTTCCGACGATCAACGTTACGCCCGTACCTGTCGACGAAGGAATTGGTTATTCGAGCCATCGGTTTCCAGCCCGGCTGCGTTGTTGTTGTTGCTGCTGCGGACGGATACGACAGACGAGAAAAAAAAAGAAAAAAAAAAGAAAAAAATGGAAAGGAGAAGAAAAACGGGAAAAACGAGAACGGCGAAGCGTCGTTCAGAAGTATCGCATGAAATTCGATTACACCGCGCCCCCTGCGTACATACGTCGTGTGTTTCCACCCTCTCCCGGCCATCTCATCCGCCGTGGGATGTAATAGCATCGTCGATGTTATTTCTCCGCGCGATAACGTGCACGCTACGGGCCACGCTCCCGGTAAAGAAGGTCTTTTGATCAACGCGAAGGCTCTCGAAGCTTTTTGCACCGGCGCGCGGCTGCATTATGCAGAACGAGCCCCGCCACTCGCGCGCGAACTCGCGGGTTACGCAACCCGCGGGATGTTTGTTGGCTGCCTCGACGTATCGCCACCAGAAAAATATCGATCGTTAAATATCAATCCCGCTGGCGAAGTTTAACGTCCCTCGAAATTTTCAGTCGCTCCTTCGTCGACGTCCACCGCACCTTCGTGGTCCATTAGCCAATTCCGCGTTATCTTCCCTCCCGTTTAATATTCTTCGCGCTCGAGGCGCTTTTCGCCGCGATATACTCTTTCACCGTGTTATTCCTGAGCTGGGAACGGAAATACAACGGGAAACAAAAGGTATTATTTCTAAATGTTCGTGCGTTGAATGCTTCTCGGAGGGGTGAAGGAGGAGAAATCGGATGGAGGGATGAAAAATGAAATAAAGTTGATTATGAAATATGACCGGTATGTAGAACGATATTGTGTCTTTGTATTTTCGTTGCGAGATAATTTGCATCGAGTGGCGTGCTTTCGCGTGCATTTTGTTTACGAGCTTTAATATCATTCGAGATATTATACTGGGCTTATTGATGCGTGTTTTAAGAACGTCATCCATCATCCATTCGTGCTTTTTCCTGTGTTTAATATTCCCTTCCCTGGTTTACTTCTCGTAACGTTTTTCTTTTTTTTCTCGTAGAACCTTTATTCTACCGCGCTCGCTTTCTTGCGTCGCCTTTCTTGCTTTGCCTTTGCGTCCCATTGCTCCGTTTCATTTCGTTTCTTTCGTCGGTACACTCGTTTCTCGTATTCCATTATCCCTGTGATGCACGAGACGAGTTTCGTTTTTTTCCCCCCGACTAGTTTGCGTAATTTCTACTTGGAAGGTCTACACCGGCCGCCCTAGATTCCGCGGATTCAGTGCAACTTTCGAAGAAGATTCTGCCGTCTGTTTGCAAAATGCGATATAAAGCATCCGCGTTGCAGTAATATTGTTCCCTGGAGCATCGCGCTCGCTTTATTCGCGACATCTTCGGAGGAAGTCCTCCGTTTCGCGTGGAAAGGTCGAGCGCGCTCGTTCGAAAGCCGAGCGTATTAGCCGCGAAGCGTACACGCGTGCTCGCTCCTCTTCTCTTCGGTCGGTTCCTACCACCGTTTCTATTTCTCGTCGCCGAGTCGGGTTATGCAAGCCGCCGATCGAAAATAGAAGAAGGTGCCGTCATCGTCGACGAGACGACAACGGAGGGGGACCAGTTGATACGTCTTCTTGAAATTGCAGAGGAATGAGACGAATCGACTCCGGGGAATCGAGGGACAACAATATCCACGGAATTCGGAGCGTGGAACGCTTAAATCCTTGTACGGAAATTAGGCCATTTGCACCCAAAATCAAGTCACAAATCCTTTTTCCTCTTTTACTAAAATATTATTTAATATCTGGACTGAAACTCCTTCGTATCTTCGAATAAATAATAACCGTTGATAATAAATAGTAATGATTTTTTTTAAAAATTTTATTCTAGAAATTTAATAAGTTCTTCAAATATTAAACCGTAGTAATTAAATGTATTGAGTTTTATTTTTGTATGCTCGTTTCATGTAAATATACATATATTTAAATCAGTTTTGGTTGTCAGTGGATAAAGTAGGAGTGAACGTATTGATTTTTCGTTCAGTGATTAATTATTTTTGAGATAATACAAATCAAACGTATTCTATTTTTCTGAAACCTTGACTTTCATTGCATCGCTGATACTATCGCCTATAATTCTATAAAATACCAGACGCGGATGCTATCGACACTTCCGGTAGCCTTATCGAACCATTCAACGACAGTCACAATAGCAAGCATCCTTTTTATCGAGGCTCGAACGCAACGTGGCCGCGTGAAAATTTCTGAAATTTCATTAGCGGAAGCGATAATGCTAATGGTAGTAATAATATGAAATGGTAACGCCCAAACTGGAACAATATTAGCAGTGCGTCAAACGCGTTAATTGCAAATCATTCGCGAATGAATCATCGGCACTCAATGTTAGTTGGACGCGGCGTGTATTAAATCAGAAGCCCCGTTAATTATACCTTTTGCGCGGGCGCATTGTTTTACGGGATAATATTGCCCCGTTGTAGTATTTGCGCAGAAATTGGTGGCGCGCTGCTTTGTCGACGGAACAAAGTGATCGACAGCCAGCCGAAATGTTAACAAACGGTCGAATCTTGCAACAGTGTGCTCGTAGTCAGCCGTTGAAATAGAAAGTCCGCTGATCTTCGATCAATCCGAAAGTCACTGCGTTATTCCGCTCGCGTTCTCCATTCGTTTAATGAGCGATAGTGGCAGAGGCTAATCGGATAATTCATTAGTGTGCTCTGTTAATTGAATCGCCATTGTAGTTGTGCACGACGAGCAATCACTGTTATCGATCGCTCCGTCTGTGGGTCTTTTTTCCTTCGCTCGAATATCCACGTTTGTAAATCAGAGATCCGTGACATTTGGGAACGCGCCCCATCGAGCGCAGATAATTTTAAATAATCAGTAACGTATCGATACGCGCCGCGTTAATTACATCGTAGCTTAAAATTGCTCGCACCGGTAATGAACGTTATCAAATATGTCAAATTGCCATCCCCGAAAATTTGATTAGTGAATTATGGATGCCCGACATTAATTTCGCCCGCGCGAAAACTATAATTTGAAACGGCACGATGTATTCTTGATAGTGCTCGTTAATCAAACGTTCTCAGCGTTCTTGATTAATACTTCACGGTTTCAATAATGCAGCGTATAAAATGGGATTACGCGGACACGTGCACGGGCAATTATCGCGAAACGGACATTCAGGCTACAGAATTCGTCCACCTTACCTGCTATCAAATCTGTAGTGAGCAGGCAAACAGGTATAAGTCAGACTTATCAGTTTTGCAGGAAGACACTTGGAATATATAAAGTGCTATGTAAGATCAGGTGTTAAATTTTGGACGTGAAAGTTAACATATGTATATGTTAATCCTACAGTGAATAGTTCTCATGATATTGAAACAGATTCAGGTAACGATGATTCATAGTGTTAAAGAGATATTTCATCAGTATTTCCGTCTGTTATTAAATATTTTTGTTAACAAAGAATCCAAGAAATTACGCGTAGACTAAACATTTTTTTCTCAAAATATCCATGTATTTCTTGATTTGGAGATATGAGTCCGTAAAACCCAACGTGTAATTTTAATTTTTAACGAATCTTTAATTTTTAACCTCGATTTACAGAAAAGAACGAAAAAGAATCTGTTTAAGCTTGAGGTTAAAAGACTTATAGACTCGTTTGCCAGTCCAGCAGAGATATATTTGAAAAGCCCCTTCGAAGATTCAAGCACATATTTCGAGCACCGAGCATCGTTTCCCCTCGACCCGCCCTTAAAAGACAAACGCATATATTTCCTCCATAAAGCGAAAGCACTTTTATTCGTCCACCGCTGACGAGCGTAGCGCAAGAATGGGAGTAAACACAATGAATGAACTCGTTGCTGTTCCCAAAGAATAGCAGAGAAAAAAGCGCGAATGATGGTCGAGCGAGCGGGTGGAAGCGTGGGAGGCGATTTTTCAGAGAAAAATGTTCACGAGCAGCCAGTGGCGATCGCGCGTAATTTGTTGCGAAGCGATTCGGTGATTATGGCCCCCGTTCTCTCTCTTCCTCCCTCGAATGGCAGAGTAGGCGACACCGCGCGCGGCGCATTAATTAATAATACGCGATACGGGGATGGGCGATCGTTATCGGTAAATACGCGCGAATACTTTCCGGATGCTGGCTGGAGATCGTTGCGCGGCACGGCTGGAACGTTTTGAAATATCGTAACGCTACACGGTCGGCTGATAAATAAATTTCCCGTGCCCGGGGTGGGGCGTATTTCAGCGGACAGGGCCTTTGGTCGTCGCTGGTTTTTCCTCGCAGCGAAAGTTCGCCCCGAACGCGGCGCATATTCGTTGCAAGACACGGACTCGCATTTCCTTTTTTTTTTTTTTTTCTGGCGCTCGCTCGGACGGATAAATGCACTCGAGGAGGAATGGTTACGTTAACCGCGCGTGGTTCCAGCCGCGTGAATAATGCTGCAAGCCCCGATAAAATATGCCGGCCAGCTTTCGAACGTACCCCGGTTTACAGGGCCTCATGATTATCTTCTGACGGTGGTACTTGGACGCTCGAGCATGAAACTTTAAACGCGCCCCGCCGTGTGCATCTATCCCCGAGATTAATTTTTCCAAGCTTCCCGGAGCAAGCCAGACGGTCGCTGAAATTACTGCGCCTCGTTACGGGGCGTTTGTAAATAATCGTGATCGTCGGAAATGGGACAATAGGTGTGCGCAACGTTTCGTGGGGAGCAACTGTTGGGAATTTAATCGATAGAAAAAACATTGTCGTAAATTAATAGCTTTACAAAACTAATGATATACACCAATTGCGCCAATTATCGCAATGACTATTTATACAAACAAAAAAATGTATCAAATAATAGTAAACAGATATATTTTTATACAAATAAATATTTTAATACGAATAAATATTTTATTCAAAATAGTTGGCGCTGCTCTCGGAATTGGTGTTGCTAAACTGAATAAATATGTCTGAATCAATAAGTCTGACCTTGTTTAATTTATTAACCAAGACACTTAACATTTTTTTCAGAGAGCAGCGCCAACTATTTTGAATAAAATATTTATTCGTATTAAAATATTTATTTGTATAAAAATATATCTGTTTACTATTATTTGATACATTTTTTTGTTTGTATAAATAGTCATTGCGATAATTGGCGCAATTGGTGTATATCATTAGTTTTGTAAAGCTATTAATTTACGACAATGTTTTTAAATGGGATCCTTTTTGATGGGATTATATACTTGGCGCTCTTTTTTGTACCTTTTTTTGAAAAAGGTAATTTTGAGAGGTCGATAGATAACATCGGAATATTCGGAGTTAGGCGGGCCAAGAAATTCTTGGTGCACGCTGCTTGATTTAAGGAATATGCTTTTCTAATTGACTAATGATCGCTTGATAAGTGGTGGGTTACAAAATTTCAGTTCCTTGGAAAGAAAAGTTAGAAAAAAATTGCGTTTTAGGACTAATAATTTTGATAGAAAATTGTATTTTACTTTGAAATAGTAGAAGGTTCGCTTGATAAGTGGTGGGTTACAAAATCACAGTTCCTTGGAAAGAGAAGTTAGAAAAAAATTGCGTTTTAGGACTAATAATTTTGATAGAAAATTGTATTTTACTTTGAAATAGTAGAAGGTTCGCTTGATAAGTGGTGGGTTACAAAATTTCAGTTCCTTGGAAAGAAAAGTTAGAAAAAAATTGCGTTTTAGGACTAATAATTTTGATAGAAAATTGTATTTTACTTTGAAATAGTAGAAGGTTCGCTTGATAAGTGGTGGGTTACAAAATTTCAGTTCCTTGGAAAGAAAAGTTAGAAAAAAATTGCGTTTTAGGACTAATAACTTTTGATAGAAAATTGTATTTTACTTTGAAATAGTGGAAGGTTCGTTTTATATTGAAGGAAGTAAAGATTCTCTTTACCCTCTGTTTTTCCCTTCTCAATTATAATATTTTCTGTCTGCAGCCCCGTTCGATTCCGTTCGCTTCGTGTAAAGCGTTTCATCGATTCGCAAACTCGCACGAACGCTTCTCACATTCCAGACAATTATAATGGCTGGCAGAGCGACGAACAAATTTGTCGCGCGAGAGCGTACATATTCCGTTCCGCGTTGCATTCGATTCTTTGAACGGGGGTGCTCGTTGCTGGAACAAGACAGGAGGGCTGCACGCAGCTTCGCGTGGCTGGAAAACCAATGTTTGTCGGTGGAGAAATTAAACTGAAGCTTGTGTCAATATCGTTGTCGGCTTTCGTCCCTGTTTCCGCCCCATCCGCACCTGTGCCACGTTTTTCCGCGTTCCGACGTAATCGTTCTGGGCAGCTTTCGCGCGAAAATTATTATCCCCGAGGCTTTGTCTCCTTTCAGTTATCGCCGTTTCTAATTTCCAGCGAGTCGGATTCCTGCTTGAAAAATAGTTATCATTTATGTATTTAACTCTCTTTAAATTCAATACATTCCTCTTCACTCTCACCTTTGTTTTATTTATTACGACTTTGCTTCCCCTAATTGACGAGCTTCAAGTTTCTCATGTCTGTTAATTTAAATATGTCTTCAAATCTTCCCCTGATACTTTTACGTGTACGCGTTTCGAACATGGGACGGAAAATCAAATTTTAAACAACATCTCGTATTTGAAGGTAAAAGCACATCTTTTCAAGCTGACCCAGTTTGCATTTTGCACGCAACGTAACAGGAGTTTCTTAGAAGTCTAAAGATCCTTATTTAACCATCTGATTCAGGAATAAATTCGATTATCGAACTTTTTTTTAAAGACGCCGAAGGAAATATCCCACGGATTGAGTTCAAGTTTCAACGACTTATCTAAGCTATAAAAACCGAGGGGGGAAGAGGGGTGAGATCGTGGGTGGCGACTTGAACTTCTTATCGTCAAGTTTCCTGAGAATCTCAAAAAAGTTTTCAATTCCAGAAGCAACTATGCGATCGCCGTACGCCGCGTTCGAAAACCGAAATTATTTAACAAACTCACCTTTGTGTATTCGGTGTTCCTAATTACCTGGCTTGCTTTATTCCGATCGTTCCTCAAGCGCGCCCGCCGTTTTATCGATTATTAACATCTCGCTGCACACGTACCAGCGAGATTGACGAAGTGGGGGCTGCGCGAGCTCGATGGGAGCATAAAAATGGTCGAGGATCAAACGTAACCATGTCCATTTTTCGGTCGCCGGAGAGGTCCATTGAAGGGGACATTTCTATGCGCGTGCATTCACGTTCCGATTGACGATTTCGTCTTGATCGGGGGCAGAGGACTCTCGGCATCCTGGACTTTTAGGCCCCCTCTTCCTCATTTCTTTCCGTCCATTTCCATCGGGGCTTTCCCGATTATCGGCGGACCCGGCACCTTTGTGCGCATCGGACGATCGCGGCACAATGCTCGGCTACAATGCCGTCGCATCCACCCGTAAAACCATAGACTTCAACGTCGTAAAGCGACCCGAAGCGTAATGCACGCGTGCACTGCGCGGGGCAACGATTTAAACAGCCTGTAGCGCGAGCTGTGTAACTCTTCGCGCTTGAGGAATTTCTCGCTGCTGTCCAAGGCACTTTCTCTGATAATAATACTTGCTATAGCATGCTAGAGAAATTTGTTTTAAAATATATATTCGTGGTCAATGTTATCCAATTTGACGGTACCCTGTTTTATTTTTTGATTCCTTGATAGACAACGTTGATCTCATAATTTTAATATGAAAACGTGACGGTCTTTCGTGAACAAAGTGAACGACACTTCGCCTTCCATCTTCGTTTTCGGAAATTAGAACATAATAATAGTAGTAGCTTCAGTAAAAACGCAAACTATGATTTTCTTTTCTTAGGGTAAACGCACCAGTAAATGAACAGTTAAGGCTAATGAATGAACACTATTATAAAATTATGTTTGCAGCGCGAATGATTCCACGTGCTGCAGAAATTCTTTGGATATTAAGCAAGAAATGAAAAGAAGTCTTTAATTATTTAGTCGCTTACTTTAATAACTTATTTTACTCATTTTAATAAAAAATGTTCATTCACTGGTACGTGTTCATTTACTGGCACATCCACCCTATTTTCTGTTATTTTTCGATATCTCTTTTTATTTTAGTTTTCTTAATGATATTTAATGCTCTAATTTTCCTTCTTCGTTGTACTAAAGGGTTTTCCCGTTTATATAATAAATAATAATAATTAACATACAATTTAGTATCCATTAATGATCACTGGAGCTAGAATGCCCATTTTCTATCGATGTTCGAAGCAAGCAGCCCTCGGCCCTTTTCGCCTCAACTACAGACCTCTGCTTTCCGTGCCGCGAGAAGTCACTTTGAAAGAGCGTTGAAATCCAGCCGTCTTCTACCATCGTCCACGCGAATTCACGCGTCACCTTCGTTCATCCATTATGCAAGCAGGGCGACGGGGACGCCGAGCGTCAGACAGAAGTCGATTAACGCGAAGAAATAAATTTCTTCGTTTAACGAGTCGAGCGAAGGCGCGGCCACGCCGCTTTTCAATTCCCCGCCAGGGTAGATTGGGGGTGGTCGTGGAAGCGGGGCAACACAAAGCCGCGGAATTGGTGACGGATTACGTTTCGAATATTCGTTTCACGCCCGCTGTTCCCCTGCTCCTCGACGCGCCTCTTCCTCGTCCACGCACAAGCACCGACCTGTGCGGAGGGTTGGAACGATTCCCAGCGACGGAAACGCGGGGTTCCACCTCTATGCGCGTATCGAGCGACCCTCAGGAGGTCAAACGCTCGCGCGAGGTGATATTCGCGGGAGGGCAAGAAAAAGGGGTTAGGGGAGGAAGCGGAAGAGCCGGGGCGCGAATCGCGACAAGTAACTTACAGTAATTAAAACCAGGACACCGTAATCCCGCTCGACAAATTTCATTTCGGCGCTGCGCGTTCTCCTCGCGTCGCGGGGAAGCGCATTCCGCGCCCGGGGCTGGTCGGGAATTGTTGGTCCTCGCGGGTAAAATCGTCGTCGGAATTCGCTCGGGAACTGTCGATACAATTTAAGCACGCCTCCCGACGTCCAATTCACGGGTTTGCCAAGGGAGCCTTTGCACGCTACAATGACCCCGAGCCACGTGAAAATTTCATTGAAAAGTTACGCGGGACCTTGCGCGGAGTCGCGTGTTAATGGGTTCGCCGCGAAACAGGCTCGATAGTTTGCGATTGAGGCTCGTTGTTGGGCTGCTGACTTGCTCGAACTATTCGATTCAGCTCGTTGGGGAGCGCTGAAGATGGATTCGCGTGGTTGCGGATTGAAGACTGGTGGGAAACGTTACGAGTAGGTAGGGTAAACGCACCAATAAATGAACACTTAAGGCTAATGAATGAACACTATTATAAAATTATGTTCGCAGCGCGATTGATTCCACGTGCTGCGAAAATTCTTTGGATATGAAGCAAGAAATTAAAAAAAGTCTGTAATTAATTAGTAGCTTGTTTTAATAACTTATTTTACTCATTTTAATATAAAATGTCCATTCACTGGTACGTGTTCATTTACTGGTACATTCAGCCTAGATGATCGAAGCTATTTTTCCTGGTAGCTCTACTTTGAGACTGGACACCCAGTGGATCTTAACCGTCGGACGGTGGGAGGTGCGACAGTTAGACAGAGGCGGGATTGAGTCACTTCTGACCCACTGTGTGTATTTTGATATATAAAAATGAAAATTTAGTGCACTGAAATACACGGAATTATGAAGTGCTACTGTGCTGGTCTCTTCTGGGGTAATGGTTACCCAGAAATGAACACAACACTGGGTTGGTAGCTTCAGTTTTCGGCCGACCATAGTAGACTGACCCCTTAAGAGGAGCTTCTCGTGTAACAGCCCCAAGAGTAGCTGATATTTATGAATTTTTTAGGAAAAAGCTATTGTTAATATTGGATTAAACTCCTTTGGCGGTGTAAGGAGGCATCTTTAAACTTGTAGGAATTTTTTTATGTCGATCCCTCTCGTTATTTATTAATTATTGTGGAATCTTGTTAACCTCTTCGACGATGTAACTCCTGCTGGCGTGACGTGTAGCACCTGGCACAGACACCTCGCGTGAAATCTGTATCCGTACCCTCAAGCTAAAATTCGTTGGCCACGATATTCTCGCTTTTTCACTGACATTGCCTTGAAATCGCATGAATGGGACCTTGTTTGTGACCGTGAAGTGTTCCCGGGTCGAAGCTCTCGAGAGTCCCAATCTCTAGAGTCCTAAACACAAACACAGCGATAGGCATTCAGAAATGGAAACGTCAATTTCTATATTTCGTATTAGATCTTCATAGAAGTATCAGAAATGGATTGCTGGTGTATTTATAATGGAACACCGAAGGTGATATAATTCTGATTATTTTTCATGATTGTAATGAGCCAGAGAAGGTCTGCTGTAGAGTGCGGATAGCTCTGAATAGTCCTCAGTGACATCACTGGACACGAGACTGACACAGATCTGTTGTGTGTCCAGGTATTTATACAATTAGCGCTGTCTCTTAACCATAAAAAGCACCCAATGACCGTTCCCCAAACACACTGTACGATTTATTCACGAATCACACATCCTATGCCTCGTCTACTGACGTAGATGGGCATTGGGACAGTTAAGGGAGTCCGCGTGGTTGGGGTTCTGTGAAAACAAATTAATACCTCGTTCTGTTCGCAATGGTACCAACATACGTTCATAATAGTACGCGCACTCGGTTCTCACGAGCTCGATTATCGCATCTCCGCGACACGTTCGTCCTGCTCGGTACGGAGTGATTTCCTGAGTTAACAGGTTAATGGGGTGGCAGCGGCGAGGAAGAGAGCGTTAGCCTTGAACGCGGCCAGGAAACTGCTTGCCTGGTACAAGGTGGCGAGCTTGTAAAAGTTTCGATCGCCGACGAGGGATCTCGCGCGAGCGTGGATCGTTTGCAGCGGCGCGCACGCAGCCGGCGCGTCGCGGCGCGGCCTGGCCGTCGGATGGACACCGCGCCGCGTGGAGCACGGGCCGAGCGGAGAGCGTGTGCTGGCGGTTGAATATAGCGTCGCGGATGGGTCGATAACGCGCAACTCTCTCGCTCATCGCGGAGTCGCCAATGCCACGCTGTAGCGCTCCTAAGCCGAGCTTTCCTCTCATTCCGTCGTAAGCCCGCACTCTGGCACATCCATCCGCCACCGCCACCTGCACCGACCGACCACCGCCACCATACCTACCGCCAACCACCACCATTACCATCGCCGCTGCCGCTATTATCGCTACCGCCAGCGTCACACTCACCCTCCCGTCGCCAGGAGCAGCGGCCACCCTCACCCACCAGCAAGGACACCCACAGCAGTTGTCATCTCGCGACCGCCCTCGCTCCAGCTCCAACGAGTCACGAGCTTCCTCCCGAAATCTGCTCAGACCCGCCAACCTCAACTGGCTCCGAGTTCGAGGACAGTTCTTCCCGACACCGTGCCCCGAGTTCCCTCGATTAAAGTGTGCTGAATCTTCCGCGTCGGGGGTTCCGGTGGAGGGAAATCGGTCAGACCCGGTGCGTCGACTGCGGGACACAGAGATCCAGATACCAGAGATACTACGGCAATATCTGTCTCCCCGTCGTTCGACGCAGCTCTATGAAGACCGACGCGTGCCTCGCGCGCTCTAGTACGCCGCCAGGTGATTAACAGGTTGTTGTCGCCGTGCCTTGGTTGTCGCGCGTCGTGCCTGGACGCCGAGGATACTATCTGCCGGTCGGTTCGGTTGCGCTCGGTAGTGGCTGCGGTTCTAGGCTGTGCTAGCTGTTCGCATCGGTGAAACCGTCGATGAAGAGTCGCGGGTGAGTGCTCGCGATCGTGGCTCGAGTGATCCGTCGCGGGTGCCGGTTCGACGAGCGTCGGGGTACTGTGCCCGCGTGTACCGAAGCGTCTCGTTAGCTCGCGGACGAACGTATGCGAGGAGATGCGTGAACGAGCCTCGAGGAAGCCTTCCTACGCTCGACGATCGTGGACAAGCGGAGCAGGCAAGCAGGCGCCCAGTGAAAGTGATTCGTGCCTCGCTGCCAATGATGACGAGCCAACCGACCAGCCCCTTTAAGATCCTCCGCGCTTGATCCGCGAGACAGAGGCTCCCGCGGACGGACAGCAGTGCTCGCGAGTGCTTAGTGTCGTGACCTGTGGTAACCTGAGGAATCGGGTGGCCGCGATGCGAAGGTTTTCGGTAAGGAACGAGACGACGAGCCCCGGTCGAACCGATCGGCTTCGGACATCGACTCGCAGCGAGGTTTAATCGCTCCCCCGAGTATCGAGCGTGCTGCTGAGGATCGTTGGCTAGCCGACGCGTCGTTAGACTCCAGGGCTAGCGACCATACCACGAGAACGTAGCGCGGGTCGAGCATTAATCATCACGAGCGTCGCCCAAACAGTTCCACGAGTCTAGTTGAAGCGTCCCTCTTCCGTTGGCGCGTCCTGAACGCATCGCTGTATGTTGGAGGCTGCAAGGCGGCGCGGAACTCATCGACGTGAAAGGTTCAGCGAGCAGGCACGTGCATCGACGGGTTATGAATGTTGCTGGACGTACATGGTCGACCAAGCGGCTGGTTCGGGCGTCACTTTTACGAGCGCTTCGGAACGTTAATGTCCAGCGTTGGGCGACAATTAAAGACGCCCGGTCGGTTAGCTACGTGGCCGTGCGATCGCAACAGATGTTCCCTCGCCTAGAAAAGCCCCGGCCCGTGTTGTTCGAGCCTGGACCGCCTCGCTCGTCCGCTAACGATAACGAGTGCCATTTGCAAGCGCGGCGATCGCGCGGTCATTGTCGCGCGCGGTTTTGTGGCGCAGTTAAATCACCAAGCAGTGAAACATTAGTGCCCCACGGGAAGATGAGGAGGTCCTGTTCGTTCTTCACCTCAAGGTAGGACATATTCTAGTTTCTTTATGGCTTTATAGCCCCTCTCTCCTTCTCACGGCGGCAGCGGGTACCGAACTTTTCCATCCCTTATTCGTCCGCCCGTTTTGCACACCGCGACCGCCTCGAATGATAAATCTCTCCCTTTGGGGCACGCCGACCTATCCGCCACGTACGTGGCCTCTCGCGTGAATTTTAATGGCCTGCCCCTCGCCTCCCCACAGTTGCGGGGATAATCTAACGCGGCGAACAGCTCCGGGATCATTCCTCCTTCTGGATGCCTCTTAAAAGGTACACGAACGCCGAGGCTACGTGATTGCCAGCGACGAGTTGCTGGCTAGATTTTATTGGCGAGCTTTAGGCGAGCGTTTATTGGTCGCGACACGATCGCCGGAATCCCCGTCGTTGTTGCTTTTGTGCGATCTTTGATGATGGAGGATTTTGTGTGCTCGATGTCTAAATGGTTCTCTTATAAATACGTACCTCTGCGATGCGTGGTTTTCTTGGGGGTAGAGTTTGGAGGACTAGTTTCTTTTAGAGTGGTGCAATTGGTGTTTGATTAAAGCTGATAGAAAAATAAATTGTTGATATCTCTTTAGGAAGATCTTCTGTACATCTTGAGAATATAATTAAGTATTTTCCAACTCTTACATCTTGGCGTCTGAAGTTTCATGCCAAACCAACATTTCACGTGTAAGGTTGAAGTTTTTATCAATTATCTCACATTGAGCACAGTAGTGTATCAATTTAATTAATCAGAAATGCAGTGGAGAGTGAGAATCGAAAAAAATAGTTCTGAGTTCAGTGGCGCACTCAGAATTTAATCTTGAGGGGAGCCGAGTTGAAGGGATGAAAATATTTTTAATGCAAATTCAATGATATTCAGTAGGTGGTTATAAAATTTATTTAAACAATAAAATTCAGTTTCCTTTTCTTCTCACAACGTCTCTTCTTTAAGGGGTGCCGGGGCCACTGTACTGAGTTAGCAAATAGTGAACTCAGGGTTCATCGTTGTGAAATTGATATACCAGAATGAAATATCTTTCGTGGCAGCCCATTATCATGACAAAACGATTCTTCGATGACCATTTTCCAGGCGCGTGGGAGTGGATAGTCACGGGTTTAATTTTAGCTCGCTTACCATGAAGAATAATGGAATAAGTCAGATTTTAGAGCGGAGCGTGTCAAACAACGCCCTAATTAATATCGCAGCTCGCTTTTCGTTTCGCCGGTAACGCGTGATTTTTCGTCCGCGAGCCTCGCCCGTCAAAGAAGTTAAATGTCCACTCACACGAACCACGATATGATTAATGTCCGCGTCGAGTTCGTTCAGACGGCGTTCGCCTTACGCAATCCGTGGAATGCGGACGCTGCCGAAATTTAATGTCCACGAGGCAGACAGGGGCAGAATTTCTTCTTGCCTTGTAATTAGCTGGCACGGCCAGCGCATTCAAAACGTCGCTCGCGAAGACGTCTTGAAATTCCGACGACCAGGAATCGTGGCAATGCTTTGTCCCCTTAATTGCGAAAAATTGCGCGAGGAGTTACATGTTTCTCTACTACTCCTTTGAATTTGACACCAATCGTCAGCTGCGCGAATTACGTTCGTTGCAATTGCGACCGAAATTGCACAGGTACCACAATACAAAATAGAGTAGAGAGGGGATAACAAGCGTTAGGTACAAAATTCCCAATTAATTGAGGAATTAAAATAGTAATCAATAGAAATAAAAAAGAGAAATAAAAAATTACTCTTTTAGTAGTAAAGTATGTAAATTACCTGCCGAATTGCTAGAATAATTTATTTTAGTTTTTAGAGCTGTCGCAAGATAGAACTAAGACCGCAAGTATCCACGCCGCTGTGGTTGAAAAGAAAACAAATTACCCTTTCAAATTCTCAATTATGAAGCCTCCACCTAATCGAACGATAGATATTATCGCATAGAATTTTTCATATCCCGCCTTTCTCCGATAAAAAATACAAGTATATATATATAAAACTAGAGAAGATGGGAATCCACACACTTGAATGCTGCGAACCGATTAACCCTTCGCCGATCTGTCATTTTTATCTAAGAGGAGGGAGCGCAAGTTGTATACACGTGTTGCGTGACTGATCCCCCGCAGTTTTGCGTGGCACATTCTCGCGGTAGAATATACAAATTGTAGTTAGCAGAGAACGGAAGCGGGAGGTCGCGAAATTTGCGACGCGCCGTATTCGAGCGCGCTGCAAGTTTCACGATAGCGCCGACCAGGGTACATTCGACGATAAATGGAAAGTATCGTATACCAAGGGGTCGTGTGCTCGACACTGGTAATATTTCGTTTGAAAACGATCGGTGAACCGTCCGGTTGTAAGTGGACACTGAGAAAACAACAGGTCCGACTACGTCAGTGGTCACTTTGAAACCGGACGCACGTGACGAGAAGTGATGCTTTGGTTACTATAAACAAACGGGATCAAAGAAACAGCGTGCCACGTCGGTGATATGCCCGCGACACAGGCACTTGCTGGATATTCGTGTTTAGACTGTCCGTTCCCAAAAAGTTTCTTCGTGGAAGCGAGCGAAGGGACGCGCGCAAAAAGGTTTGGGGCCGTGGCACTTGGAAACTCGGAAAATGTGGCGCGCGAGAAAAACTTCTCGGCGATCGAGTTTTAAATTAGCAAATATAGGAAATTTCCAATTAGCATGGATGTTTCAGGACAACTTCTCTTTTGAAGTATATTTTTATTCAGAGATATTCAGCGCTGATAGGTGCACAGTGATTTGAAAAATTTCGAAGGGAGAGTTGGACGTCACCGTGGAAATGTAATGAAACAATAATCTGTACATTCTCTGTTTTTATTTCATTTTTCTTTATATCTTTTTACTATGAGCTATACCAACTGTATTACTTTGTTCAAATTTTTGTATTCTAAAGGGTTCTCCCGTTAATTCAATAATACTAATAATAATAATAATAAAATTTGTTTGATCCCGCTTCTAAATCTAAAACGTAATGGTGAATGTTTCGTTCAAAGCAGGAACGACGCTCGAACCTCGAGCGAAGAGTTTTCTTCTCGCGTTGAAGGGTAGAATTCTAGAAAGGACTCGAAGCGTTTAGTGGCTGTCGCGAGCAGTTTCCACCTCGATATTTTCGAAAATCCGGGGAGCAACGTGTCACGGTGTAACTTCTCGCGGAGTCGGCGATGCGTGCTCGGGGTGCTTTCGCTCAGCTGTGCTCGCGCGAAAATCAATCAAAATCAGAACGTCATCGCGGAACGCCGGGCGAATGGGAATTCGCGCGCGTGCGCGAAATCTGCCGGCGTGTGTATCGATGTATCGGGGCGGTCTTCGATTTTGCGTTTTCCACCGCGAGGGGCTGCAGATTTTCGTAATAACGTCACGTACACAACCGTCGAGGCTCCGTTGGTCGATGGATCAAAGGAGGAAGCTGGCTCCTAGCAATTCGTGCTTTTAATTTAGCTCACGAACCATTTGGCCCACGGCTGCCAGGTCGTGGTTGCCTCGTCCTTGTAAGGAATAACCAAAAAGCTCCAACCCCACCGCTTGCGAAATTTCTAGCCTACATTTCGAAATGCTACTTTGTGCTCGCGTTTCACCTTCGTGTCGCTGCCAGCTGCACGGACCTGACATCTGCACTGAATACGAGTATCGGGTTAGGTTAGGCGGTACTCGGTTGAGTTTGAATTTCTTGAATTTTAAGTGTTTTTTTTCAGAGAAATGTTTGTTCAAATTGACACAGATTTTGTTGAGTGTTCTAGTTCTATTGAACACATTGTGTAAGATAGTATGAAGGTGCAAATCCAGCATGAGATTTTACATGAGACAAAAATATCTGTAACAACATTTAAATAATAAAAATAGTCGCGAGAGACGAGATACTTATTTGAAATATATTATAAAACTTGTTTCATGAGAGTCTAGTTGCAATGAAACTAATGACTACGTCACAAAGAAGGTAATTGTGTTTCCATAAAGTATATTGTCGAATCAATCACAATGTGCAAGGTACAAAATCGAATAACCTAGAAGAACGAGTGCTCTAATTCTGCGCACTCAAGTTCCTTAACCATGTAAGAAATATTTAATAGAAAACTTATACTGAAAAACATTCAGAAACGTAAATAACTTAACTCTGTCGCTAACACGGTGGCGATAAAGTGTAAAGGGAAGTACGAACAAGTCCTTGAAACGCTTTTTAAAGTCTCTAAACGGCAATAATGAAGGTGATTCGAAACGTTGCGTGACGAAATTGCAGGAGGCAAGTTCGCTACTTCAGCACGGTTTTGGTATCGTTAACCCATACTCAGCATCGCCGATGAGATTGCAAATTCGAATCTTCAACGTCGCCTGGATGTGCGGCGGGAACGTCGACACTGTCATCGCCATGCTCTCGAAGAACGCTCGCGTGGAATCGGTCACATTCTGCTTTTTCGCCTGGGTTTTACCGCCGATATAATTCGCCAGTCCTCTCACGTCACTTTCAAGGGTTTCCTTCGACGGTAGGAACAAGAAGTTAGACAATGGGTGACTTCCTCGATGAAAGATGCACTTATTCGGCGAAAAATGTTTCTGGTAAATTGTGTTTCATACATGGGTCGCGTATTTCTATCGATCGATTAGAACTACACTGCTCCAACTGATTAGGAAGCCACGAATCTAGTGAGGGGGACTTTATCGTCGTATTTATCGTGCCCCATTATTTCGCTGATATCCTCATATGTACCTAATTACTTCAAACGTTATAAAATTTATTTTAAGGTTAAATTACAAAATCTGTACAAAATAAACTATTTATTTATTCCTTTTTTAACCGTTTCGGTTTTTGTCCATATTACCACCCTAATTTTTGAAACCATGTTCCTGACAAAATTTTGTAGAAATCGTATAGGTACCTTCGAAATTATTGAATCTTCACGCTAAGGAGCTATTATACATTTTCACAGATCTTTGAGTTACTATTTCCACCTTTTGTTTATGCAATCTTTAAATTTCTACGATGTACTTTCCTTGGAACAATGAGTGGTGCATATTTACACCTTCTCCCTTACATTCTCGTTACCATCGCATAGAACGTGAATGTATTACTCAGTTGAAAGGAGAATATCGAATTTGAATATGCAAGAAAGGAATATTTCGTTCCGAGAAGTAAACGAAATCGTGGCATTGAAAAAACATAGTTAGATATAAGTTTTGTAGGCAGATATTTGTCCGAACGAAGTCTATTTCTACCTGCTTCATAGTGTTTCAGTAAATGTACGGGATATGGTTGATTCGATCACTAGGGTCACTCACCTGCGCGCTGGCTTCCTTCTGCTGCGTTTTGTTAATCGCGACAGCGTTTTTCTGGCCAGAAATGCTCATCCTGCTCCTCGTTCTCGATTCGACCTGCTTGGATCGTGGGGCAGGGTGCACCGGTAGCGCAGAGCTACTGCGCTCCGACTCCGAGGCCATCGATTGGCGAGATCCCGATCGTACGGATCGTTTCCCATCTTCTTTCGGCGAGCTGCAGTTGCTGCTCGCGCAGCTGTTGTCGTTTGACAGGTCCAACCTGAGCGAATTTCTCGTTGAGCCGTCAGTTAATCGGGAAAACGAACCGTGCCTATCCTGACGTTACGCAAATACGCTCGCGGCGGACTAAGTTTAGCGCTTTTGGTCGAACGCCGCTGCTTAGATTCGCATTTTCGGGGCCGACGCGGGGCGCGCGGGCAGAATTTTTTAAATACGTCGGCCAACTGACACGGTGCGCGCCCTTCGACGAAGAGGAATATTGATCACCTCGGGGGAATCGAAAATCTTCGAGCGTTAATCAGCGAGGCAACTGTTTGTTATTCGTGGTAAGTTTCGTTTGTAATTAGTCGAGTAACAGTGAAGGGATTTAACTTTATCTCAACTGTGTAGGTATTCTTTGAATTGACGAATGAATTGCTACTCACGAAGGTGGAGACAGGAAGGAAAGGTTGTACGTGGATCTCAAGCTCTTCCGCCTGACATTAGACTCCTTGAGGCTGAGCCATTTCAACTTCACCGCATCCACTGAAATTCATTCAGCGTATGCTACGTTAAATATTCTCCATAGGTGTATCGTGACTTCCATTTAGTTAGAGTCTCGTTATAATATTAATAATTAAAGGAATTAAAGATTGCTGAAAGCTGAAATCCTCACCTGGCGCACATAACTTCTTGGCTATCTCCTCCCATAGGGCTTCTACCACCCTGTCGTTTTCTTCCGCATTTGGATCGTGCAACAGTGGATTATGTTTGACAAATTTTATGAGTTCCGACTCGTTGATTTCGTATTGGCTTTGTCTCTTGCCTCTTGCAGACTTCGACATCTTCTCTCTTCCGAAAAGAAAAAAACAGGAAAAGGAATCTTCGGCAGCCGGCACGTCAAAACTGTTGCGGTGGTAGCAGGACAATGGAGCGTTTTGAGGAAATTTCTCTTCTCGCTCGCCTTCACTTTGTTTAGCCACTTGGTAACGAGAGCCTGAAGTGTGTTGTAAATTAACGACAAGCCATGAAGTGAACATTAACAGAAAGCTTGTTTCGAATTTAATATACCTAAAAGTCCTGCCTGATTGGAATTTATTGACGCTTCATAAAACTGCAAGACATAGTTGCACTTTTTGGGGGAATAAAAAATTATTTTTTTAAGACTTCACTGGGACGTAAGGTACTTACACATTTTGTGTCCAGTCAGTAGAACCGAAAACAGAGAAAACATGAGGGCGAAATGTTTCTCGAATTACGAAAAACTAATATTTTCATATAAAATAAAAACTGTGTACATTTACACTTGACGTCAGTGTATTTATTTTGAATATCGATGCATTCATTTCAACTTGTTTTGCGGTAGAAATACATGTACCTAGTAACCGACGAATGCATGCAAGTAAAATTTGCAAACTTTTGTGTTATCTTAAATTCAAAATATCAGCACTCCCGAGTTTATTCGTGCTACAGAAATCTACGTGTCCAATTTCCAAGTGTAAACGGAATTTGCAATGTTGAGTGGTCGCCGCGGGACAATGAAACCGAAATGCAGTGTTGCTGGAAAAAGAAGGAGCGTTAGGATTTCAAAGAATTCGCGCAGAACTGTATAAACTCAGTTGTACGGTCAGGGTTGCTGCAGAAAGTCACAAGTAGAAGCTTTTTTAGTATTTCAAGGCAGATATTGTTCCTCGTTGAAAGGGGGTCTCCGAGTAGAGCGCAAAGTTGCCGGTGGAATGTAGGAAGCTGGCCCTCGGGGTAATTCTAATTATCAAAGTTGGGGAAAAAATTACATAAAGCGGGTATGCCGATCCTCTGGGACATCTCGAAAGTGGCGTCATTAACTGAAATGAGCGGTTCTTCCTTCACCCTTCCAACCATGGACCGTCCTTTGACTACCCTACTTTTTCTCCGCTCCGGAGCAGCCCGCGTCTTTCGACTTCCGGTGTTATCGTCGAGTACTCCGGGGGCTGCAGAAAGGGGGTCGCGTTTAAAACTCTCGTCCGTCCCGATTAAATTAAGTGCTCCTCGCCCTTGTTGTCATTAATCTTCCTTTCTGACGTGATGCTAGGAATCGCGTAACGCGAGGATCGCGTGTATCTCTGTAATTGCACGGTACATATTCCGTTTCCCAGCCGCGCGAAACTGTTACGTAGGTAAGTGTAACATACGTCGTGCCATCTGCTTACCGCGGAATCACTGGTGCCTGGATATTATCGTTACTGTTAATGGCGTTGGGCATTTTCTGTCCTCTCCGAAAGGATAACTTCTATCGACCGTAACAGTAATGTAAAGGAACACGACTGTCATTTAATCATAAATCAGGATCGCGAAATAGTTACCTTTCTTAAGGGTTTACATACCCCTTACTGGTAAAAAACAGGGTCATTTTTATGAGTCTTTTTCATAAAAAGAAACGTCATATTTAAAAATCAAGATATATAAATTAAACTGTATTCTCTTCAAAAAGAAATTTGATATCTTAAGAAATAGTGTTTAGCCGCTCCTTCTCCCAAGGCCTCTTCATAGTTATAGAATTTGCGGTACCGAAAATATCTCTCAGGTTAATGGACCGGTTTGAATAAAATTTTGCACGAATATTCTTAAGAGGGGACAAGAGGGTAATGGCACGAAAAGGAAAGGTATTTTGGGGAATTTATTAAAAAAAAACTACTAAATGAATTTTTTTGAAACTCTCAGTACTTTTTATTGGGTATTTAAGTTACACGAATACGTGTCTTATTTTGGTTTTTATTAATTCGAGTACCTGCCATTTTTAAAAAAATAAATCTGAAAATCTCCACCGACAAGAGTACGTAACGCACCCCTCCATCGAAAGTAGAAACGAGTGCGTAGACGAGCCCACTCCCGCAGCTGTAACCCTCCCCCATCGAGTGTTCAGCATCGTGAGACGAATCGCGGTTTAATCACGTGATTCGCCGCGACTGGGTTTCGGTGGTCGCCGGGTTCCGTCGAACGAAGCGAGGAAGAACAACCCTATCTCGCTGGAGAAGTTCCGTCCCGACGGGGAAACGGATAAGGACAGGCAGGGGTGGCGTGGGCGGATGGCGGCATTATGGCGTAGCCTGCTTCTAATGGCATAACTCGTTGACGAGATTATAATCAGCCGGCAGACATTAAAGCTAGAGGGACACCGAGGCGCAGGGGGCTGAACTACCCTGGCGGCGAGCGCTCACGTATGCACGCGTGCTCGCGCGAGAGGCCAACGTGTTGCGCGGGGGTGTGCGTCTCACACGAAGATAACATTCATACGTTTGCAGTGGCTTTGTTCATCGGCCGTAGATCCTCGGGTACCGAGGGTTTCCGCGGGCTTTTCGTTAATCGCGTCAGCCCACTCGCCTTTGATCCCGGCTTACCCCGTAAACATCCTTTTATTGAGCCTTCGTTAGGGGGCATCGAGTGAAACTGCAACGACGTTGTAGCCCCTCCCCACAAAGGGCTGCACGAGAAAAAAAGAAACAAAAAAAAAAAGATCGCGTCTCCTCTGGAACACCGGCTTCCGGCTTCTCCAGCGTTTTGATTAAAAACTTTCGTCGAACGGAGGGGGCTGCAGGTTTTCCGGCGTGTCCAGTTAAATAGCCCGTTAATTACGAGGGCCCCTATGTTGAATCGGTTTAAGCTGCATTCGGGCTATCCAGAAGTTAATCTCGTCCGGCGAAACGGTGGGATTTGGATCGATTAGCGGGCCGGAGAATGGCGTCGCGTAGAAGAGCTTTTATTGACCGACATGGGTTGTGTTCAACGGGGACCTCGCTCGAATGTCGCGATAAGTCGTTTAGAATTTGACTATTCTCTTAAGGTCGGGGCCAGATATATTGGCCGGTGAGTTTCGTGAGGAGTATTCTTCTACTCTCAACGTTTTCTGACTCGCTCTCGCCTTGCCAGAAAAAGAGTGCGCCAGAAGTGGTGGGGATAGCGCCAAGCTCTTGACGTGTAGGCCAAACCGAGTTCTTAGCGTAGAGATACATACATCAGAATAGGTGTGCGTTGTGAGGAGTATTCTTCTATTCTCAACGTTTTCTGACTCGTTCTCGCCTTGCCAGAAAAAGAGTGCGCCAGAAGTGGTGGGGATAGCGCCAAGCTCTTGACGTGTAGGCCAAACCGAGTTCTTAGCGTAGAGATACATACATCAGAATAGGTGTGCGTTGTGAGGAGTATTCTTCTATTCTCAACGTTTTCTGACTCGTTCTCGCCTTGCCAGAAAAAGAGTGCGCCAGAAGTGGTGGGGATAGCGCCAAGCTCTTGACGTGTAGGCCAAACCGAGCTCTTAGCGTAGAGATACATACATCAGAATAGGTGTGCGTTGTGAGGAGTATTCTTCTATTCTCAACGTTTTCTGACTCGTTCTCGCCTTGCCAGAAAAAGAGTGCGCCAGAAGTGGTGGGGATAGCGCCAAGCTCTTGACGTGTAGGCCAAACCGAGCTCTTAACGTAGAGATACATACGTCAGAATAGGTGTGCGTTGTGAGGAGTATTCTTCTATTCTCAAGGTTTTCTGACTCGCTCTCGCCTTGCCAGAAAAAGAGTGCGCCAGAAGTGGTGGGGATAGCGCCAAGCTCTTGACGTGTAGGCCAAACCGAGCCCTTAGCGTAGAGATACATACATCAGAATAGGTGTGCGTTAGCTGCTAAAACGAATTCACCGGCCAATATATCTGGCCCCGACCGATTAGTTTATACCAAGATCTGTTCACGTTCGTACCAATTAAAATATCCAACGATTTACGAACAGCCCTTTCGCAAGAAACAAAACCAACCCCCGGTCGATGGTTCAGGAGTCCTCTGACAAGTCCTTCGATTATACGAGGTCGACCTTCGACCGCTATCGAAATCCCTGGAATCTGATTCGCGAGTTTACGATTTCGTGCTCGGGACTGGCGGTGCAGCCAGCTCGAGCCGGGCGAAGAGGAAGATGAAGAAGAAGTTGTAAACCCGTGCTTAAGCCGCGCGATAAAAACTTTCGAGGGCAGCACAGCCACGAACGTATTTCCGGCCCTCGTCCGGTAACAACTGCGTCCACGGGCGGGGGGGGCGAGGGGTCGGGATGGGGGAAGAAGGATGGCGGAGGCTCGGAGGGTGGGGGACAATGAAAAAGATGAACGTATACCAGGGAAAGTTTTTCGTTTGTAACGTCGTTGCGCCTCGCTTGAAGCGAATTGGACGGTGCACGGCTACCTGTAATCTTCCCTTGCTGTTCGTCTACATAGAAGCCCCCCTGGACTTGTTGATTTGTACCTTTATAATTCTCTGCCCGAAGCGTGGCGTCTCGGGGGCGAAATAACGCAGGCGAAGCAAAAGTTCTGGGGCTGAGTTTAATGATCAATTGAAGCTGCAACGATTAATCGTGCGTTCTTCGTCTTCATTTCTGGAAAGTATTGCACTCTGTTGTTGCGAAATCTTTTTGCCACGAGTGGGAATCGGAGATGCATTCTTGAGAATATTTTATTTCAGTGCCGGTTACCAGACTTTCAGTTCCAACCACCGATTCATTTAGCCAGAGTATACACCTTTTAAACTTCGGATCATGGACGATCCGTTAAATTGCTGGTGGTCCATCGAGCTTTCACCCTGCATTCATAAAGCATCACAGAAGTATTCAGTGTCTTTGAACGTGCTCAAAGGAAAAATTGCCAAAAGCGTACTCCATCCACTTAACGTTTCCTAGCAGAATATGAGGGAAATGGTTGATTCAAGGCCGCCGTGATGGTAATTTACGCGCAAGTCGGCTTTCGTCGTAACTCAACGTAGATTTCTCGCATCTGCCCGTTCGAAATTAACGCTCGGACGAGCGAAGAGGACGCGAGCTGGAAAAATCGCCCGCAGCGAAAGGGAAAAAAGCACGGGGAATAAATTTTTGTTTATTCTCATCATAAATCTCGGTTACATCCTGCGCTCTCCCGGACCCAGCGCGATCGTTCCGTAAGGATTCGTTTGCGCGTATTTATCCCGCCAGCGCTCGCGGACTAAACGAATGAATTTGAATCGCGGGTAGAATACGCGAAGGTGCGGTGCGGCAGGAAGAAGCGGGGCAGATTTTTACGAAGCAGATAATGGTGGCTGCAATTTAAATCCCCGGCGCAGAAGAAGAGGAGGAAGAAGTTCTAAAGTTCGGCTTAAGCCACGCGGTGTTTCCGAGCGGCGGCCTGAAAATGTCCGTGCGACTGGAAGACGCAATAAGAACCGGGCGATTCGCGAGCTAAAGGATTTCTCTGTCGGTTAGCTTGGCTCGCGGAGCCACACTCGTGCCACCTTTGGTAATCGATTCACCTGGGATTACAGAACCGAGAACGATACCGATCAAACGGACTTTTGTGCCGCGAAACGCTCGAGCGTCGCGCAACAATTAATTGAAAACAGAAACCAGCGATCCTGTCGATTGCCGGTGACTAGTAACGAGGAAACTATTCGCCCACTCTGTTACCGCCCGCCTACCACACAGCGTTCACGCGAACCCTTCAAAGCCATCAACATTACCGTCGAATCCATCGCGCTGTCGCAACACCCGCGTTACCCCCAAAAACTCCGACGGCAATAAATAGGAACACCGCGGCGAACGGAGTATACCGCCTCCGACTAGCGGCAGAACTATTGACGAAAGATCAAACGATTTCGCCCAATTTCCACCGTGGACCGCTGTAACCAAGGAAACTTTCCCCGACTCGAAGCTAACAGCGTAAGCGCTGTAATTACCGTGCACCCCGTTTCCACGATTCTGGCTTCGTAATGTGTATTCGCCGTTCTCCTTCTTCCTGTTCTTCCCTCGCCGCGTATACAGACGCGCAAACAACGCCAGAAACCCCGCACGGGGGCGAAGATGCGAGGGGGAGGAGGTCGCGGGTGCACTGAATTTCAGAGTTCGCAGTTTATCTTGGCGCATTTGCCGAGGCACGAGCTAGACACGCGAAGGTAGGCGCACGTAGCGGCAGGACGACTCGGGCGAGGAGAGGGATGCTTTTATTCGCGATGTATCCGGCAAGACGGTGGGAGGGTTGCAGAAGGAAAGGGGGAAAATTGTCCGCAGTGATTGCTCGAGTGGGTGCGCAAATTGCTCGGAGGTTCGGGACAGTGGGGCAGGTTCGGGTGAGAAAAATTATTTTCATGCGTCGCGACGGTGCGGATGACGGGGGAATTGTGTGGGAACTTAAAGTGACTGTTAAGACTCGGAACGTTTGACGAATTAAATAAGTGTATCTTTATTGAATTAAACAGTCTAACAATAAGTAATATTAAGGTAAAGAGCCAGTAGTTGACCTTTGTTCAGAAAAACATGATGAATAAGGTTTTTAGAAGCGACGATCTTTTGAACAAAATGCAGTTAGAGGGTGCAGTTCTCTAACTGCATTTTGTTCAAAAGGTCGTCACTTCTAAAAACCTTATTCTTCATGTTTTTCTGAACAAAGGTCAACTACTGATTGATGGTTAACTACTGGCCCTTTACCTTATAGGTAGTAATTTATTCAATAATTACATATTTTTTTATAAATTTATTTACTTTTATTATTATGATTGTATTAATATTAATTGGAATAGCTTTTCTAACTTTATTTGAACGTAAAATTTTAGGATATATTCAAGATCGAAAATTACCAAATAAAGTGGGTTTTATAGACTAAACTAAACGTAACTTTCACTCAGAAAAACTCTCTCTTCACCGCTTCTTGCAGGTCGAAGTTTACCCACGCTCGGTTAGAATGACATTAACCTGCCTCTTCCATTTTCCAGGCAGTGACACTTACGCACCCCTCATTCACACACACCCAACCATCCTTCTTAAAACTAACGGGGCCCGACCGATACCCAGCGCGTCACTCGGTGGTCCCAAAGCCTGGGTCGTGTCGGCCCAAGTTTATGACACTACAATAACGAAGAGCGCGGCTGTCTTTGGAAAATTAGTCGCGGTACTTATCGAAGTGCTGCTGTTAACGGAGATTTGAAGTTCGTAGGAGAATAAATTCCCACGAAGTAGTTTTGTCTGCAACTCGGAAAGCCTCTGTGCGAGCGGACAAGCGCGACGAGGCATGCAGCGTCAAATTGCAAATCGAGATTCGATCCGTTCCCCCCCGGTAACGTTTCGGTTCAGCGAGTGGCACTTCTTCTGAAAAATCGCCGACACCAACAGCCTGCTTAAGTTTTCCTTGGCATTTGCCCGGTACACGTATCCGCGCAGCACGTGCGAGTACGTGCGCGTACTCTCGTCCCCGCTATCGCGGCCGTCCGTGTCCCCGCCGGAACGTCTGTGTCGGTGTTCACTCTCATCGAATTTTCATGCCGCGATTCCGACGCGGCGAGATTTATATTTTCTGCCCGTTATCGGGCTTCCCCTTTTGTGCTGGCCCGTCGTTGCGTCCATTCGACCCCATTTTCGAGGCTGGCACACGAGCCGTTCCGTTCGGGAAAGCACCCTTCTTATATAAATAGCCCCCGCGTAGCGCCGTGACAATAACGATTCAACCGTCGTCAGATGGAGGCGGTTTTTATCGTCTCCTCGCAGTTGTACGGTCTATTTCGAGAAAATCGGGAATAACGATTCGTAGCTCTTGATACCCGACGCGGGCCTGTCGTCCCCTTCTCACGCGGAACGATCCCCTTTACTTCCATTCTCTGGAAACCCTTTCCCTTCCGGCTCCTCCTTGAGTGGCCCCCTTACCTTCTGGCTGGGATCCAGCTCCGTGTTATCCGATCCCTTTGACGCCAATTACGTGATTTTTCAAAATGACGACGCTACCTTGACTCTCGAGTGCCGTCTGATCGCTTCAACGGCGAACAGGGAACGCTGGATATACGTACATACGTACGTTCGTACGACTAATTGTAAGCGACGCATGTTATTTCGGACGGAATACCTTCGGTTCGGGTAAAAAATTTGTCTTTAATTATCTGCCCCGGCGGAGCATGGAGTGCTGAATCGTAGGAGATATGGTAATGCTTGGTAGAACACTCGAGCACTTAGATTTGGATGCTAAATGCAGACGCGTGGATCGGGTTTACGACGCAGACGTGATTCCTTAGCTGATTTTGGGGATGGGGATTTCTATGCATGTGAGAGTGAACCGTATCTGTATTTAAGTGCGTGGGTGTGTCAATCTGTCATCCGCGTTTCATGAAGTAGGCTTCGTTGGTTTGCTGAAAGTGAAACTGTGATGCGAATGGGGTGTAACTCAAATTTTAGCGGAAATTAGGTTCATTGATTTCAAGTGGAATTCAAAATAAGAACATCAAAAGGATAATAATTGTAAAAATCAAGATTCTGAGTGTCGTATAGATGATTTGTTAAAATTGGAACTGTGAAATTTCTCGATGAATTCGTTTGGCTTATGTCGAAAAGTACATATTCCGCAGGAATGGATTTTCTAGTATCGGAAGCTCGCGATGGGCTCGCAAATGATCTGCACAAACGTCTGTCAGCGCTCGTCCATAAAATTCTTTTAATTAGTTTCTGCGCTAACGAGGACGGAGGCTACCGTTTGTTCACAGAGGCTTTAACGAGGCTAATTTTCTATTTAACTTTATACACTTGCGAGTGCCATTCAGATGACTACGGATTTGTACTTTTGCCATCCTCTAACGATTCGGCTTCTCGCCTTTACTTTTCTGCTCGTTAAGTAGTCGTTTGTGAAATTTATACACGCGCACGTGGAAATCTGCTGAAGATAGGAGACATTATGCCAGTATAATGGGTCGAGTGTAGAACAGTAATTCACGGTGATACTGAGTACGAAACAGTGTAATTCTTCGAAACTAATGACTTTTAAAGTTCAAGTAAAGACTTCCGGTGATAAATTAAAATTCATTTGTCTAATTGTTCTATGTAGTTATTATTTAGTCTGAAATCAGCTGTGTTGTTTTTAAAGAAGCTTTACAGTTACAGTTTAAGGATTATTGTTTCTTTTGAGGACAATAAGGAGCGTTGAATGAAATCAGGCGGACAGCGCAAGTAGTAACGGTTCGTCTGTGGTCAGACGCGCCGTGCGTTCAGGAAACTACTTAGACGCTATAAGTGCCTGCAATTCCGAACCCACACATTCCTTGGAAGATTCATTTAAATAATAATCAATCAAATTAATAGAAATTTTGAAATTACTTACAGAAATGTTATCAAACTTAAGGGAAGAGACCACTGTAAAAATCGGAAAAATCGATTTTTCTTTTTCAGATATTCTAAAAGACGTACGTTTCACATACTGCTCTCTCCAAATTTTATGAAGAAATTCGTAAAATTGACACAGTATTTTCCGTGAAGCGGTGTCAAGCGCGCGACTGAGCCGAGCGGAACGTTGAACTCGTTTTTCTCAGAATGACATTTTTCAACCGCGTTGACAGTATAGGTACAGTCGAAACTATACGTTCAATTGACATGAGCAAAGCCATTTATTGTACGAAAACCCCTCCTCTATTACGTGACGTTCAGTTTTTTTGAATTAACGGCCTCCTATTTTTTTTATTAACATCTTCACCCCCAAAAATTATTTTTTTTCAGTGGTTCGCCATTTTGTTACCTTTTGCGATATGGACTTTTCTTTATCGCTATGTAATAGACGTAGGCTTCTAGTTTCTAAATATTATATTAACGCCACAGGAATGATTTCGCCGCAGCGCCTATTTTGACGAAGAATATATATACCAGAAACGGATTTGTGAATTTCATTGAGAAAAGAAATTTCTATCCTTTAATATGTGCATATTAACTACACTAAGCAATATATTGATTTACTTGCGTTGTTTGGTTGAAAAAAATTTTGAAAACACCCTTACATATCAGACCATTGCAGTGGTCCACCCCCTTAATGACGTACTTTAGTGTAACTGCCCGTTTTTCAACGCCATCATCGGGAATTTATTTAACAAAAACTCTAAGTTTATACTTCCCATCATCCTCCACGAAGAAATAACAAATGTCTCATACTGTCTAACCAACAACCCACATCCATACACCACGTTCGCGCACAAAAGTGATGAAAATCGAGCCTCAGCTCTGTATAACCGCCCCTATACCACTCGCGCATCTCCAACCCCTAGAAACTCAGTTGGAGTCGCAATACCGACGAACACGACACATACTGGAGCGGTTTTCGGGGGCAAGTATCTGAAGCAGAACTTGCGAGCCATCTGTAACTCGCGCGACACAGAGGCCCCCATTGAATAACATTATTTGTGCACGCCGCCCTAAGACACCGGGTTGCCCGGGGCCGCCTCAAAGATAACCGTTTCACATGCGGAAGTCAAAGACAGTCCGCGTGCTCGGGATCTAATTAGTTGCCTCCTAACGAGCCGGGCCGGATTGTATTTCGTCATAGAGCGAAATTAACGAGGCCAATTTTACGTTTAACTTCGTGCTCCCAACGACTCGGTGATTACGACGGGCGACGCGTCTCTTTCCCAGTTTCGCGACAGTCCATCCAGCCCCGTCGGTCCCCGTACGTGCCCCGTAACTGTATCAGCCTCTCGCGCAGCCATGTGGATGCCAAGGGGATGTGAGTTTACGTTCGTTTGCCTAATGTCTGCTGCAGTGCCTTTGGATATGGCTACGGGCTCCTTTCTCCGTGGCGTGTCTATTAATTAACCCCGAGACGTTAATTGCGTCGCGCCCCACGGGGGCCAAGTTTTCCCTTCCCCTCCTACCGCCCTACCCACCCTCCGTGTCCCACACGTGTCGCGCCACGTATTTCCGCATCTTCAGCCGGTCTGTCTGGCTCCCCTGCGCACCTCTGCGCTTAACCTTGCACCTGCAACCGCGAACAAGGTGTCCAACCATTCAAAGACACGCGATGCCTTCTGAGAAGCTTGTGTTCCAAGGGATGATCGAACGTCGAGATCCTCTGTCAAATATTCTTCGAATTCTCCTATCAGACATCCGCTTATGGCGTTTTGTCCCGTTCGAACCTCGCGTTCGTGTCGCAAACGTGATCCATCGAATCCTCGATCGCGACACGAGCAGTGCAAGGTTTCGAGCGAGCAACGGGGGTTGGTAACGCGGAGCGGACAAAGCCAGGAACGAGCACGGAGCTTAATTAACCGCGACGAGCGCGAGTGTCGTTGCTCGTTTGCCGATTAATTAATTTCCAGAAAACGCTTCGCTCGTTACCGCGAAATCAGTCGGCGCGTGCACGCTCGAGTCCGCGCCTCTCTCGCGGCCCGCGAGCGTCCCGTTACCGACGACGACTCGCGGAGTCGAAGCTCGGCGGAGCGGCAGGACGCTCGTTTCGGAGCTGATCGATGCGCCTATCGGTCGAAGTTACGTTAATTGGACGTTGTCGAGGGCAGCGAGACAGTTTTCTATGCTGCGTCGACTGTACGGGTTCGTCGAGTTGCGAGAGAGAAAATCGGGCGGTGAAAGACGGGAGGAAAAGGGAGGCTGGGGCGAAGGGACAGGGCGAAGTAAAGGCGAAAGTGTGAGAGGGACGGGTGAGGAAGGGCGAGGAATAGAGGGCGGTGGGGAAAGGGAGGAAGAGGGACGAGATGGAGGAAGGCTTGAGCGGAAGGATAGCCAAGGGGGTTGGGAAAATGTGCGCACAGTCCCATTGGGTCGTAGCGAAGTGGTGCCCTTCGCTACGGTAACGCCGGCTCTCCATGTATCGATTCGTCTTTCAAACTTCGAATTTCAGGCAGCGCGCGCGCGCTCGCTCACGCACACTGGTCCAGGTACGCACGTGCCTACGTGTAGTACACGCGGCGGGCGCATTAATGCGCGCACCGTCGGGACGAGTAACGGGATTTCAAGCGATTCGAAAATCCGTAGTACCGGCGACCGTTTTATCGCAGTTTCGATTTGAATTATGTCCGAGGAGCAATTGTATCGGGCCGCTGCCATTTTGCCCGCGCTGTTTGCGATCGAGCGCGGACCCGCTGGAGCTGATACCGGCGTAAATGGGATCGACCGTGCCGCGGTGTCTCCCAGACCTGTTCGAATCAGACAGACACAGTCATTTATTACGATTGTGCATTGCACTGTTTTGTACTTTGCATTGGGACTCTCTCTCGTGGGTGTTGGAAGCTGCAAATGGAACGCGGAAGTGTTTGAATGCTTGCAGATGATATGTTTGGGGAAGAATGGTGGGGGATTCTTGATCCCTGATTACAGTTCCTGGAGAATCAACTGATATGTCGAACGATCAGTAGATAGTATTGTGTTTCGATGCCTTAGTAGTTTTTATTTATGAGATTGCGTGGCATTTCATTTGTTCGAGCATAAGTTATTATTTTTTTAATTATTAAGGAAAAGTGGACGGGGTTATATTCCCAGGGAAAAACACTTCTCGTTAAATTATGTGTGGTGCAGGGAAGGAAACGTTCTAGGAGATAATGACATGTCTTTTTGGAAAGTGATCGTGTCCCGAGGCACAGTACTCGTATATCGATTCGTTTTTCAAACTTTCAACACGGAAACGCATGCGCACGGCTCGTCTGGTGCGTACGTATATATTCTACTGCGAGTATCAAGCAATGGATAAAGGTTTAAGTAGACAAGGACGTTGGTTGGGTAAAGCAGTAGCAGATTTCAGACCAAGGAGTTACTGCACAATTATAGCTAAAGCGTCTTGTACTCTGCATATTAATCGTCTAACGCTGTTTGTTGCCATGAATATCTTATTAAGCAACTTTAACAGTAAGTCGTTATTACCTTTACAGTTCACTGTGTGCCTTATTGCCTACCATATTTAGGATTCTACGCCACTATTCTCTATGAGACTTCTATGTGGAAATATAAATTGTAATTGGGCAGAAGGAAATAAAATACCGTCGAGGTACATTAATAGTTAAATCAGATAAACAGTAAGAATTTATGATATCCTCGAAACTAATCAAACCGATTTCAACAAATCTTTAGCCATTCACTAAATTTAAAATTGAATTTTAAATTGCTTCCGTAAATTCTGGATAGTGTTCCACTCTAATTTTAAGGAGCCTAGGCAGTCAAATCTCTCGAAAATGAAGTATTTTCTGCGAATTAATTACATGGAGATGTTCACAATCAGACGTTTCCTTTTACACAATGTTTAAGGAGATCTCTGAAAACATGCTCTGTTTTCTAAACGAATCCCTGAAAAGGGAAGAAAATTTCGAGCCCAGGGAACGCGCATATATTTCGATGGACATTTTTCTCGAACGTGATTTAACCCCCTCTGCGTTGATAATCACACGTATTGCGAACACTCTCGCAGAATCGAGCGCATTTATTTGGTCACACGCGTCGATACGCACGCCATTATCCTTTTACAGTGTGTTTGCAGCCTAACAGGATTGAAGTGGTTCGAAAATTCAGGCTCGGCCGCTTCGTGCCTCGTCATGCGAATTTTATCGGCGGCGCTGGCCCGGGTGTGGGCGGAGGGCGCAATTTCGAAGCTTTGATTATACTTCAAAAGCAATTGTATGGGTTCCGAGCTTTGCACGCAAAGCTTTTACCAATCACCGCTACGACTTGTTGCTTGAAAAGGCGCGAAATTACAATGTATCAATTTGATGCGCGTCGACGTATTAATTTTATGAATAAATTTCAAAGAACCGCCCTTTACACAAAGCCGGTCGCTTTGTGCAAATTTACTTTGCGCAAACGAATTTTCCGCTGCAAACTTCGGCTGGCGTTCGTTCGTTATGTTTCTCGGTCACTCTCTGTTTAACGGCGTCCAGCATCGCTCGCCCCGTTTTGCAATAATAATTATCGATCGAGGGACTACAACATACGATAATTATTCTGTTCTCGAAATTTCTGTGTCACCTGTGTATGTAAAATATATGGATTCCCTTTTGCACGTTTAGATGCCCGTTAGAGAAAGATAAACCACGTATGTACTTTCAGTTTCCTCGTCAATTAATTTTATCTATCTATCGTTGATTTTTTTTATAAACCTTCATTGATCTATCGTTGATCTTTTTTATAAACCTCGCCTTTTGCACTCTTCTACTGCTATAGGTGCTTTTCAATCCCATCTTTTCTTTTTCTTCTTTCTCGCTTTCATATATGTTTTCTTTTGTAAAGTGTGCTATGCAATAAAGAATTATTATTATTATTATTCAATCTTCCCCTAATACTCGATTCAGATCCTCGTACGATGCTACTTGCACTCGTTCATGGCTCAAGTGATCTCTGTTCTTTTCGTAATTCGCGACAGTTGAATCCATAAAAATAACGTGCCACAGTTTTATCCTATAATGCACTCGTGTGCGCATTATAAGAAGAGTTGAAACTGCTGCGAAGTGAAAGGCTCGGAAAATTGCAATCACACACGGCCAGACCACTTCGCTCTCTTCCGTTCCTCCAGTTTCGTTTCTTCCCGAGGAAGAACCGGGGAAAACAAGCCGCGTGCTGATGCAGTAACGCGATACACACCCGAGAGCCGCGAATTGGACGTTTTCAAAGCGTGGGTGTTTACAGCGCGGACAGATGATTGCGTCAAAACGCTGCGATAAGCACCCACTTTGGAAAATATCCATCGCTGCTCGAAAACGAGAGCAGCGGGGGAGGATACATCGAAACGAACCGGTCTCGCCCATTTTGATAAATGTCCGCGGGCAAGTGTCGCTCTTCATTCGACATCCGAAGCCAACCAGTCGCCTGTTTCTGTTCCGCGCTCTGTTCTCTCGCTCTCCTG
This sequence comes from Andrena bicolor, assembly GCA_960531205.1. Taxonomy (NCBI): domain Eukaryota; kingdom Metazoa; phylum Arthropoda; class Insecta; order Hymenoptera; family Andrenidae; genus Andrena; species Andrena bicolor. Next base: position 1,878,176 of record OY482668.1, on the reverse strand, counting down.
TGCGGAGGACCTTCTATCTAGGAGGTTGTATACAGCAGCGTGCGTCGTTTAGCCCCGTGCAACTATTATATTGACCTTCCCCCGACGGAAACAGACCAATAGCCGGGGATACTGTGTCGCGCGGGTCGAATCGAGAAACACTAGACCCGGCGTGATGTAAGTGCAGAGCTTAGCCGATTTCACTTGAAATTGCAGCCTTGGCCCGCGGTAACTGGTCCCTTAAATTTACCGAAACGATCCAACGCTCGATCTGGATCTCCAAATTGTGTCCCGCTCGCGTTCCTCTTGGCCGTTGCCGTCGCGGCTGACGTTGAAACTAATACGAGGATCAAGGAAATGGATACCGGGCATCGAACACGCTGCTGCACGAGCAGCCAAGTATTTATGATAGATGGGCTTTTAATAAAATGTTAACGGTGCACTCGAAGGGAAGCTTAAAGCGTATCAAAGAGAAGTCAAAGAGTCCTCGCGTGTATCTCGCAGTTGCCCGGGCATCTCGCTCTCGTTTCGCCCCCTTTTATGGGAATGAACGGCGAACGTTATTATATTCATTCTACGCAATTTCGCAGGGAAAAAAACTTCGCAGCGAGATTAACTAGTCGACGTTCCATTTGCATGAGAAAAAGGAGACTCGCTTTGAATTCCCGCTGAAATACCTTCCGGTTGGAACTTCGCCTCGCTTCACTGACTTAGGTTTGTTCGACATACTAAAGGACTTGGACGGAATAAATTAGAAGCGGAGGCAATTAGCCTCGTCGATCAAAGACGGTTCTATTTCATTCGTCCAGATATTAGGTATATAGTAAGAAGTGCACTTCGTCTTTGCTCCAGTCGCCATTTCAAAGATGATGAATTTTCATTTATCTAAAGTTTCAATCATTTAAGGGGTCATGCCTAGTTGGCAGGCGTGATTTTCGGGAATTTTTTGTGGAAAATCCAATGTATATTTTTTACAACTATTTGCTTATTTTAAAAGTACATATATTGAGCAACTCTCAATAATTTTATTATAGAAAAATATTAAAAAATGAATGAATAACAGCCACTCTCCCGGAAACTATTTTTTTTGCGGTGAGCACGATTTCTCAGAGCCGGATCATCTGATATCGAAAAGTGAAGAAGATTCTATTAGTATACGAGTTTATCTAGTTCGTGAACGAAGGATTTTTGTTTTTGATGAAAACTCTGTTTTTAATTCACGAAAATCGAATAATTCAGACATCGAAAAATCACGATTTCGCGGTAAACGAGTGCCATTTTTTCTGAAATCATTTTTTTTAAAAATCCTTCGTTCACGAACTAGATAAACTCACATACTAATAGAATCTTCTTCACTTTTCGATATCAGATGATCCGGCTCTGAGAAATCGTGCTCACCGCAAAAAAAATAGTTTCCGGGAGAGTGGCTGTTATTCATTCATTTTTTAATATTTTTCTATAATAAAATTACTGACAGTTGCTGAATATATGTACTTTTAAATGAAGCAAATAGTTGTAAAAAATATACATTAGATTTTGCACAAATAATTCCCGAAAATCACGCCTGCCAACTAGGCATGACCCCTTAATGATTGTAACCCACGCAAGATCAATTCTTACATGTAATTTTGGGGTTAGGTTGCAAAACAGCAGGTATGCTGAACCTCGCCCACTCATCACTTGATTTGTGTAACTTGTGGTGAATAAAGACGATTTATTATTATTATTATTATCATGCAAAGTTTTAATAATCGCTCACCATCTGAACAAATTGAATTTAAAATGTGAAATTTTGTCTTTAATGAATTCTCGTAGCTTCGCTAACAATAGCCAGCCCTTATCTCAGACGTTGCGCCGTGCTCCGCAGCAAAGTTACTCGCAGCCCAAGTAATCTGAAAATCGTGGCCACCGTCCGCGGCAAAACGGAGAACCGCAATTCACTCTGCGACCAGATAATGCTTCTGAAACTACTTACTATCGACACAATAGCGACAAAGCCGCACGCTAACCGAGCCTATAGACGCAGGGATGCCCACGTTAATGTCCCGCGCGAGCGGCCGCATTCGTCACGTGTCGATACCGCAAATGCACGCGGCTCTTTTACGAAATATCACCAGCCATTCCCACTGCTCGATCCTCTTCCTGCCATTAGCCTCGAGCCGTCCAAGTAGAATAGCTACGCGATATCCGTGGCGCGGACTGCGCGCCGAGAACCGTCGACTGTCGTCCTAGAAGCCTCGACGAACGGCTCTAATGGGGATAGATCTTCGCGTAAATGCAGACGAGTTACGGAGGATTGTTTCAACTGGTACTCGTCGGTGGACAGATTCAAGTGACGGTCACGATCGACGAAAGGGAACCGGAGGAACTTGGAAATGCGAAGAGGACTTCTTTGCGTTAAATGTTGGATCTCTCCCGCAGGTGTCTCATCCGTGGCATAAATTAGTTGACCGATGATAAATTGCGCGGCGCGATCGAACGGAGGCGGGAGGGGCGCAGTTCGAGGGAAGAGAAACGGCTTCGAAGGGAATGCAGCTGGAGATGCAAAAAGTGATTGTCAAGAGAGATGGATGCCTTGGGATCTTCGTAGGGTCCCATCGCGATGCACCGGGGCAACTTTGACCAACGCGAAAGTTCCCCTGCCTGCATTCGAGTGCCAATCTACTGAGAGTTCTCAGCCAACGATAACGTGACTTTGCTTTGTGGGCTACTTCTTTTGAATTTTTACGAATCACTTGGTGGTGGCTGATGGATCCACAGAAAAAGGGGTAGTTTTTGTCGAAGAGGAGAGTTTTTATTGGCCTCTTTGATTGAATGATAAAGGCGGACGGATGCGGTAGGTTCATTGATACGAGTTCGTTTTTCTGTGACCGCATTTCGGGTTGAGAAGTAATTTCTGGGGACCTCGAAGGTCCATGTACCGATCTGCTGAGATTCGTTTGAACGCCATTCTTGATATAAAAGAAAAATAAGTAGTCCATGAAAATCTGACGCGGTGTGTGAACTATAGCGTCGTTAATATTAACGGGAGCTAGTGCGTAAGTAGAAATATCGAGCGATAGACAGACACATACGCCAGCACGCACTACGCTGTAGACGAGCTCGATGAATTTTCGATTATAATTTTCTCGTAAAACGTGTATTCTACACGTCCAATTTATTTATAACCCATATTCTCTATGCCATGGAAAATAATAGTAAACATAAATTTAAAGTTAATGGACAGTGAGATAGGTACATCGACAAATCTATGCACCGAGAATTTCCAGACTAGAAAATTCAGAATAACGTTTATCAAGGGAGACAGCAATTATAATTGGAAATATCACAATTTACCAGAATACTGTGAATTCGGTTAAAAAATCAGGCTTCCTCAATTTCTCTATGAACGCTTCAATGTCTCCAACATTTAAAACTCGACTCGCATCAGTGACCCACTAAAATTGCACGCGGATTTTCGTTGTCTAATTGGAAAGCATCGGGAGTCGACAAGTTTCGCCTGTGTAAGAGCGAACGACGATTTCCAAGCAGCCCTCTGAATTTCATCGTTCAGTTCTGCACGATGTTCGACGGAAATCGGAACTCGCTGGAGTACTTCCCCCGGCATCTCATCCCTTTCACGGAAACGGGAGCATCTTCCTTCCTATTTATTGCACGTTTATTTCCTACGATTTCTCCGACGTTCGCTGTGCACTCACTTAGATACGACCCGGTTCCTAGCAAAGGCTTATCTCGCGTTCCGTCCCGCTAATGCCCCGTTTCCCTTGATTTCACGAGAAATATTGCGAGATTAACATGAGACGCTCGTACACAGAGGCGGATCGCTCTCTCGGGCGCGTATCAAAAAGCCCCTCGCCCATCGTAATTCATTCCAAATACCGTCCCAGCAGATAAATCTGCGGACGTTGGAGCGCCGAGGACGCCCTGATGCTCCTTTCCCCTTCAATTTATTCAGTCGACCTATTGTCGGGAATATAAACGATTCGCGCGCCAAGATCTGTCTGTGCACTGCCAGAGGCTCTTGATCGCGGTAAAAGTAAAATTCCCGAGATTCCGCGGCGGCTTCGGGCAATTGTTGCTGGTAGACATTTTTCGACAGCGTTTCGGAGTGTCCAGGAATTCTGAAAACGAGAGTATCGTAATAAACAATTTACAGGGTAAAGTGTTTGAAAAAGAAGAAGTAATATTTAAAAACGAGAGCGTTAGGAGTGCTTATTAATAAAAATTCTGCGAGCATCGATCGCTTCTGGTAACTTGCAGCGTAATTTTTGGAAAGTCTTCTTCTCCCTAAATCGCGCACTGGCGCTAATTAGCAGCGACAACTCTGTACCTTCGTCGAACGTTGAAATTATGAATGGGGTCGATGGGAAAGGAGGGAGGAGAGTGAAAATGCGGAAGACGTCCCTTTCGTTCCGCCGCTTTGTTCGACGACGAAAGAACGATAGGTTCTCGCTCTGATTTTCTTTTCGTTTCGCTTTTTTCCAGCGCAACGATTTCCTGCCTCTGACACGGCCGGACTTTTAATTTTAATCATCGACCGGGAAATTATAAAAGTTGCTGCCGCTCGAGGACGCTTTCAATTAAGGATTTCCGTTCCTCTCGGGGCGATCGGTCTCGTTTGAGGGAAAGAGCGGCTGCAGGGACGGCCATAGAAAGTAGGAGACAGCATAACCTCCCTTCTTTCTATCCTTTCTCGTTCTCCGCTATCTCCTTCGCCCCGTAGGAAGCAAACCAACAGGCATGCGTGGAAAAATATTCTATAATAATTCTTTATTGCACAACACACTTTACAACAGAAAACATATATGAAAACGAGAAAGAAGATAAAGAAAATATGCGGTTGAAAAGCACCTATAGCATAGAAGAGTGCAAAAGGCGAGAAAAGATGCAAATGTCAGCTGTTATTAACCTTACTATTTAATATCTGGCGATCGAGGAAAGAGGCTTCTCAGAAAAAATTTTAATAATAGTGTCCTCTTAAATGTATCATAAATATATTATTATTATTATTACAACTTTATTACTCTTTAACGTACAGAAATAAAAATGATGTGATACATATTAAGAGTAAAGACGAGTAAAGGCGAGACCGCAGTTCTTTAAAACTGTTAGTAAGCCTAACCATAATATAAACTAAATGTTACTTAATACTACGCACACTAATACTAAACATACTTAAAACTAAATGAAATTACATATAAAAGAAGAGTTAGACCCCAAACAACAATGACGATAAATAAGCAGGAGCGTATCAATTTGGCAAAAAAAAAGCTCGAGCTGAACTTACTCGGAAACAAATATATTTATCCATGTATGGCAGAGTGTTGTCCCTCAATTTCGAGATGTAGAAGTCGATTATAATTTAGCTGACAACCCTTTAAACTCACCCTGCGCGGATTCCCGAGTCGTTGGTCCGGTGAAATACGATAACGAAATAATACGTCTGCTCCGCGCCGGTCCCCGGTAATACGTTGGTTGTTAGGCGCGGATTCCGCGCGCACGTTGCGAGCTATTAAGGCGGGCTGCACGCGTCTTTCCGCGGAGGCAGCGACCGAACGCTTGCACGGGCCAAGATATTATTCTTCCCGAAAGACTTATGCGAAGCAGCTGCGCCAGCGTCGCGGTTTCTCTCGGTCGAAACTACAATTACGCCGGGCCAATCTCGACGCAAACATCGTTTCATTGCCGATGAAACAGCGCCCCGTTTCTTCTATAACTATATATAACAATTATTCGATCGTTACCGTGCTTTATTACGGCCGACTAACGTCACGGCGGATAAATCACGGGGCGACGAACGAGACCGCGTTTAAGGATGAACGCAACTGGGACGTATTCCGAAACCGTTCGACGAACGAGGCCTCGCGGAGGCGTCTCAAGGGCCCCACGGGGACAGTGAAACGTTGTAAAAGCTGCGGGGTTCGACGTCGTCGCGGGGCTTCTTCATGAACGATGGTTAGCACGCCGTTCGAGGAGACGAGGCTCGGTGTAGCGTTGATGGTTTAAATTTCTCGATAATCCAGCGGTCGAAATGCATCGCCAGTTCAGCGTAGTTCTGATTGTCGGTTGAGAAAGTCGAGTTAATTTATATCGCAGCACGTGCGGAACATGTTAATTCGTCCGCGATTAGTTTCGAACGCACGGCAGTTACATCTGTCGGTGAAATGACCTAGTAAACTTACTTCGCCTCTACCCTTCGCTGCAATAATGTCCGCATATTTATCGAATTCAAAATCGCATTACGTACTCGTCCAACTGATAACAATCCGCGGAAGCTAATTTCTATGAATGCTGTAAAGCGAGAGGCAAGCTGACGCTCCACGGATGTCAGACGTCGTCGACCCACTCAGCTCTTCCTCCTTCGTTATTATTTTGCCCGGTTTCGTCGGGAAAAGAGATTCCTTTCGTCTAAGCCGCGGCACTCGGTCCCTTGATAGAGGGAAAGGACCGCCTCTAGTAATCGAGTGACAAAGGAGTAGGGGCAAGGCGGCGAATTAGCCTGGGGCCAGCAAATTAAACGTCAACGCGATTACTCGCAAACACGACGGGGCCGCGGTGGATTTCGACGGTGGTCGCATTCTCTTTGTGCAACCGGATATCCAAGTTCGCGTTAATCTTGCGCTTCTCCACTGAGTACGCGCGTCTTACAGGAATCCGACCGTGGCTTATTCAAGGGTTTGCATAATACCGCGGCGAATCGTGGTACGTTCTCAGTCGGAGACACTTTCCACGCACACGCGAGAAAAGCTCAGTGGTCAGTGGCCTTTTCGGGCGAGGAACTTCTGGGACTCGGATGTGCTCGCTTTGCAGAGAGATGTGTGGTGGTTATTTGACTGCAAAAAATTATTTTTGTATTTTTTCACTGGCAACCTGTAAATTAGATTGTCCTTATAGGGTAAAGGACCCAATTACTGACACCTGACCAATTACTATCACCTTAAGCTATTTTACTGAAAATAACAAATAAATAAACGTTGTAAAGTCATACACAAAAAGAATTATGTAGTTCCACCTATAATCCATGCTATAAATTATATACTATAGCTTATTTATTCGTTATTTTAGGTAAAATAGCTTAAGGTGACAGTAATTGGTCAGGTGTCAGTAATTGTGTCCTTTACCCTAGTGTCACTCGGGGTAATATGCCACTTCTCAATTATTTATTAAATAAAGCACGGATGGCATTACATTTGCACTGTATTTGTATTCATTTTTCTTTGGTGCAATGAACAGAAATATTATTTTTGGTATTATTATTATGAGGTGGATATAAATGTGATGTTTACGCAGCACGAAGAAACAGTCAAGAACTATTATTCTGCACATAAAAACTCAAATTTACTACAAAATTACTACTCCGTTGAATAATAGTAATAATAATAATAATAATAATAAATCGTCTTTATTCACCACAAGTTACATGAATCAAGTGATGAAAGGGCGAGGTTCAGCATACCTGCTGTTTTGCAACCTAACCCCAAAAACATTACATATAAGAATTAGAATTAAAGTTAACAATACATCAGAAAGGCGAGAGAGAAGCACAAAAGACAAGGGAAGTTACACATAGCGTACAAGAATATAAGAACGGGCAGCACAATTGCTTTGTTGATCGAAACGGTAATAAGTGCTCTCCAAAGGCGCGAAATCCCGGGGTGCATTTCTGTACCCATCGACAGAAGCGGCACGCTCTAACAAAAATCGAGCAACTTGACCGAAGTTATTAGTCACGCGAGCAGGGTGACTTTAACTGTTTCGTTCCCGAGACTTCCTGTACGCGCGTATAAATACGTCTATACGTATTTATGTTACCCGGGACGCTTCTGCACTCTTAGGAACGGCTAGGAACGCCCAAGTTCCAGGCCCGGGAACTTTGCAAATTTGTTAAATTGCCAATTTACCTTGGAAACTGGCGGCCACCCCCTGACGTCTTCGCCGCCATTCCGGTGTTCTTTTCCTCGGCTGCACGTCGACCTCCGCGTTCCTCTGTCCCTGCCTATTTCTTTTCCGCTTTGTCTCTTGTTAGCGGACTAGCGAACTTTTTAATCTTCATTTCCGTCCAATTAGCCGCGGGAATTAATTAGGAATCCGTCGGGGATGGGGGGTGGATTGCCTTTTTCTGGACGCTGCGTGTCTGCGAATTTTCAGATTAACTTGCACGTACCGCCGCACGGAACGCGCACACGTTGCGACGGAAGTTGAACGCGTCGATCGATGACGCTGGTGACCAGGTCGTTGCAGTTCATTATCAGTCACAATTATTCGTGACGGCCGGCCAACTTGGATTCGCGCTGCAATGTGATCATTCAAATAATAGCTTTTAGAGTTGGCGATATTGTGGCTATGAATTTTCAATTGCGCCGCGAGACAGAGATTACCGGAGCTCGGTGGATTTTCAGATTACTCGAAATAAATTTCGAAGCCGTAAGGGTTTAACGAAAAGTAAGGAATTACTTTGAAATTCAACGTTTGCAATTTTTCCACCGCGATGCCAACATGCACCTATTGAATGATACCTGCGCATCCGGAGTCTTTGAAAGGGAACTCGGAATTACATAATTTTAATTCCTTTAATTTCATGCCTGCCTCCGACGCGAGCGAATATAAACGGTAAAAGCATGCGCGCTCGTATTCTGCGTGACCCAATTTTATTTCGGTTATAATTTTCTGTATTTTCAGCATCCTCGACTCGCCTCTATCTTTTTTTTTTTACGATGCTATAAAAACGTGAGTAACTATTCACTGAAAACAGAATTACTACCATGCCCAGTGAATTTCGCGCGGGGATAGAGAGCTGTAATTGTGTCGAAACAAAGCGCGTAATTAGACTAATAAAGCAAAGCAAAAGCATTAAACCTTTGTCCCATTTTCTTCTGACATATCCTCTAAACGAGTTTCACATTTTTCAAGCGTATTATTCCGCGTCTCATCGTCACTGAAATGCCGACGGTTCATCTGTTTAAATGATATAACATATATATTCGTTTCTTCTTTTAATACGGTTGAACGTCGGCGGATGATGAAAACCCCGTGAAGCATCAAATTGATTCCAATTCATGTGTGCACGTGGATCCTATTGATCCCACGACCATTGAACACTCGCAGGCACGGCAGACCGGAACAGTGGAAGATGGGTGGTTATGTGCCTCTGGATAAGGATCCCTGGATGTAGAACATTCTGTAAACGAGTTTCATGCATTTACATTGCCGGTGCCATTACTCGTTTATCTATCGACCCTTCGAGTATCTCAGGGGAGCTTAGTGACCGCTCGTCCAGCTCGATAGTTACACAGTGCTCCGAGCGAATCGATTCGTGTAATTGAACGAGATCAACGAAAGATAGAAGTATATCGCCAGTTTTTTTTTTCTCTCTCCCTCGTTATCGGGATATCCGAATGTTTGATTAGAGCTGATCAACATATGCGTCTCATCGACATCGACGATCAAAAGCGCCTCGTTTCGAGGCTCCGTGGTTGCTTTGATCAGCCAGCGCCTGGAATTGCGTTAGTTTTATTTAGGTTAGCAAAGCACCAGTCGCGTGCGTAATATTCTAAAAGAATTTTAGAAATCTCTAGAAAATTTGATCCTTCGGAAAATGATAATATCGATATGTAATTTCCTATTGTATTTTATTTTATTTTGTTTTCTTTCCTTTCTTTCTTTCCTCCCAACGGCTTTTTAGATTAGGTTGTAGAGCAGCAGTTAATGCCGAACCTCGCCTACTCGCCATTGTAATTTAATTTAATTTAATTGTAATGGTGCAATAAAGACATTTAATAATAATAATAATAATATGGGATGATAATAAATATCGCGTGGAGATAGTTAATGGCGAAATAGGTGCCAGGTTATACTATTTCCACCGAAATTCTGTCATCGAATTTGAAGTAATTAATAGCAAAGTCTACCGAAACTCGTAAGAAGCTTACGCCACGCCAAAAATAACCGCAATTTCAGTTAAATTACCGTGCTGTCGATAGTATTAATACACTAACAGGCTGAATAGAGCGACGCGACTACTCCTCGAACGGCAGGGTATTATGACTCGGAGGAAACTTCGCCCGGAAGCTTAATTAGATTGCCATAGAATATGCCCCAATTGTTATACCGCCGGCGGAATCCTTGAAAAGTTTGCATCCCCGTATATTTCCTAAAACTTCCCTCGCATTCACTCGATATCTCCTATCTCCGGCCGTGTATCGATCAAATTACCCCCACCCTTATCCACGGCGATGAGTGAATATCTGAAATATGACGCGAGAGACTCGATACTCTAAACATGCACGCGCGCATATATCTCAATTACTCTAACTGCCGCGAGTCAATACGCGCATTCAGAGGATATTACAGTATTCCATAATAACTATCCTAAGTAGTACTAGCAGTACTAAGTAGTACGCTAAGTACGCTTTCACGCAATTTTACTTCGGAGCTCGACGGATTCCCACGGCGAGGACGTTGAAATCTTCGTGCTTCGATTATTTAACGTAGGGGAGACCGGGGCTAAAAGTTCCGGGGGTAAGTTGTTCCGATCGTTCTATCTTCAAAATCAAAAAGAGCGTTGTAGGGTAAAGAAACCAGTAATTGACCGAATTGTTGAAAGAGAAACCCAGTAAATGACCCAATTGTTGAATGAGAAACCCAGTAAATGGCCGAATTCTTGAATGAGAAACCCAGTAAATGACCGAATTGTTGAATAAGAAACCCAGTAAATGACCGAATTGTTGAATGAGAAACCCAGTAAATGACCGAATTGTTGAATAAGAAACCCAGTAAATGACCGAATTGTTGAATGAGAAACCCAGTAAATGACCGAATTGTTGAATGAGAAACCCAGTAAATGACCGAATTGTTGAATGAGAAACCCAGTAAATGACCGAATTGTTGAATGAGAAACCCAGTAAATGACCGAATTGTTGAATGAGAAACCCAGTAAATGACCGAATTGTTGAATGAGAAACCCAGTAAATGACCGAATTGTTGAATGAGAAACCCAGTAAATGACCGAATTGTTGAATGAGAAACCCAGTAAATGACCGAATTGTTGAATGAGAAACCCAGTAAATGACCGAATTGTTGAATGAGAAACCCAGTAAATGACCGAATTGTTGAATGAGAAACCCAGTAAATGACCGAATTGTTGAATGAGAAACCCAGTAAATGACCGAATTGTTGAATGAGAAACCCAGTAAATGACCGCATACTTTTATTAAGAATTCTACTTTATTAATGTTTGTTTAATACGCAAAACTAAAAATATGGGATATTAAAAGTGCAATTATACTGTATTTATAAACAAATAGTAATTTTTAAATTTATAATTGACATTTCTTTGCCTAATGGTCATTCACTGGTATGCGGTCAATTACTGGTTGCTTTACCCTACTTTAAATTATTTTTTCCACAGAGTGGCGTGAATCGTGATCAACTCACACGGAAAAAATAATTTAAAGTACAACGCTCTTTTTCATTTTCACGATACAACTGTCGGAACAACTTACCCCTCGGAACTTGTAGCCCCGGTCTCCCCTGCATTGCCATTCAGGCTGCACACGCGACGCCATGCTTCTTTCCTCCCCCGTGTTCCCCGTCGCGTCGATGTTAAGATCCATCGGCAGAGGACGGGCACCCTCGACGCGAAATAGGGAGATACGTTTAGAGGCACAGGGCGCTGGAATGTGCTGGACGGTTCGCAGAGAAGTTGGGCGGACTAGCGGAGCGGCATCGTGTCCAGCTATCTATCGGGCGGGAGGGCGGGGGAGGGCGAGCACCGTTGGACGACGAGTGCCTCTAGGAAGCTTAGCTGTCCCGCCGTACAATGTAGCAATTGCAGTGGACCGTGGGGCCTGGGCATGTGTAATTAAATGCAATCAGGGAACAGAGTGCTCCGAATTGCCGGCGTTTAGCTCACTCTCTGCCGGCTGTTGCTCCTCTTTCCCTCTTAACGTTGCTTTCCACCGGCACATAGACACGGAGGGAGGATAGAGGGGGAGGGGGAGGGGGCTGCGTGCACGTGTAGACGACGGCCTCCCCCTCGATCCTGTCTATTCGGCATTTCATCTGACGGTGAGCCCCGGGAAAGGGCCACGCTGAAAGGCTTTCAATTCGATAAAACGCTCTCAGCAAACTTCAGTTCGGAGCAATTAACGGAAATTAATTCTCGTTTCTTTTTCCACCCGCTTCTGCATCTTACGCCCTCCACCCCGCCCCTATCCAGTTCGCCACCGCCACCCCCGGGATTTTCTCCGTCGCGATTTACCACCCCCGCGCGACGAATCGCGCGATCTCGTCCAGCTAGCAGCTAGGAAGCTCGAAATTACTATGGAATTGGACCCTCGCCGTTCGATCGCCGTTCAGCGCGGCGAAATTCATGGAATTCCACCGGTCCGCTGCCGATTTCGAGTCGATTGAACGCGTTCAATGCGGGGCCAGCCGCGCGCGAACGATCGCGGGTAATTAATAATTTACGCGCCACCTGGAAAATTGACGGCCCCCGGCGCCAGCCTGCGACGCGACGAAAGTCCGACGATAGCCTGACGGATCTGACGAACTGATATGCCGTCGGGAAAGAATCGCTAAGAGCCTCGCCGCTAGTTTCATTCCTTTGCGACGTGCCGCGGGTTTGTAGTTCCGCTGCTTTCTTACCGAACTCCCGGTAAAGGGAGCGAAAGACATTTTCAATCGCCCCAAAGGGAACTTCGTCCCCAAAGGATTAAGTTTCCCAACTGGACGCGAGTTTTTCCAAGGAAATTCTCGGCGCTCGCGTCACTGCTCCGAAAGTTGCCGGGATATTTTGAACGGTAATTGTCATTAAACGCAATAATAAGTCTTGAAACTTCCGTAATTGCGTTTCACTTTGTCATTCCTTTGCGTCGTCTTAGCCGACGCGAAACGCAAACCCGGCCGCGAGTCGTAAATCGTATTTTGCGGCGTTATTTGTTTATCGAGTCCGAGAGTTCATACGAATCGTAGGGAAATTCTTCAGCCTTCTTCTGTATTCTACTTTCCATGCTGCGCGGCAACCGCGTCAAATCCTTCGATTTAAATGCTGAATGCGCCGTGACGTCGCGCGGCACCCACGTTCCAGCAATTGTCTTCGCGCCGTTACTTAACAATTAGAGTAACGTCTCGGAGTTCCCAAGGCCACGCTCCACTTTATATTATCTTTGTAAAGTGTCCTCGGAGAGAAACTAAGCGTACCCACACAGCGGGAGGCTGAGGCACACGTATTGTTCTTGGGATTCGGTAAGTGGGCCGACGGTGGCTCGCGCGTTCTTGAATAAAAGAACGCTTCAGGTATTTCCAGAAGACTTTTCGCGGGAGCCCATTATTCTCACCTTTCCCCCATTCTTTGCGGTATTCTCGTTCCGACGCACAGGTAACAATGATCGCGGAGGAACTTCTGCGTCCCATTAATCCGAGAACCCGATCTCTGATACGCCATTTTTTTGGCGCGGAAAGGTCCGATAATCTTATCGTTAATTTATCGTGCATGGTTAGGCTTCATAACAGTGTCACTGCAGCCTCGCCTTTACTTTTATTGACTTATCACTTCTAATTTTCCTGTTCCTTCGTTCTCTTGAGTAATAAAGACGTCTAATAATAATAATAATAATAATAATCTGTGGAACAGCAATTCCCTCACTTCTTCTGGTATCGAGTAGAAGTACTTACTCTTTCGTTCCTTCGCGATTAGCTGGTGGTTATTTCTGAAGGGGAGAAAACGCTGTAATGATTTCAAAGTAAGGGTATTTTTTTCAACCGAACAACGCAAGTATAAATTATTCTGAGAAAAATGCGTTGAAAGTGCCGCTCGGTTCGGTCGCCTGCTTGACACTGCTTCACGGAAAATACTATATCTCCGGCAATTTTACGAATTTCTTCATAAAATTTTAAGGGAGCACTCTTGAAACATGTCTTTCGGAAAATGTAAAAAATCGATTTTCTCCGATTGCCTACTGTGTTATCCCACCTTAAGCCAAAACTAGAGAATCATTCTGATCTTTCTCATTGTCACTAGGTAATATGATTTTCCACTGAATCTTGTCCCATCGATTTCTTTGTGGACAATATATCGCAGACAGCAAATAGGAACACTTTGCGTCCGCATCGCATCAATGAAAATGTTAAGCGAGGCCTCAATCGTTTCGCAGGAAGCTCGTAAACGAAGGGGATGGGCGGTCGGCGTTTTCGCGACAATAAAGCCGCGCTTTCTTCGGGGAGAAGGGAGCACAGACGACGTAGAGGGTAGCCTAGAGGGGGGTGGAACAGTAGCAGGAGGAAAAGACAGGCGTTCCAGCAAGCAAAACAAAAGCGGACCGAAAATCACGAGCGACGTTGGTGGGGTGGCTCGCGGGGGTGGTGGGTCTCGAATCCACGACAGGAAAAGCGCAGACAAAAGGGTTTAGAGGCGGCCTATAATTCAGGCTTGATGGCTGGATGGACGTAGCAGGGGGTGGACGGAGAAAACCGTGGGGTGGAGGAACAGTGGCGCACTAGGTGAAGAGGGGTTGGAAGGGAGAATTACGAGGTCACTTCCGGTGGCGCCTGCACGAGCATCCGGTTCCGGTCGCGCTGCGCTATCCCTCCTGCTTTCACCGCCCTGATGTCTTCCTCTTCCCTCCGCCGCGTGCCTGTCGCTCTCCCTTTTCTAACCCCTTTTTCATTTCGCTCCACCCCCCTCGTTTCTGTCTGACTCTTTGTCTCGCCCGTTCGTTCCTCTGTTGCGTCCGCTGCTACCTGCCCTCCCTGTCTCTCTCTCTCTCAGCCGCCAACCCCTCCGACTGTCTCCACCGTCACGATCCACCCCCGCGCCCCCTCGAATCGCACCCTCGCAATTGCACGCAGCGCAGCGCGCGTGCAGGCCGCTCCGTGCGACCGAACTTCGCACAATGCCGTAACTTGGCCATTACTATCGCGTGCCCCTGCCTCGGCCATGCCCTATCGCTTCTGCTGGTCTCTTAGCCGAGAGCTACCACCCCCTTCCTCCGCTGTTACGCGCAACTACCCCGACGGGGCAGGTCCAGATAAATGGGGAAGCGACGCGCGGCTTTTCGGTGCCGGCCCCGAAGCACGTGTACCTACATCTATAATATAAACCGGTACGGGGGTGTCAGGAGTGGTGCAGCAGCTCCGCAAGTTTCCCCATGGAGTGCGCAGGTGACTCTATTCGGGCGTAAATTAGAGTTAGAGCCGGGCCAATAACGCTGGGTGGACAAGTTGCGTTCCTCGATGCGAGAACACCGTCGTTTCGGAATCGGTCACTGGTATAATAATTATTATGAGATAGTTCGTTTAGTTTATGTAGGATTAGAAGAATGCACGGGTGAATTATTTAACGACAGTACCACGAGAGTAATTTTTATTCGAGAATCTTTCCGATAACATTGCATCAAAGAAGATCGAAGAGATAGCTTTGAGAAGTTGGGAAGAAACGATTCTATCGAGGCACGGAAATACGTTCGACCGTTTCAAATTTCCCGTGTTTCAATTACAGCGCCCACATCTCGCGAACCGCGATGCACGCGGAATGCGTTACACCGTTATACCGGATTCATGTAGCGACCAGCGTAGACCAGAGGATACGAGGGACCACGCAATTTTGGCAGATATTAAATTTTACAACGGAATATGTAATAAACTACGTGATACGTAGGTATCGACGAAGCATGATGAAAAGCCGCACGGTACGCCAAGTAGAATAAATATTTATGACAGACTGGCGAGTGAACTTTTTCCACCGCGTGCTCGACCATCGCGTTAGAGAGAATTGCAAAGCGGTGCATTAATTATATCGCGAATTCGACGTGGCCAGGGGAAGAGCGTGCATTACGCGCAACCTAATCACGCTGAAATTTATCAAGCGGGCCCGGGGCCACGGGAATTAATTATATACGGTAATCCAGGGAAAAGCTCGAAAAATCTCTCGTAATTTACAATCTCGCGTGGCTGCGCGGCCGCGATACGCTCGTCCGTGGAATAATTGCTCGCGTAAAAATTCCCCCCTTTTGATAGCGGCACGAAGAAAGGACGGGAGCGAAGCAGAAGCGGCCGGGGGAGAAAGGGAAGGAAAAGGAAACGCGGGGGTGGAAAAAAATTGTAGGAGCGAAAAGAGAAGAATCACCGTTGTGACCGCGCTTTTTTTTCCACGTCCGTTGCGTAGGAAACGCCGGCGCGAATAAACGGGAACGTATCTCGAGGTAAGTGGGTCACGATGCAAATAGTCGGGCGCAATTTGTGCAGCATCGTGGCACACGTCGCGACCGTGTCGCTTTTCGCTCGCGAAAGACGCGACGCCGAGGGCAGCCGCGCCGAAAATACGCGGATTCGCGTCGCAATGGAACAATGAGAGTTGCTCGGTCGCGTTTACGCGGTCGACCGCGACGGCAAACACGAGAAACCGAGCAGAAACGAGACGGAGATAAAATTCTAATCCTGTTTCATTTCGACGTGCCGCGGAACGCGTGCCCCTTAATTGGCCCCCGGACTGGTCTGCGGCGTTGCTAATAACGGAATAACGCATTGAACGGCGCGGGGTTTTAAGAAACGCTCTTCCGAGTCGCGCGGGCCATTCCGAGCGAGGAAGAGTTGCCTAACTCGCATGGAGCGAACATTCGGGACACACGAACAATAACTTCGATGCTTTCCGGAATATGCCTGTAAAAGCAAGCAGGAACCGTGCGCGGGTTGCAAACGCGTCGACGTGGAAACACGCTGGCGCCAGTCAAATAGTTAAATTTTCTTTGTGTAGCAATAGAATCGGGTTTATTAACAAAAGTGATATTGTATACAGTGGGGAAAAGCAAATTATTATTATTATTATTATTAAACGTCTTTATTGCAAACATAGAAAATAACAAGGAACGAGAGGAACAAATCTGTAGGCTTTAAACTTTTGCGTGGTACCTACGTCACTGCACTATGATTACATTTTTTTAGGAAGTGGTATACATGTGTACAAACTTCGATGTTCGCTTTACCGTTAATCTTATATTATATCCAATGGTAGACGCAGTTTACATTTATTTAATTTTTTAATTAATTCTATTTTTCGGTTATCGAGTAATTTAAGAACGACCCCTTAAAAATATTATCTCTAATGTCTTTATTACATGACCAGTTACAGATAAATCACGAGATTCAGTATTACTGACGAATCTAGGACAAAGAGACATATAAGAAAGTACATATAAGAAAGTTAAGGAAAGTGGATAAGAATAAAGGAGCGGGTAGCGTGTTTAAAAGTGGAGAGGGATGACAACGAACGAATTTCCAAGGAAATACAATTATAATAACCGGAAGATACATAAAAGAAGAATGAAGTAAATTTAACAGTACAATGGGCTGGCAGAGCCAACTCAAGCCATCGCCTGATCCTTAATTCCAACGCGAGAGATAAGATGACCCGTGTGATGTCGTCGAATGAACGTGGCGGTATTTCGCGAAGAGATTCGTAATTGCCTGTGTCTTCCACGCGTGTAGGCGACAATTCTCGTCCATTCAGCCGCCGAAGCTGCAGGAAGGCAAACTTGTAGGAACCGCAGTCATCGACAGGGAAGCGGCGTTTAAAAAGCCGGCTCGAGTGTCAGGTATAGCCGCGCGTCGTTATCAGCGTCGTTTATTCTTACGTAAACGTTGTTAATGGCTGAGCGGGGACAGGCGGCCGCGTGATTCGCGTATAACGAACGATCGTAATTACGGTTAACCTGCCGGGCAATTTCCACGGTTACAGTGACCGTGAAACGATTATTGGTCCTGTAGGGGCTGTTCGTCCCGGCGAAATTACGATTAGGCCAATCGACTTGGCTCGCCTCGCGTTCGCAACGGCGGAGCTCTCGGCATCGCCACGCGCGGCCTCCACTCGATTCGTTTGCACGGGGAAGTTAATTACCGAGCTGCAAAGCGACGCCGTCGGATGCCGTTGCCGGGAACAACCGAGGCGACGGGCCCGTCGATGATCCACGCCATGCGAACCGTTCAATGGAAAGGTGAACCGGTCTCTAAACAGTTTGCGATCCCCTAGCTACCAGCGAAACGAGATTTAATTGCGCTCGAGCTCCAAGGACGCCGGTGAAATTAGTCGATCCAACGATCGCTCGCCACACGGGGGCTCGGTGGTCCCCGAACCTCAAGTAAATCGTCGAATTGTTGGCGCCCGTTGCCTAGGACTACTATGTTTCTAGTTTCTAGCGCTCGGTTCCATGGAACCTAGTGGTGGAGAACTATCGATGGTACTTACGATAGTTATCGATGGTTCTCACTATCGAAATTTGTAATAGTATTAGAAATTAAATTTGGGATTCTGAATTTCAGATGTTATTATTTTTTAATTGAGTAACCTACGATTTTCAATACCAATAATTATCGATAGTGAAAATAAGCCATCTATAGTTTTCGATTGTGAAAATAAGCCATCTATAGTTTTCGATAGTAAAAATAAACCATCTATAGTTTTCGATAGTGAAAATAAGCCATCTATAGTTTTCGATAGTGAAAATAAGCCATCTTTAGTTTTCGATAGTGAAAATAAGCCATCTATAGTTTTCGATAGTGAAAATAAGCCATCTATAGTTTTCGATAGTGAAAATAAGCCATCTATAGTTTTCGATAGTGAAAATAAGCCATCTATAGTTTTCGATAGTGAAAATAAGCCATCTATAGTTTTCGATAGTGGAAATAAGCCATCTATAGTTTTCGATAGTGATAATAAGCCATCTATAGTTCTCACTATCGAAATTTGAAATAATATTACAAATTAAATTTGGGATTCTGAATTTTTCAATTGACTAACCTACGATTTTCAATACCGATAATTATCGATAGTGAAAATAAGCCATCTATAGTTTTCGATAGTGAGAACCATCGATAACTATCGTAAGTACCATCGATAGTTCTCCACCACTAACGGAAGCCGACATTAGCCAAGCATCGAGAGGAGGACACGACAGTTCTTGCAGTCGTTGAATTTTATTTCATTGCAATTATGAAGCATCGACCCACTTGTCCAGCGAATTACTTCTGGATAGGGACAATTAGCGCCGGCAGTTTTCGAATTTGACCGGGCGCCCGTGAACGATAACTCGCGAAACGTAGCGCGGATGGCGGACGGGGCGAATACGGCGCTCGTAAAAATCTAAATGCGGCACTAGTTTACACGAGGGGTCGTTACTCGCAGGCGGAGGCGCAGGTCAGGTCGGATTACGCGTGGCCGTCGTTTCTTTTCTCGTGTTTTACCGCGCGCACAGTTTAAGAGAAGAAGGTTAGCGGTGCATCGCAGGCCTCCAACACGCTTCCACACGCGGCCACGGCGCGCTGACTACGGTGAATTAGGTATTCGACGAATAGAAAAGCCCGGTTCGGGCAGCCGGCCAAGGTATGCAGACGCGGTCACGGATGTGCCGGGACCTATCGCAACAACCCTAAAACCACCGCCGCGAGGAGGGGGAGAGAGAAAAAAAAAAGAAACCAGCGATGTTAACGCGCGATGAAAGCTACTACGCCGCGGCACGACCCATCGACCCGATTTCCTCCTTCAATTTCGAGCTGCTTCTCGGCCAATTCGCTGATCACATTTGCTCCCCCCTCGCACGGGGACTCGTGATTACGTAATCGATAATTGTGCCGCGGCCACGAAAGGAGAAATCAGTCCTCAATTGTTCTGTGAAAGATGGCTGTTGCGTGTTAAGGGTGGCGGAGTTTAGGAGAGATTTTAGAATATCTGCGAGGGAATTTTGGACTGGGATCGTCGGAGCTGTTAAACTTATCTGAACTGAAAAATCCAAACAGATTTTTTATCTGTGTGACTGTCGCTATCGCTCGGACAGTAATTAGTGATTTATCTTCAAAATGAGTAAAAAGGCAGGCAAAATGTTGAAAAAATGTTTCTCGGCTTTTTTCTTTTGGTATTTTCGATTTTGAAAGTAGATTAACCTCACTGAAAATGCTTGGTTGTAATCCCTGAGAGAGTCACAGGTGCGCAGAATAAGCTTTGGAGATTTTATCTTCGCGATGTGGACGAATGACGTTTCGAGAAAAACGCGTCTACGCGCTCGCTACAAAATGCCTCTGTGGGAGCTTAAATAATCGAAATTTTTCATGAAAATGTAACAGTTCTTTGTTGGGGATATGTGCTTTCGAAAAATGTTTATAAAAAAAATCGATTCTTTTCAACCAGCCTAACCAGAATGACCCTTTAAGGTATGCATTGATGTATGGAATAAGGAATTAGATATCAACTGGTCTGGGTTGCAATGCAGTAGTTGAAATTGGGACAGTTGAGAAAATTCAAATTTTACGCGAAACCGTGTAGTCATTTGGGATGTAATTCCAAGACCTCCGGTTAATTTAATTATTTCAGGTGGTGCAAGAACGGTTGCTCTGTAGGTAGATAGTTGGTCATTCATCACAGTCAGCAATCGTGGATTGTAATAACTGTACCGTGCCGTTCTGTGATATATTGTTCCGCAAGAGGGAGTGTTAACTTGACAGGAGGAACGTCGATTGTCTTAACAGCCGATAACTTTCCAAAATTGTTTCCAAAGACACAGCGCCAGCGCGAGGATAGCTTTGAAGATGGGAAACGAATTGCCCGACGACGTTTGAAACGGGTATCGATAATGGCTCCTCAGTCTTTTGGCAGCAGCGGTACAAAACAGAAACGAAGGAGAAGTGTCGAACTGAAAAGAAACAATACCATCCTTTCCATGAATTCACTAATTAAATCGATGCGCACAGGGGAAACATAACACTTGGACTATAGAAATTCGAATTACCAAAGTTTAAATTACCTTCCCCATTTTTAAACCGAGAAACCTCAGCGATAATTACACACCAGGTTACAACCCGGTTGTCAAACTTCTCGCGAACCCTCAAAACATGAACCCACGTCGACGACTGTAACCCTTTTGAACTGGTCCCTCGGAGCAGACTAGAGGAATAGCGAAAGCCTCGCAAGAAAATAGTCGGCCATTCGTCAGCAGACGACGATCGTGGACCATAATATAGCGGGTCGGCGGATAAGTTACTGCGAGGGACAGGCATTAATTTGGGGCTGAGTTGGCGCGCGAGGCACCGTGCCGCGCCGTGAGCTCGGTCTGTACGCTTCAGGATCTCTCCCCCGAGGCTATTCCGTCCCGTTAACGGATAGCCGTTGCCCTTAGACGAATCGATCCTTCTTAGGTGGAGCACTGCCGGGGGAAAGACGGAGATCCGTTGCCGCGGGGTGGCTGTAGATGGGCTTCTTCAACGAAAAACAAACATTCCACTCGATCCTCTTCTTTTCAAGTGTCCCTCATCCTCGGAGCAGCTTCAACTTTTCGACATCCTCAGGTATAGGCTGTGTCCCTTAGTGGACAGGGTGGGTGCTTTCGATACTGGAAAAGTGGTATGAGAAGCTATGCAGTCGGCCATTATTTACTTGCTTCTGGTCAGAGAAATCGACATTCTAGAATCTAGAAAGTGGTAGTGAAATACAATTAACTTTTAAAGAGTCATTGTAACGATTCGAACAATTGCAGGGTCTTCTAGAATTCACCCTTAGCCAGTTTCGATTCTTCTACGTTACCCTGGCTGTGAGTTTAACGATGTACCTATTCAACACGCTGATGCGTTCGCACATTTCTCAAGCACTTGACACAGATTAACCGCGCGTGCATAGAATCCAAGGAACACCGAGGTCTGTCGAACAGCTTTCAACGTCTCCATTGGAATAGCGAAGTCCCTGCAGAGTCGCGGCAGCGTTCCTACACGGCCTCGTTTAAATCGCCACGCGAGCCACGGATTTTTGACCGTCTAAGTAGCGGCGTAGCACGAAGGTAACGCGAACGGGGGAAGAAAGAGCAATTCACCCTCCCTTGCCGAGCTGCCTTCGGGGCGACCCTGAAACTCTCTCGCAGTCACGCGAGCACGCGGAACGCCGGCAGGTATATTCTTTCCCCCGAGGTTCTCCCAGACACTTGCAGGAGGGCCCTAACGATGCTGCGGAATTTTAATTCGATTTGCCTCGCCGCGACGAGAAGAGGAAACGCCACGCCGTCTGCGAGCCGGCGGAGGAATCAGAATCCCTCCTTGCATTCTTCGCGCAATAAATCCTCGCGCGATATAACCCAATTACTTCTGGCTGGGAGTGCTCGCGTGTAGCGCTAGGCTTTCCTCCCCGGCCCTGCCGCGCGGAATCGCGAGAAGTCCTTTATCAGACGTTAATTGGAAAATGGCAACGCGCGGCTCGAAGGAAAAGTTATCTGGCGAAGGCGGCAGCTACGGGCAACGGGCCCCACAGGGCGGCGAACGCTCCCCTAGCTGTGGTGGCTTCGCTGTATTCCTGGATCGTATCAAAACCGAGGGGGCCGAATGGTTTAAATCTACCCGGACGATGCGGCAAGTTTTTATCTCGGCGAAACTTTTTCTCGTATGCCTTATCTCAGATGATTGCCCCTGCCACGGTTTTCTTCCTTGTAGATCTGCATAATATCGTTTATAGGCGATTTATGTGTCCCGGAAGAAACATCGCGCCGGCTCCTCCGCGGTTCTCGAGTCGTGACTAGCCTCTCTCAGTTACCGGGCCGCTTGTCGGACGATTTCTTGCTCGGCAGCGTGGTGAAGAGGTCAGGAAAGGGGGGACTTTTGTGATCGAAGAAGTGAATTTCAGGGAACCACGGAGGGGTTCGTTGTTAGTGGAAAATGGCACATGTCAAATAGCATTTTTGTTTCTTTGTAATGTTAATTAATCCTCCCACCTCTCGATATTGTAGCGTGTACGTTTCACCGAGCTGAATAATATTAAGGGGTTTTGCCTACCTGTGAGGTAAAAAACATGTAGATTCGGGAATTTTTCGGGGAAAAACTTGAAGGGATTTTTAACCAGACCTTCATGTATTCGAAAGTGTACATGTTAAATTACTCGTAGTAATTTTTGCAATAGAAAATATAAATAAATCATAGACCAGCACAGAACCCTGACTACCCAAGTCGGATATTATTAATATAATAGCAACAATGTATCGAAGCACGGCCACTGATAATTTTATATTCACGAAGGACAGGTAAGCCGGTAATGAGCCTGGAGTAATTACCGAAACGCCAACACCAAGCATTAATCATCGAAAAATGAAACAAAGGACGAACGCGAGGGGCGGGGGTGGGGCAGATTAAAAATTCCATTTGCGAAACGCGGGAAAAGTTGGAGCTGCACAGGCAGGGCATCTCATTAAAACAGTTCGATGGACGGTGACGCGGAGCTGAACACGATGACGAAAGGATTAACGTAGCAGAAGCTCGGAGAGAGACCGGAATGACGGTAATAACAGACCCGTCCGTCAAAACCGAAATTCCATGGCCCCGCACAGTAATCTACGGGCTTCGCCGACGGTAACACCATTCAGTCCGGCTATCTGTCAGCTATTTTTTCACGTTTCACCGTTCCTCGTCCGCACAATTGGCCTCTTCGAGAATTACCGGCGGAGCCTCGGGAATTTTCGAAAACGAGGGTCTTTCGTTGGGATGCTGTCGACTCGGCTCACGGACCGATTTTGTTTTCCGTGATAACAGACGCGGAGGGAAGGCGGCCGGACTTTTCCGCGTTATTTGGTGGCAGCTGATAGGGAACGAGGATCGAACTTCACCTGTCAATGATTCCCTGCCGTGATGGGTGAATCTCGGAGGGACTTCTGGGGGATTTTCATCGAGTTCGAATATTTATACTTGACCATGGAATTGCAAAACGTCGGATAACTTACCGATATTTGGTTAAATGCAAGTATTGCAGTTGTTTAATTATAGAAATAATAAATCCTGACTCGATGTAAATAAAAATTAAATTTAGTTGACAGTGGACACTTGGACTGCAAAGCAGATTCATATTTAACCACAAGCAGTGGACTTTTCAGAATACACGTTGCTCCACGGAATTCGCCATGCATCGGCTTCCGGAAGCAGCGTGTGGGGGTGGTTGTTAGGGACTTGGCGAAATATCCCGTACACCCAATATACGTAGGATAATACCTGCCACTGTGATCTCCGTCTCGTGCAAAGTTTTCTTCGCGGAACCGTACGGCTACGTGGAACAACTCAAATTAGACTAATCCGCGCTGTGTCATCAACTCGTAGATGATGCATTAAGTTACTCCATTTGAAACAATGGTCCGTGATACGCGGGTAACTGGGCGTGAGCGGCCAACTGCGGAACTGCAAGTTTATTGCGCGCTGCGCTCATCCTTGGTGGATGGAATTTACATTTCGTGCGGCAAAAGTGAAATACAAAAAAGATATTCACTGCTTCGTCACGGTGAATATTAAACACTTCGAGGGTGCCTTTTGCTAGAAGATAGAAAGTAGGCGATGTTTGACAAAAGATGTTTCATCTACCTTTCTACATTAAAAATCTATGAAGGTGTTAAAATCTATATCTACTTGCTATATTAACGAATTTAAATACTCGATAAAAGATATTTCATCTACCTTCTTGCAACAAAAATCTATGAAGGTGTTAAAACCTATATCTACTTGCTAAATTAACGAATTTAAATACTCGATAAAAGATATTTCATCTACCTTCTTGCAACAAAAATCTATTAAGGTGTTAAAACCTATATCTACTTGCTATATTAACGAATTTAAATACTCGATAAAAGATATTTCATCTACCTTCTTGCAACAAAAATCTATTAAGGTGTTAATATATCTACTTGCTATATTAACGAATTTAATTACTCGCAGTTCTATTATCAACATCTTGACAATATTTTCGCTACAGAGGTTCCCCGTATTTTTTTAATTGAATATTTTTGACACACCTTTGTACGCATTGACGCGCACGTGTGTTGAAAAAGACCAGTATAGCGAGCTTCGACATTTGTGGCACGCAAAGTTTAATTTCGACCGTGTCTGACACGGAACGCGCTTTAACTAGCTAATATTAACACCATATTTCAGCGGATAACGAGAGGACGCGATGGTAAACGTGTACTGCCTATAGTATACGCAACGTATAACGGCGATTTCGCGAAAGCTCCCAACGTACGTCAGCGAAAATTTCCAGTAATGGCTGGTAAGCTCTTCTCGCTCGGTGTACGATATTCCAATGAATTTCGGGGGACATTCCGTGCTCGCGCGTCACACGAATGGCCCGCTGTAAGCCTCGCGGACTTAACGAAATAGCCCGCGATGAATGAAAACGTTACTTTAACCGTAGACGGTCGGAACGAACGTCATTTCGAAGCCAAAAATGTCCCCGTTTTGCTCCGCTGAGTGTTTGCCAGAAATTTTCGTGGAATCTCATCGATATGACATTCCTCTATGAATAAATACACAAATGAGTAGGCATCCATCTATTTTGGCTTCGACGCAATCGTTCTCGATGACGTCAACTTGCGATATTCGAATTCTCATTTATTTAATTCGATGTTCGCCGCGTGGAATTACACGCATACTTTGTACTTTGATCAGCAATTTATCTAGCATTTATGTTCGAATACTTCGCATCTTTTGTTGGGAATAATTAATTTTTACCGCGTAACGCTGGAAATGTTATTCTGTGGATATAAATATCAGTGAAATTGCAATAGCGAGTTCATCCTTGGATCCCGCATGTAAAGACGAGTCAATTAATTCCAACGCCTTTCATCTTGTTCCCTTTATCGTTAAACAGTTTTAATATACGTCGTATCGATTTACTTGCGCCTCAGAGGGAGACGCAGGTTCACGGCCCTTTTCCACGGCGTTTCGCAAAATGAATGTTATACTCGAAAGAATACAGCCCCCCGTACTTCATGTCGACATAAGAAGCGCATAGAATATTTTAATTAAATTCAAGCCCTCCGAGAATCTCGGCGAAAGGAAAGAAAATGTATATAGCGGGAGTCGACTGCCTTCAGGAGATTTATTACCGTACTTGGTCAGACTAAAACGCGACCGAGTAAATAGGCGAGGAACGCGGCAGTTTATTCGACGCTGTTAAAAAATTCTTCAAGTACCTTCGCCGGGGAGGATCGGTTTAACGGCGGAGAATTAATTAGAAATATGTGCCTTTAGAATCTCGCTCGAACGTTTCGTCGAGACTCATCGCGCAATCACGTTGATTAAGAAGGTGTGACGAAGCGGGTAACGTTTGAAGTTTCAAGTGGAATTCGCGTTATCGATCCAATGGTGTCTATTAGTCTCCGTGCCTTCATAACGTGGGATTCCGAACTATAAAGGAGGACGGAATTAGACGTTCCGCCACGAATCACGAATAATACATCCGGGCGCCCGGTGCCAAACTGCAATTTGCTTAAAAGAACACCGCTGCCTCGCGCGATTAAGGATGCCCCGCGACTCTCGCGACGCGAGGGCAAATATAATTCATGGTAAACGAAGTTTCGCTAGTTAGTAAGCGCACCTGAAGATACTTCATCACGAACCGCGAGGCTGAATTTTCTCGGATAAAGATTTAAGGCCGTAGGGCGCGCGGTCCACTTCGGTGGTCGCGGCGCGGCATAAATTGCAAGTCTAATTCGGTGCGACCGATTCCGACGGCCGTGCACAAAAATCCGCCCGTTTGATACAAGTTATTTCGACGCTGTACGCGCGCGCATAAATCACTCGCATCGAGGTGTTGGCAACTATTTACGAGTCTATTAAGGATCCGAGCGCTGTCTCCAAATTGCTGAGAGCATAACACTTTGCGAACGAGCGATTATCCTCGCTTTCACGTATTCTTTCTAAAAATACGAGATCCTGCTACGACGCCTGCTGCCGAAATTAATGGACGGACGTCTCGTTAACATCGGCGGCGAAATTGTTATTAAATCGGCTGACTTTATTTGGTCCTTCAGCGGCAGTTAATTAGGCGAGCGAGACAAATGGCTGGACGATCTTTCCTCACTTCGTAAATCCGTTAGCGCTCACTCTCTAAATTCTCAGCTCCATCCCCGTGGACCGAGAATTTGGCAAAAAGTTCGCCGACTACCTACTCCGGCAAAAAAGAGTGTCCCGGTAGCGACGCCGTTATAGCGATTTACTGTCGTGTTTTTTTCACCGTCGTTAGACTCCTGGCCGCTCGTCGATCGCAATTTTCTTGGCTAATGTGCTTAGGCAGCGTCAATTCGTTCCTCTTCTATCGACGCGCCTCGGCGATGCCGTCCCTCCAACCGAAATAGAACTTCTCATCTTCGTGTCGATTCTGTCTTTTCCGAGCACGCGATATGGTCTGTTCTAAATAAACTTCATTCAAGGATTCAGGTTCTTAGAGCGCTGTGTTTTCGCGAAGGAGAGTCGAGAGTTTTCTTGGTGACAGATTGATCTCCGAGATAACTTATTTATTTTACTGTGTCTGTGCTTTCTGTTATAAGAACATATTTGAAGAAAATGTAGATTATAGAAAACACTGTAGGTGTCGAAATTAAAAAAGAAAATTATTAGAAAATGTTCTTCGTGGCAGTTTGAATATTTACTATAGTAGAAAATTTGATTTGGCACTGACAGTGTTTTCTACAACGATTTTTCAATTATTTATTAATCATGTAGAAACTGGAAACTTTTGTAAAATCTCTGGGTTATGACTTTAATGTAACTACGTAATAAATCTGTCCTTACGCGAACATTTAATCGAACCTTTCCTGGGCATCGATTTTTATGCAAACCACACATTACGCAATCTCAAATTTATAGCTCATTACAGTTATATTCGTGGTATGTATCCAGCAATGAATACGCAGCCGCCTAATTACATTCTCATCATAACTTTAAGCATCACTTCAATCTTTAATCCCACTTTAGTGCTCATATCTTCCAGTAGACTCGTTCAATTACGACTAGCGAGCGTAAAACGCTTGCACACAATTTGTGTTTTACAGTTCGACTTTGTTCCGAGATAGGAAAGCAACGTTGTCGACGCGAACGACGATTCGTTATTGCAGACCAGTCGTTTCGAGGAGTGCGCTGCGAAATATGCTTCGCTGTCCAAACGACGAGTATTCGGAATAAATAGGACGGTGCTGAGAATGCGAGGAACAATAGCGAATGTTGATATTCGCGAGGAAGTTACGTGGACGGGACAAAACATACCCAAGAGACGGGCGAAGGAATCGCCGACCGGATATTAAGAGAGTAACATCGGGGATAAAAAGCAAAAACAAACAGGACAGATAATTGCCGGTGGGGTTATTTACCCAATGGGTTAGGGAATCTCGCCCGCGCGTTGACAATTAACAGAAGCTCTACGTCAACCGGATTTGTTTTTCCACGATCATTAGTAAGGTTACACCAGAAAATTTCCCTTAATCCGTGTTTACGATGGCCCGGAGCTGCTGTACGTTCGTTCCCTCTATCTTCTCGTTAAGAAACGAGAGGCTTACCAGATGCTGCATTTTTTCGTAAACGAGTGCCGAGCTCCGTGTAAGAAACCGTGGCAAAATGCTGCACCTAACGCTTCACCCACACGCGTACGCGATCGTGAAATACTGCTAAGTGCAAATCGTTTTGCAACCGTGAATCATTTTTTCCCGGCCTCAACGCAGCTCTCTGTTATCCCCGCCAGGAATAAACGAAACACAGTGAGTCATAAACTTGGCACTGACTGCAAAGTGGATCACAGGCCTCTGTTCTCCTATGTGTACCTATGTCATTTTCAGATTTCAGATTTAAGCTGAAATGATTCTATGATTCTACGAAAAATCGATCACTTTTTGCACTGATTGTCGGGATTTTTGATTAAACTAAAATATCGAGTAGTTTATATAAAATTAGAGGGGGTTTAAGTCAGCACTTTACTGGTTTCGAAGTTGTTTAAAAAATACACCCCTTGGAGTTTGGTATTTTTCATGCTGTTGAAGTTCATTTTTATCCGAATCGGGGGTGATTGGCCTCTGTAAATAAATTTGTTTACAACATCCTCGACCTGGAGTGCAAAAAGTGATCGATTGAACGCGGAACAGTTCATATTACTATTGCAGTCAATACATTTTTATGCATCAACGAGATCGCATTGACTTTTGTTTGTTCGTTAAATTAATTCAACTTTAATTGGGTTTTATACAGCTTCCAATTCGCCATCAGAATATTAAACACATTCCACAGTTCCAAGTTGTTGCTAAAAAATAAAACAAATCGAAAAACTGGTAATATCCGCTCCTGTAAGTAGATTTACGATTATCGACAGAATAACTCCAAAGTACCGTTAAGGAACTAATTCTTGATCAGGCACTAATTTTTTATCAGTTCATGAAATAAATCGTTCTTTTGAGTTTATGTCAATAAATAATTGCTTGAAATAATTACTAACATAAAAACTGATAATTCAAAAATATAGGTGTTGTCTGTGAAAGCAGTTAGTATTGTTAATTTTAGATGATCAAAAACTAGTTCCTAGTCACCTTATTATTTCATACCTTATAAATAATTAAATTATATACTTATTTTCAACTTTTTAAAATTTTTCCTTGAAGTTTAAACATTAATTCAACTTTTAGTATAAAAAAAGTCTATGGTTTAATGTTTTATTAGGTTAAAAATAAATATTAAAGCGGGAAACCCTCTAAACTGATCAGAAACTAGTTCCTTAACGGTAACACAGTAAAAATTTTCTTAACCCCAACAGTTACCAAAGACACCGCGACGTTCGCGAGGATCTTTCTGCCCCAAGTCGAATGTGAGTGAACTTTAAAATTCGACTACATCCCGTTTATAGAGCGGCGCTCGAAAGGGGAAGCGTTCTAAAAAGGACGACGCGGCGCGTGTGCGCGATAACGTCGCGCGCGGAAGGGCAGTCTGTCTTCGTGAGAGGGGAAAGGGGTGAGCACCACAGGTGGTGGGCGTCCCGACGCCTTCGTCGCGAGCGTCGCGGCGCAGCGCGACGATCGCCTAAAAAACCTCGGCCACGAACGGAACACCCGACTCGTCGCGATCGTCCATTCATCGTGACCATCTGTAAGTGGTATAAGTCCTCGTTGCGACGGACCGAAGGCATCGAGCGTCCGTCAGTTTCGAGTTCAGTCTGTCGTCGTCTCTCGCGCGCGTGCTCTCCCCCTTCCGCTCTCCGTCTCCCTTTCTAGCGCACATTCCCTCCCTTTGATACGCGTAATATACACAGACACGCGTTCATTGGCGTACGCAGATCCGTGGCCTACGGTGCCCATAGTATTCCTACGGTGCACGCGCACCTGATCTACCTGTCTCCCTCCCTTTCCAGCATCCCCCTTCCGCGCTCTTTCGCCCACCTTCCGTCCCTCTCCCTCTCCCTCTCCCGCCCCGTGGGGGCTCGGTTCGACGAGATACCGCGTAGTGGCGCACTGGTCGCCACGAGAGCGACGTGCTCTCCGTCGGTGGTCATGAATCGTGCGGCGGAAGAGGTCCTCGCGAGCCGGCCGCCGCCGTCGTCGTCGTAGTCGTCGCGTCGTCCTAGTCAACGTCGCCGCCTCGTCGTGCTGCTCGTCCGCGACCGTGCCGTCGCCCGCGTTTGTTTATTGTTCCCGTGACCGCCGGGGGGGTGGGGGGTGGCGGTGGTGGACACCGAGGACGATCGTCGTTTACCGCGGTCGATTATCGAGCGCGACCGTACCGATCGAACCGCCGCGGCCCGGTTTCTCGTCTCGCCGAGCGACCGATCTCGACGGTAGTGGTGTTCCCGCGGGAGGAAAATGGGCATCGGTGGGCTCGTGCCGCGTCGCGGTGAGCAACGTCGGGTCGCTGATCGTCGCCGACAGCGGCGCCATAACGGGGCGCGTTCGCACGCGGACGCGGTGTGAGACGAGGGAAGAAGAGGAGGCGGGCGAGAAGGAAGAGAAGAATAAAAAAAGTGACCACAGCCGGTTGCACGACCGGCGGAGCGACGCCGGAGGAGGGCCGCTAGGGCCCCCGGCGCTTACGGCCTTTGGTTCCTACCGAGTTCTTTTATTGGAGTGAAGTGTCGTCGGTGATCGTGACCGCGTGCGAGCCACGTTTTCGCGCGGGCATCGTGTGCTGTGCCCCGAGCGGGGGAACGAGAACGAAACCGAGAGCGCCTCGGGGGCTGGAAATGTGAAGGAATTGTTGCTGCGACTGGTTGCCGGGACACCGTGCGATCTCGTCGACAAGGTAAATGCGATCCAGCTCGCGACACTCTTTTTACGCGCCAAATGAAACGAACGGCGCGCGACGGCCTCGCGATTTAACCGATTCACGCGCGCCTCGCCAAGGGTTCACGGGGAACGCGCGCGCCGCTAATTACTCGATTCGCGAACTAGTCGCTTCGAGTTCGCCGCGAGTATTTTTTATCACCGTCCGCCGAACGGTCGCGCAGCGTGCTCGCGCACGTTTCGGCTGCTAGTGTGCTTTCGCGCGAAAACGTGACGGTGGCGGTGCTCGAAATGGCAGAACCGCGGTTGCGAACGATTAGCGTAATTGTCAATCGCGCGTTGGACAGTGATCGATCGTAATACAGTGCGGCGCGGTTACGAGTGGAAAGTGGGGGCCGTTGTAATATGCGTCGTTCGATGACAGATGTTGGATAAGCTAGTTGATCTTGGAAAGTTGGCCTAACCTTTTCTCACGTCACTCGTCTCTTGGAGCAGTTACGTACGCGGCTGGTTGTCTTCGCGCCTTTTAAACATGGCTACCGGCATCGGCTCGAAAATCATTCCTCGACCTGTCTTTGAATCGTCGCGCCACTTTCTACGGTATGTTCAATTCTTTGATTTCAAGATTTTTCGAGTACTATGTGCGCGCGCTGTTGTTGCCCCAACTGTCGACAGTACGAAATTTAATTTAAAACAGTGGTTATGATCAACGCGACTATTTATTTTTTCCTCAAAACGGGACATCTACTAATTTTTAGGTAATTGTATGTGGATTCAAGAAATTATTAATATTTCTTCGTAGTTTCTATTTATTAATGAAAATAACAGGAATGAACATGTGAAAATAAATAATTTATGTGATCTTATGTTTTTTTCTGAAGAACAAATTTGTTTTAGTATATTTGGTGTTGATTTCAAATAAGAATGAAATTCTTGGCAAAATTTCTTAAAATTTATTTTGCTAATTAACATTTCTTTATAAGAACTGCGACTTGAAATTGTGTTTTCTCGGTCGTCCATAACTTACTCATTAGAGGAAAGACACTTTCTACGGGTCCATTAGTGCGGGGCAGACATAAAATATATGGAGAACCAAAACATTCTAACTTTGATTTTGACTGGTGTGGATCACACAAAATTAGTCAAATTTATGCTAATTCAAATATAGAAACAGAGATTAAGACAAATAAATTCAAGTTCATAGAAATAAACTTAAACTGGCTCGTGTAAGATTAGATATAATATAAACATACTTTCTAATCGCATTCAAAATATACTCCCACCAAGAATTACCCATTCCTCTAAAAAATTCTGTACTCGCAACCCAGAAGAAAATCTGGCTTCGCCAGTGCAAGTAGGAGTATCAAATAACGTTTATTTTCTTCGCTGGGCCGGGACGTAGCCGCGGAATTGGGCGAGGCAAATGGGAAATAATTGATCGGACGTTCGTTCCTCGGCGCTTAACACGGAAAACACGCTGTTGTTTTCCGCCGGCGAGAACGAAACGGTTTTGCCGGGGCACGGAATCGTCGACGAGTAAAGAGACTCGACAAACAGGCGGTAGCTTCGGTCGTTCGGGGACTTGGAATTGCTGTTTACGCGCGTGAGCATAAACAGGGGAGTAAAATTTTGCCCCGCGGATCGTTCAGGTGACCCGTGACACTTTTGGGATCGATACGGAGTCAAGGTTGCCATCATGGCCGCAGAAAAATAATGTATATACAGAGGAAGGGGGGGCGGGGGTGAGGCGGGGTGAACGGAACGAAAGAAACACAAGGGTGGAACGACGAACGGTGGCGCGAGAGTAACGCGTTACGCTCCCTGTTGCTCCGCAGATTGTTCCATATTTGTCCGGCTTCGGCGACCCTATCGGAAAAGCGCTATAAATAGAGAACGATTTCCAATTTTACACAGAAAGGCAGGCAACGCACCAACTGCAGACGAGAGATGCGCGACTCTCGAGTGCGCCAGACGTTTCCTTTCGTAATTAGGTCAATCTGTACCTAATGAGACGTTACTCGCGCGCTTCTGTACAGCCGTTCCCGTCGTTTCGCCTCATTTCAGACGGCGAGATCGTTCCCTCGGATCGAATGATTTTAATTAAAGGTTATACCCACCGTGCCACGGGATTCCACGACGGCCACGAGCAAATTGGTCGCGCGTTACCACATCATCCTTCGCCCGCGCCGCGTTCTTCCACCGTTCTTTTTTCTCTCAGTTCGAGCATTATCGTCGTGCCTCTCCTTCCCGTCGACGAGGAATCTCCTCGATCCCGACGTACCATCACCCGTGGGTATCAATTTCCACGGAAGAAGAACGCGAACAGCCGTAACAGCTTATAACAATGTATCTTCCCTCGAACACCGTAATTTCGCAGCTACGTGTACCATCGGTATCTCGTAAATCTCTCGTCTTCTGTAAACACCGTGCGTCTTTTGTGTCGGACCGAAATTCAATTCAGCTTATCGATATTCATCGATAACAGCTTCACCGGCCTTCCCACCTCCGCGGCTCGGGTCTCGCGCGTAAAACGCGGCATTTATCGCCGCCCGCGTCTACGATGTTTATAAATAGAAGATTATACTGTATCCGTTGGTCGACTCTCCTCGGAGATCACTCGGCTATCGAATTATTACGGAATATTACGGGGCGCTGTGTCGCAACCGCGGCGGCCACCCTCGGTATTCGTTGCATTCTTCGCTCGGCGTGCGCGTCACCGACGAGGAAGTCGGTGGCGGCGCATTTGCGCGCGTGGCGCTTTAAAATAGTCGCCGGTAAATATATACGCACACGCGCGGGGGCAGGGAGCGGGACACTTTTATTTATCGCGGCTACTACGTGCCGTTTCTGATTGACGGGCATTAGCTGCCGGCCACTCCGGCCTCCGAGGGAGACGCGGTCGAACATTTGCGGCAAACTTCCGCCGGACACTCGCGAGAAATCTCGAAATTTCGGATCGGTTGCCGGGGTCTGTGGGAAAGATGAACGATTGGTAGACGTGCTTGAATGATTCCTGACTAAAGCAAAGTCTTGGGAAGTTTCTAGTGTCGAGATGAAAGGTTTCGCCTTTGTTAGTTTGTACTACTGATTTTGCACTTTATTGAGCTGTGATGTGCTTGCGTCGTGAGCTGCCAGGGGAGCCTTTATAGCAGTGATTCTCAACCTGTGAGTCGCGAAGTGTTTTTTGAGAGGGTCGCCACAATTTTTTTTTTTTTTTTTAATATTGTTAAGTTGGAATTATATTTTGAAGTAATTAATTGTAATAGCTTTTAATGTGTTTTCTGTATTAAATTAAATTTACCTGATCTTGTATTTTGGGA
Organism: Andrena bicolor; assembly: GCA_960531205.1. Taxonomy (NCBI): domain Eukaryota; kingdom Metazoa; phylum Arthropoda; class Insecta; order Hymenoptera; family Andrenidae; genus Andrena; species Andrena bicolor. Next base: position 1,843,852 of record OY482668.1, on the reverse strand, counting down.
GGAGAGGGCAGGTTATTTGAATATTATAAATTGCGATCATGATTAAAAAAAAAGGTGGGAGATACTGTAGTTTACAGACTTATTACGTGTTTGTTATTGGGAAGCATGTAGGATTGGATGGAACTTAAGCTTATTTGTAAGATGCTGTTGTAAATGTGTTGAGGGAAGAATGAACAGTTGGGAAGTTTGAAAGAGATTGGGAGCCAAAATGAGTTTGCTTTGAAATGTGTAGACAGTAAGGTGTTAGGAATGGATTTTTTAAACGAGGGAGAAAGCATTATTTTTGTGACAATTACAGTTTCTTTCAATCAACGAATGCTTTAAACTCGTGAATCTTGGATCTTCCTTAGATCTTGACTCTTTTTATTATTCTCTGTTAATAAATCGTGCAATTATTTGTGCTGAAAGTCCACATCATGATCCAGCGTCTCTTTGTTGAAGTCTTTTATTATCCACTCACGTACCACTGGTCATAATTCGTTTCATTTTATACCTCGATGTACCAGACTTCAGGTTGCAAGCGATGCATTTCAAAAATTGGTAGTAAGCATGGTTCTGAATAATCGAATACGAAAGAAACGTGAGAATAGTGCTGCCTTGTCAGAAATGCCTTCTCTTTGAGGTAACTTGCAGTATTATTTCGAAAGGCACATCTTCTCCAACTGTTCTATTTTCTTTGGATCGATCCAAACGTGTATCATTCTTGTCAATTTCGTTCTTAAATCCAGATAGTCTAAATTATTGCACAGCCTCTTTAAAATCCAAATTACAACACTTAAAAAAGTGACTCATAGATTACGTGAATCAATAACAATTACCATAAATTGTACATTTTTTTTAGTGTGGAATAATGGTAGAATTAATGAACTAAAAAAACTTGGTCAATTATTATAGAAACATCCTACAATATCTTTAATATTCTCCGGCGGGTTTCGATTGTCTGACCACTACATTCATTATCTTGGCGCACTATCTAAAAAGAAATCTCCATAAAATTCGATACATAGCTCTGCCTAAATCAAAAGAGACCGATTTTATTCTCATTCACAATTTATTCCAATATCGCATGATACATAATCATCTCTGAAGATCAATTTGAATGGTGTTGGATTACAATACTTGATTTAACTTGGCAAAATTGACTCGGGGAGGATAGTCAACGTCTTACATTAACAATTATTTCGCAGTATCGCACCACTTCGTAGAACACTTCGTCCACAGTTTTCGCGTTAAAAATTATTCGTCAGTTCGGCGAGTGGACCAAACGAAATCAATTTGAACGCGACAGCGCTAGAAAACCACGGATGCAAAAGGGCGGAAGGGCCGAATACACGGTTTTAAACTTCAACGTTTCTCTTTCCGTTGTGTCAGGGGGTTTTACCTGCGATTCATTTCCGGCTGCACGGGTTAGAGGTTAGAGCGTCGGATTAGCCGAGCTTTTTCGCTGGCTTGCGTGCTTCCTGCTATTTTTTCCACGCTCCTTCCTCCGTCCGTGATAAATATTTCCGCGTCGATTCGACTCATTTCGATATTCAGTCGCGACTGGGAATTGACAGAACTCGTTACGGCGACCGGCTACAGGCGCGAGACCCAATGTTGTCTGAATATGAAAATTGAGAGAAGGATGGATAAAAGGAACGGACGTTCCTCTGCCACTCTTTTCCGCCCAGGCAGGCATTATCAATCGTTACTGGCCAATTTGCCTGCAGCCTCGCCCGAATCTTTCGAGCCTGTTCTGGAATGGCAAAAAATAATTGCCGCGCTGCAGGCGGCGGTCGCTAGCACGCGAAGCCGAAACAGGTAGACCGTTTCTCTGCTTTCCAGCGAAAATTGCATCGCGTATTAAACCTTTTAATATTGGGATTCGAGGCTCCTTTGAAGTCTGCTTCAGGCACCAGGCGCGAAGAATTCACCTGTCCGAGCCTGTGCGCGGATATAAACAGGGAAAGGGGTGGAAATTAAAAATTTCGTGTAAAGTGTACAACGTGGACCGTAGAATAGAGACTTTCTTTCCATTGTGTTGCGAATATTCGAGATTAACCCTTAGGCTGCCGCTATTTTTTCGTAAAAATAGGGGTCCTTTTTCCAAAAATTTTTATGTGTGAGTAGTCAATAGGGCCCATAGAGTCGAGGGGGTAGAACCGTGCCAATATAGTGGCTATAGCGGCAGCCTAAGGGTTAACGTTACAGGTAGACAGTTTGTACACGAATAACTGGGCAAATTGCTTATTACGATAAAGAGTAATATCGCATTAGTCGTCAGATCGCGAGAGATGAGAGATAGGAGCGACGAGAAGTGGAGCACGGAGGACGATTTCCACATGTAAACGTAATAGAGTAATCGCGGTGATAATTAACCACTAGCATCTCGTTCAATGTTACGGTTTTTCGAGCGTGCGGATCACGACTGGTTGGGATGACGAATGCTACGGATTTAGCTGCATCTCGCCGACGGGGTCTGCGGTAATTTGCAAAGCCAGTTGTCCGATGTCGTGCGTACCGACCGTAATGCATTGTTTCGCATCTGCGATTTCGTGACAGGGGACAATTCGTTGGCAGGCCACGGAGACCTCGAGGAACGGTGTTGGTGGTAGCTAACAGAGCCTGTTTGGATTAGCTTTTGTCAGCTAGCGCTCTGGGCGATTTTATATTTCGTGTGCACGCGCTTCGGGGACGTGGCGTTTTCTGTCAACAGCAGTGTGTTACGATTTCATAACGATCGCGACAGGGAGATTCGAATCTGAACAAGTAAAGTAGGGCGTATCGATTCCACTTCTGCGTGTTTCGTAATGCAAAAGAAACGCGCGAGGAAAGATTTGCTTGGCAAAAATTGAATTCTATATAGTCGTCTCGCGTAGGTGAAATTGTAGATGGGTATAATTTATGGTGTCGTAGATAAATGTGTTGGCGGAGGATTGTCAGGAACGAAGTTGGACCTTGAACCTTAATTTTTTTCAGAAACTAGGACGGTCGTGTAAACGCGTTAATTAAAGTATCCAAAGTATTTGATGGTAACAGTGATATCGATCAACCTGATTATCACGCACGCGTCAAATGACACAGAAATATCCATCCAGAAGACGAGAAATGAGAACAGCTGTCGATGCTTGGCCCCGATGCGCTCGCTATGACGTTAAACACACGTGACAGCTGCATGTCACGTACATACCTACGCTCTTTTTCGTCGTTTCCATCTGTAATACACGCGCAACTAGGACCACCTATTCTGTGCACCCTGTGTCCCTAAAACGAAACAAGTAATTCGAATGCTTTGCATCTGAATCTGTCGGGTTATGGCCACAAGGCGAATTTTCGTTCTCCGATACGATGCTGGTAAAACCTGAAGTTATTATTATTATTATTATTATTATTAAATATCTTTATTGCACCATTACAATTAAATTAAATTACAATGGCGAGTAGGTGAGGTTCAGCATTAACTGCTGCTCTACAATCTAACCTAAAAAGCCGTTGGGAGGTAAGAAAAAGGAAAGAAAGAAAAGAAAAGAAAAGAGGAAAGGAAGAAAAGAAAATAAAAAGGAAAGAAAACAAAATAAAATAAAATGCAATAGGAAATTACATAGGAAACCGGTGGGGAGGATGAAGTTGGGGCTGAAAATCAGAATTCTCTAAAGGATTCGAGTTTACAGAATTTTTCGACTTACTATTATAATTCTTCCCAAACGAATTCAAAATTACTACCTTACTATTATAATTCTTCCCAAACGAATTCAAAATTACTACCTTACTATTATAATTCTTCCCAAACGAATTCAAAATTCCTACCAAATTCCATGTTTTTATAAATCAGCTGCATTTGGAATTACAGTTATATTCTCGAGTATTTCATTCCACAGCATCCAAGGATTATTCCTACTTCTTCCCTCTATTGAAATAAGTAATCTGCACGGTGGAGAAATTGAACAACGCCATGGAAGGATTATTAAAACATTATTCTCTATACCGATAGATTATCAGGTGCTTAGGAATAAGAACAGCTAAGTGGTAATTGTATCTGTTTCCTCATTGTGTTCTAAATGACGGTGTTGGTGTTAATTTCACGGCCAGGCGTGTATTCCTCGACGCTACGTTACGATGTGAAATGACCAGAAGCATTCACTCCCGGAATTGTAAAAGAATCCGAGCACGTTCGCTCGGAGGCAAGAATTTCACGCGTAGATGGGAGGCGCCCAGAACGAGCCCGTTGTTTAACTGTCCCACGTCTACGCGAACAATAATAACGTCGTTCCTCCACTTTCCTCTCTCAATCGCCGGCGGTTGATCGTGCGTGCAAAATGACGAGGTTTCTTTCTGCTAATGCCCCTCGTCGTATTCTTTAACGGTTATCACATTGCTGCTTGACGATCGCTTTAAACCGTGCACGATATCTTCGCTTTAATGATCCTCTTAATTGCTTGCTATAGCACAAGCCACTCGGAAGTTTTCACGACGTCCTTACGCCGTACTAGCTGGCTACTTGAACCTGACAATTCTCGCCGGATACTGTTCGCTCCGCTGAAATAATATCGTAGAAATTCGCCACGCTAATGAAGAGCCTGTCCTTATACGAGTAATCGATACAGAGGCTATCAGAATTCACGTTTCCTCGCTGCGATGACCATTCATCTTCGGATAGAATCGACGCGACGGCGGTTAATCGTGTGAAAGTAGAACGGGTCAACGTTAAACAGACACGTGGAAGAGGTTATTAATTGAAACACTTGTCATACCGTCCAGGTTCCTAATATCGCCACTCATTATATCTCGCAAAGCAAGCATTAAAATTTATCGGTCAGGAACTGGATTGGTACCTAAACATATGTGAGTAGGCATCTTGCAATTGCACCGTCGTGTGATCAACAATTACAGAAAGGAAAGAATTTTAGTGAATCTTAACAGTGTAAAAATTTATTGAACTGCGAAAATTTTACGTCGCATTTGGAGAAGGTAAATCTAATTATTCTGGGAATGCAAGAATATCTACTAGAAATATCTAATTAATGATCTACTTAAGGTGTGGTTCCAGTCTAAAAATCGACTTTTTTTATTTCATTTTACGAATGCTCAACCTTTTAGGAATACCTGCAAAAAATACCTGTTAATAAAAAAGTAATTTTTTGTAATTTTTTTCTGGTCAGTCTTTGAGTCTTAATTCAAAAATTTTAGGTTTCAACGATTCAAACTTATGCTACATGAAACACGAATAATTTCTCTTTACTTTCAAACAAATTAAATAGAAATATTTAAATTATTATTCAATTAAAAGCGACTTAACTTTTGCTAGGCGACATTGAGTCACCATTTTTATGTATTCTTCAAAGTTTAACAATACAGAAAATAGAAAACGTATCCGACTTCTCATTGATCAGCCGGTTTTAGTGAATTGCAGTCATCTCTTTGAAAGAAGAGATGGTTCTTGCGATTCCGATTCCAGCCAGCTAGGTAACAATTAAAACGCTGCAACGCATCCGTACCGCTAATTCCATCAAAGCAACGCTCCTCGATGAAACATTCCGCGAGCACGAAAAATCCGCGCAGACCCCGCCGCGCCGATGGCCAGCGAATATTAAATTGGCGCAGAAGTTGCGTCGCGATCGTTCATTGCTGAAACAACAAACCGAGCGAAACGTTCGCGTCAATTATAACTCGCTAACCGGTTGGGAACTTTTTAATTGAACTCGAAACTCCGTATTCCCCGAGTTCCCTCCCGGGCGAACATTCGCGAGCACTTGGAATCAGCGGGAAGACGTTCCGTCGCGCGCGCGGAACGTTTCGCAAGTTCAGGCCGCGTGTCGAAGCCATTCGCGTGCCTTCGGGCGCGTTCACCGCCGCGACGAACACGGCTGAAAATTCTGCCGGATGTTTCCGAATACGAGGCGGGCCCGCGAGGAGCCGCGCGAAATTAAGCGAAGTTCGCGAGCCGGGACTCGGTCGGTGGAACGCGTGACGGAAATTTCTCAGGAGACCATTGTCGTGTACTCTTGAATCATGAAGCAACTTTCGGAGGCTTCTCTTCTTGGAGGAAAAACCTGAGAGCGCTTTCCGACTAGTCTCGCCCTTTCTTTGGATTTAGCTACTATCTTCGCGACGCTCGTAATTCTTTTTGAGAATGTGACGATGCTTTTGTCGCTGCTGCCTTGTAGTTTCGGTTCTCCCACTTGCTAGAAACCGTACGAATGAATTTCTGCAAATGGAGACGGGGAACCTTCAAGATTTATTACATTTAGGGTAAACCAACCAGTAATTGACCGGATACCAGTGAATGAACATTATTCAAAGAAATGTCAATTATAAATTTAAAAATGACTATTTGTTTATAAATAGAGTGTAGTTGCACTTTTAATATCCCATATTTTTAGTTTTGCGTATTAAAGAAACATTAGTAAGCAGAATTCTTAATAAAAGTATGCGGTCATTTACTGGGCTTCTCATTCAACAATTCGGTCATTTACTGGTTTCTTTACCCTATTTTCGATTTATTCCTCGGACCACATTTTTAATATTTTTCTACATTTTGGAAGCACGATTCACTGTCGCATTCAGCGGCTGAGGCATCCCGATAGTGTCCTGGAACATCAAAAAGGGGCGCATCGAGATCTAAAGACTCCCCGGCACAATTGTTCGTTCTTATCTGTAAGATAGATAAATAGGTGTATGTGGCGCGGCCGCGGAGATCCGACAGATACGTGCTCTCTGTAAACAATATCCGTGCGCTGCAGCGAGTCGCGCCGCAAAATGTGTTTCCCCCAAAGGATCGGTAGAGATTCAGCGTTGCATCGAATCGCCTTGCATGCGGTTGTTCCGTCTTGTGTGACTGCGCCTGTCTGTGCGGGGAATTGGAAAGCGAAACATATCTCTTTTCAATCGATCTCGCGAGCTCTTGCACGTTTCCTCTGAGCCATGACGGCCGACGAGCAGACGTCTAAAAATCAAAGAGCGAACGATCGCCCCGGGCAACGGTGCGGATTATCAAGGAAACACGAGAGGGCCGATAAAATCGTGGGGAATGTTGACTGCACGGCCGATCGTCGTGTTCGGTCGTTCGCCTTTAAAACCCTCCTCGATAACCGCCGCGGAGAACCGTCTTTGGACCAGTCATTCCCTTGAAATCCTCGTGGTCAACTGGGATATCTGGCGCATCTCGTAGATTCTCGCCGGCAGAATGCTCCAACGGATTCGCCGATATTCCTCCCAGTGATACGCGTCCCTCTAAGAATAACCTCGAAGGATTTCCCTTTGAAGCTCTTTACCCTGCTTCGGCACCACGCGAGGAATTTACGAGACGAGCGCGCGATCGGCAACCGGAAACGATCTTCTCGCGCTTCGTCGCTTAATGCTTAATGCCTCTGTCGTAAAACTTCCACGGCTTTTTGCGCCGTTCAAGTTTTCTTCGAGTCAGGAGCGCGAGCAATGAAAATGCGTTGCAGGGAGATTTAGTGCGACGGGGGGAATTAAATCAAGCGACGTATACCTAAGTATCGGATCGTGCGATCAAAAGTGAATTTTCATTCTCCAGTGCATTCGGAGTAGATCCGTTATCCAAGGTAGTGGTGGAGAACTATCGATGGTACTTACGATAGTTATCGATGGTTCTCACTATCGAAATTTGTAATAATATTAGAAATTAAATTTGGGATTCTGAATTTCAGCTGTTATTATTTTTCAATTGACTAACCTACGATTTTCAATACCGATAATTCTCGATAGTGAAAATAAGCCATCTATAGTTTTTGATAGTTCTCACTATCGAAATTTGTAATAATATTAGAAATTCAATTTGGGATTCTGAATTTCAGCTGTTATTATTTTTTAATTGACTAACCTACGATTTTCAATACCAATAATTATCGATAGTGAAAATTAGTAGTGGAGAACTATCGATGGTACTTAGGATAGTTATCGATGGTTCTCACTATCGAAATTTTTAATAATATTAGAAATTAAATTTGGGATTCTGAATTTCAGCTGTTATTATTTTTTAATTGACTAACCTACGATTTTCAATACCGATAATTATCGATAGTGAAAATAAGCCATCTATAGTTTTTGATAGTGAAAATAAGCAATCTATAGTTTTCGATAATGAAAATAAGCAATCTATAGTTTTCGATAATGAAAATAAGCAATTTATAGTTTTCTATAGTGAAAATAAGCCATCTATCGTTTTCGATAGTGAAAATAAGCCATCTATAGTTTTCGATAGTGAAAATAAGCAATTTATAGTTTTCTATAGTGAAAATAAGCAATCTATAGTTTTCGATAGTGAAAATAAGCAATCTATAGTTTTCGATAGTGAAAATAAGCAATCTATAGTTTTCGATAATGAAAATAAGCAATCTATAGTTTTCCATAATGAAAATAAGCAATCTATAGTTTTCGATAATGAAAATAAGCAATTTATAGTTTTCTATAGTGAAAATAAGCCATCTATAGTTTTCGATAGTGAGAACCATCGATAACTATCGTAAGTACCATCGATAGTTCTCCACCACTAATCCAAGGTTCGTTTAAGAAAACTTTCCTCTGATCCAAAGTTCCTCAAAGTCATCCTCCACTTGTTGCACTCAACAGAAATTAGGAATCCCATCGGACAAGGATCCGAGAAATCATTTATTCCTGTAGCGTTAGAATATATATATTCGCGTCGCTATCAGACAGAAAATTATTTCTCGTTTTCGACTGAGCCACGAGTCACAGCCGCGACTGTGTGCAAGAAGGGGTTTGACTCGAAAACGCATTCCACTTATTGCACCGATTTAACGCGTTAAAAATACAGCGATGATAGGATTACCGCCTGGTGGCAAGGTGTTGAGCGCCGAATACCCTCGGCACCGGTTCTTCGTTAATGAATCACGTTCCCTTAGCAGCGGGATGCTCGTACAAAGTAGCACAGAGAGTTCGCTGGTGTCGGTGACGGATGTCAGCGGCGATATTAAGAGATGCACGGTGACCTTCGTCGCCGGCAGGCCTTTAATTTCAGCCTGGACGGGCTGCCCGGTCACAAAGTGGTTTACAAATAAAGCCGCTGGAGTGCCAGGGACAGCGTAGCCCGCGAAAACCGCCACCGTCTAGATATCTGTGGGTGTGGACGGTGTCGAGCACTCTTGGCTCTCGCCTCCTCGCTGTCGGGGCTGATGGAGGCGGAGGAAACGGGCGGATAAGAGACGCGAGAAACGATCGAGAGAGGCAGAAAAGAGAAGTGGGAGAAGAGGTGTGCCGTGTTTTTGACGATAGATAGGGTCGGTTCTAGTATTCTGGCGACACTCCAGCCTCTATATAAATACCACCGGGAGTCACCACTCCCGTCCCTCTTGCGCGTTTCTCTTCTGCTTCCCGCGTACTCGACACGCTTCATTATTTCTCTTCTTCTTCGTGGTCGTGGCCGCCTTCCGCGCCTTCCCTGCCTTCCCTGCCTTCCCTTCCCTTTTTACGCGTCGTGTGTCGCACCGAGCTTTTTGCCGCCGTTAACCGGCCGCAAACTGCGAGCGCCGAGCGCCCCTGGACACCGTCAAAACTAATAACGAGGCGGCGCGCGAGCGACAAATGAGGTACTCTCGTCGGATCGATAATACTCGCGAGCGTCCAGCATTTGTGTTTCTCTCCCTTCTTTCGTTTTTTTTTTATACCTACTCGCTGTGCTTTTTTCTGCCCGCGTGTTTGGTCGGGATTAATCGGCAACGCGCGAGGTTTGGAAAGTTTTATTGGTGGCAGGGATCTCTGGTTTTGTGACGAGCGATTAACGATGCGGTCGGAATGAAACTGGCGTCGGATTTCTTTTTTTAAGGGCGTAGTTGTTGGCGAGTTATTTTCGTTGAATGATCGTTTTTGTACTTCGCGATGTTCGTTTATTTTTCTGAATTTATTTACGAACGCAGTTGATCGTTGGTGGGTGGGTTTTGGTATTTGGTCTGCAGAGGAGGTTCGTTGGACGAGTCGTTATTCCCAGCTTCTCATCTCGGAAGAAAGTTGGACGCGAGGGTTTCAGAGACACGGGGGTGAGCCGCGCAATTTCGTTACGACGCGAGTTTCTTCCCAAACGGCACGTCGCGCGGTGTCGTTCCCTTCCCCCGCGGCGGAACTTCCACTTTGACTGGAAATCCAGCCGCGAGTTATATACACGTATGAAAAATGACAGTCCAGGCGGAGGAGCAGCCACTTCCTTGCTACATCCTCGATATTCGCGTATTCTCGGAGGACGTAGCTTCTTGCGAACGGTTGAATGGGCCGACACAAGGCGCACAGGTATTCGCTGGAAAGCGTATAAAGACGTCGCGAAAGCAAGTACGCCCGGATCCACCTGGGAAATTTAAGAGAACATTCTATCGTGCAGTTATCACGAGGATACGTGGCGGCCGTCCCGGCAACGTTACTGCTACTACTACTTCTTCTTCTTGACCTCGTTCAAGTTTCGCGAAAGCCCGTGGAACCGCTCGACCGCTTCGTTTCCAGAATTTATGTGCGACGTTAAACGCGGCCGCGCGTTCCGATCGATGCGAGTCACGACAATTCTGCCGATTTTATTCCACGCTCTCGCGTGTTGCGCGTCTTCTCTCGAGATTCTAGCACGGGATCACCTGCCCTCGTCGATCAAATTATTAGTGACGAATTATCAAATTATTGGTGTTTGTTGGAAATAAATGAATGTAATTATTTACTTTCGGGTTTCAGCGCCGATTTTAATGAAATTTAGATACATTATGAAACTCCACATTTTGAATAACTTTTACCCGATTCCGAATAAATAGCAAAATATTTTTCGCAATATCTGGCAAACTAAAGCCGAGCGACGGTAACCCTTGTAGAAAAAAAAATTATTCAGAAGCATATTCCGAAGAATATTATCTAAATTCTAAATTACATAAAAATCGGTGAAGAAACCCTAAAGCAAATAATTACCGAAATAAATTTAGCATAGTTATAGTGGAAATTAGTGTAAAGCATTGCACACAGTGGATGGAAAGATATAATCACAAGTTTGAAAATTCTTGTGAACAAGCTTGAAGAATTGATTGCATACGATTGCACGCAGTCGAGCAGCAGTGTCTAGAATCGAGAGAGAAAGTAGCGTGACCAAGAATATCTACCTATCGCTCATTGAGAAAGCACTGTGGTGTTGCAGTAACTTCGTAACTTAAATCCCCATTAGTCGTCGACCGATAGTACACGTGTGTAAATCTGAAATTCCGTGTCACTGTTCCGAGCGAGGAAAAAAATCGTTTAAGTGATCTTTGCGATAAAATGTTCAAGGTGCTTCGGTCGCTCTACATTCTGCGAATAGTGAATAATGGACGCGTCGTTTACCCGCGGCGTTACTGCATCCTCCGTTTTACTCAATTAACGGAGTCTCGTCGTTTTATTAATAGATTTATAGACACCCGAGGAGTGCGTAACACGCCAGTGAGTCCCACTAACCGCGTGTTCTAGACTCCGTAAAAATATTGCTCTCCTAGAGTCGTCGGAATGTAAACGAACGTCTTCGAATTATAGACCCAGCAGGTGTAGAATAGGGCTGTTCGAGTACTCGGAAAAAGCGAGCCGAGCCAGACTCGGTTCGAAAAACCGAGCCGAGCCGAGTACTCGAATAGAACCGAGTAGCTCGAATAGAACCGAGCAACTCGAATTTTTTCGAGCAACTCGAATTTTTTCGAGCAACTCGAATTTTTTCGAACAACTCGAATTTTTTCGAGCAACTCGAATAAAACCGAGAACTCGAATTTTTTCGAGCAACTCGAATTTTTTCGAACAACTCGAATTTTTTCGAGCAACTCGAATAAAACCGAGAACTCGAATTTTTTCGAGCAACTCGAATAGAACCGAGAACTCGAATTTTTTCGAGCAACTCGAATAGAACCGAGAACTCGAATTTTTTCGAGCGGCTCGAAGTAAACCGAGCGGGCCGAAAGAACCGAGCGGGCTGAAAGTACCTAGTGGGCCGAAAGTACCGAACAATCCGGTGTGTCGAGTAGTTTGAAGTTTGAATGTTTCGAATATTTTAGAATATGTTTATATACTGGATAATGATTCGTAATTATTATTATTATTATTATTTTGACATTATTAAGAAAATAGGATACGAGTAAAGGCGAGGCCGCAGTAATAATGTGAGTAATTAAAATGTAAATTGTAAATGAAAATATTCTCCAACTATTGAAAATAATTTTGCGCGTATGTATGATTTATTAATATTTCTTCTTGCATTTTCCTTTATTATTCTTTCTTTTTTGCCTTCTCCGTGTGGGCTATATTTCTGCCGAATCACCGTTAATAAAGACTGTTACCCGTTAATAAAAAATGAATAAGTATAAATAAATCAAGAATTCAAAGAGTCAAAATTGAGATTATGTGTTTTTCCATGTGTGTCTAGATGAAATTTAAATGTTTGCAAAATATACCATCTGAACGCTGTGTAGTTTAGAAACAAACCGAGATGCAAATTCATGATGTGCTAAAGTTTTTGTTGGGCATTGCCCACTACTGAAGACGCTGCAGAATTCGACGACCTGGAAGACTTCGAGGGTGAAATTAATGAAAATTTAAAAAAAATTAGTCTCCACACCTTTTCGTAGAAAAATAGTTACTATTATTATAATCATCTTTTTAGAGGTGTTTCGACCGTAAATCTTAATTATAAATGATATTGGCGCACTGATTCGGTCATGAAAAAAATATTATAATCCCCTATCTTAAGTTACCTAGTACTTCCATATTCAATTAATATTTTGATTAAAGTTTATTAATGAATGACTAAAGAAATGAAAATGAATTTTTCACAGCTGGAAAAACTTTAAAACTGCTGTGCTGTAAAATCAGGAAAACTGGACATGTCAGGTTTTGCCATCTGACCATGGAAATGTTAAAAGCATATCGATCTCGCATAATTCATTTCTCTAATTTTAATTTCTTTATCCAATTAATGTAAGATAACATTACCAATCTGTTTGGAGGAGGATGGGAAATGGTTGTGAAATAGCGTATGAAACCAGGAGAGATGAAATAAATAATATATTTATATATAACATGTAATATAAACATAAATTGTGTTTTCGTTTAAACAGTTTAATTACACGCTATAGTATATTACGCACATTTGTTATAAACATACTACATACAAGACATGTACATATACATACTATATCCATACAATTTCATACACATCATACACACACACACACACACACACATTACTTAATGTACTATCGTTTTTTTTTTTTTTTTTTTTTTAACGTGGGGAAATCCTCATAGGACACCTCGGCGGGGTAGTGTGAGACTCTTACTCACTAAAACCCCACGGCCACGGATTTGTCTATTATCCGAAAGAATCGAACGAATCATATTCTATACATGATGTACATACATGCACATCATTTTATTAAATTTGCCGATAAGAAGCAAAGTTGTTCGACTCTCTCGGATAATAAACATGACCGCTTCTCGCTAATAATATTGCCAGCCCTCGAGAACAGCCGCTCGCTGTACGCCTGTGTGGCTGGCACGCCCAAAATATTTTTGGCCACACGCGCAAGTGTTGGAAAACGCGTTGCATTTTCTTTCCACCATTGGAAAATACATTTATCCGATGAGGCGACTCTCCCTTCCATGTACATTTTTTGTTCATTGTCTAGTGCAATGTATATGTTGTCTTGCGCCTGCTCTTCATCTCTTCCAATATTACGTAAAAATTGGTGGATACTTCCCGCTGGCGATGATTCTGTCATATAAACATAATATATAACACACAACATTGAACACAGTATCACATAATCTTATTATTGTTTCACACTCACCTGGCGGTTCGTTTGGTGGTACGCCAGTCCTCCCATTCGATTCGCTTGCATTGCTCAGATCGAGATACTCCAACGCAATTGAATGCAGTACTGTGTGAGCCCATGCCTTCTTGTCTCCCGACAATAACCTATCCTTTATGCGAGGGTCCAGGAGCATTGCAATGAACAAAGATTTTGCCTCTTCAATAAAATGAAATCTCTCATTCAGTTTGTTTAACAATTGATTTCTGAAAGCGGCTATTGCGTCACAATCATTAGTATTTCTAACAGTTTGTCTCAAGCCGTATATAGTGAGTACATAGTTGGACAACGTGGCTGTATTTGCCCGTGTCATTAGGTCCGTCGCCTCTTTGAACACCTTGAGGCAATCGCGATAGTCCTTTATCCTGGACCACTCGCAACTGGATATATGATGTGGTATGTCTGGCTCACACAGAACCGCATTTATGGCAGATTGTACCTGGATTAAACGCTCCAGCATATCGAATTGGGAGTTCCACCGTGTCTCGACATCACCAATTAATTTCAGAGGAGGGTCGTTTGGAAAAATCCTCTTCTGTTCCTTTTTTAACTTTTCTGCCATCGATGCAGAACGGTGGAATAACCCCACGATGGATTTACATTTTTTGATGACGGCGGTCAATTCTTCGGAACTTTTTACTGAATCCTTTATGACCAACTGAAAATAACCCGTTGCATTATATATGAAATATTCATGGAGTATTACTTATTGTAACATTTAATTATTTCTTATTGTTTATTTACCTGCAATGTGTGAGCGAAACACGGAATGCGTTCCCACGTACCGCCTAGTCTTATGGCTTTGACCATATTGGCCGCATTATCCGTCACGAAATAAATCTTGACGTGAGGTTTTTCTAATTTCCAATCTCGTATGGAATTGCGCAGCACTTCGCACAGATGCTCGCTTGTATGCTTTTCCGGCAAACACATAATGCGGAGCGTGTAATTTTTTAAATTAAAGGCGTCGCACAGGTAGTGTACCGTCAATGACAGATAGCTTTCCGTGGCCCGAGACGTCCAGCTATCGGTGGTGAAAGCGAACGTTTGCACCTAATCGAAAACAGAAAGAAAACATTTATAAATCTCATATCGCGATGGAAAGTATTTTTAATATGGCATTGAACATAGTGACAGATATCACAAACATTGTAAAAATTGTACTTACATTTTCGCTGTCCTTGTCAAGGATTTCTTTCAATTTCTCCTTCTCGATTTGATATAACTGAGGAATTATTTCCTCGGAAAATACTGAACGATTGGGGATCCGGTAGCGCGGTTCAGCTACCCGCAGAAGGTTTTTGAACGCCACATCCCCAACCATAGAGAACGGCTGACAATCGGATATGAGCATCCGCGCAATTGCGACGGTCAGCTCCTGCGCGCGTGGCGAATTTTTATCTAAAGCTGCCACTTTTCGAGTGCACTTTGCGACAGTTCCCGCGGCTAAATTTCTCTCTGTCGGCGGCGGTGCTACGTAGACGTCGGCATGCTTGGTTGCCATATGCCTCCTAAGCGAGGTTGTTGATCCCGCTTTTGTTTTATAAGTCTTTTTGCACTGTAAACACATGGCTTCTTCGCGGGATGATTTTGAAAACCACTTCCACACGGAGCTTTGGTTTTTTCGTGGCCTTGCCGAGGTGGAGGGATGGTCCTCGCTATCGGACACTTGTTGTTCATCGTCGAGATTGCCGCCTTCCATGTGAACTACCACAGGGAAATGTGCCATTGTTCAAACAAACACGGGACGGTTGCTAAGATACTAAGTAAATGTCGAGTGATCACTCACGGACTGATACTTTGCGAATGCTGCTTGACCGGGAAAACACTACCGAAATTGACTCTGCTGGTGTATATTTTTGAAAGGGGATGCCAATATGCCTGGAAAATGCAGTGATTGGATGCAAATGACCAGAGTCGCTCATTATTGGTTGTCCTCCGTTTCATTTCGTCCGCGTGGGGGTACTTTCTGTATTGCAGGTACAGGTAAAAAGGCTGACGCTCCTACGCAGCTGGACGACCGTTATTCCTTCCTAGGGTTGTCCTGGTACGAATAAAATAATAAAACGTATCGCACCGACCGTAGCAAGGTTAAACGAGTTGCCACGTTTATTTCTTAAGGACCTCCGCTGAATTGTACCTACGCGTCTTGTATTTTTTTCCCCCAAAGCTATTAAACACGACCATCCGACAGAAAAAGAATTTGAAACAACGAGACCCGCACTATTCGTCATAATCGCTGCTACATCAAATGCGACAAATTCAAGGAAATGAATTTTGCCGCAGTTGCTCCTTTTCCATGCAGATCGTTTGTTCACCCTCGGCGTGAGCTATTTACGTTCAATATAATTTCGTCTTTGTCTGGTAATATATCTGTCACTTCCCTTCTCTCAATACCCGAAATGCGTCCCTTTTAACAGGCTAACGATTTTACCGTCTCGCTGGTAGCAAGTTGCCTTGAAGATACCTCGCGGTGGGACACAGAATCGAAATGCAAGTCCGCTGACTGCGCGTGGTCCCTGCGTTGCACCGCGAGGCGTAATGATGTTGGTCAATACTTTTTAATTGCTACATTGATGGCACCTTCCTTACATGTGGCATATTCAAGTAAAAACTGAGGGGGTAGGGGGGGTTGACTGGGGAACCATCCCTAATCCCCAAAAATTAATCAGGCTGATCGGTCTGAGCAGTCCTGGGATTTAAGTGAACGGAGCGGCAGATTTTCGGAGGCAACGCCTCCTTCCTCCCGCCGCGCGTCTTGGCCGCCGCGGCGGCGAAGGAGCTTGGAGCGCCTCAGGCCCGTACCATATAAACCGCGCGTAGCGCATTGGGGCGCCCCCGGTATCAATAGGTTTTCACATCACCCATGGAGGTATTATCATCGATGCGTTTTTTTTTATAGTGGTATCCCCTACAGGCCTATTCCACTGTGTCGCGCGATAAAAAATGGATTGGAAAAACGTGTTTTACTATCAAAATTTCAAATATGTTTGGGAAAACTAGATTTTCGCGCACGTATGGACGTGCTAGGCGTCTAAAATTTGAAATTTTGATAGTAAAACGCGTTTTTCAAATCCATTTTTTATCGCGCGTACAGTGGAATAGGCCTATAGGGGATACCACTATAAAAAAAAACGCATCGATGATAATACCTCCATGGGTGATGTGAAAACCTATTGATACCGGGGGCGCCCCAATGCGCTACGCGCGGTTTATATGGTACGGGCCTGAGGCGCTCCAAGCTCCTTCGCCACCGCGGCGGCCAAGACGCGCGGCGGGAGGAAGGATGCATTGCCTCCGAAAATCGGCCGCTCCGTTCACTTAAATCCCAGGACTGGGTCAGAGTATGACGCTAGGGTTGCGGTTTATGACCGTATTGCCCCGGGAGTCGGCCAACCCATAATGCAATATACGGATTAACTCAGGTCGAAAGAATCCTAAAATACTTTATACGGTGAAAGATATATTACCAGACAAAGACGAAATTATATTGAACGTAGATAGTAGGGTGAACCGAAATTTTTTTTACAATTTCGCCAACGCTGTGTGTTTTATTTTTGATCCTATACTAAAGCATTATTCATACCAAAAATTAATATGTTATCATATCACCCTCAGGTGGCGCATGGTAAAATAAAAAAAAAAACTTGTAAAGACTATTTTTTACAAATCAAGTATTCTGCGCTTTCCGTAGTGTCCACTCTCGCTCTAGCAATTGTTGATTATTAGTTTTACTGACTCAAGGTCGGGAAGGAGTCATATTCCCATCGATCGCTGTTCGCGGGACAAGTTGGGACCGGACAATGTATCTAATCTCGAACTTGAGTCAGTAGAACTAATAATCAACAATTGCTAGAGCGCGAGTGGACACTACGGAAAGCGCAGAATACTTGATTTGTAAAAAATAGTCTTTACAAGTTTTTTTTTTATTTTACCATGCGCCACCTGAGGGTGATATGATAACATATTAATTTTTGGTATGAATAATGCTTTAGTATAGGGTCAAAAATAAAACATACAGCGTTGGCGAAATTGTATAAAAAAAAATTTCGCTTCACCCTAGTAAACAGCTCGCGCCAAGGGGGAACAAACGATCTGCATGGAAAAGGCGCAGCTGCGGTAAAATTCATTTCCTTGAATTTGTCGCATTTGATGTGGCAGCGATTACGACGAATAGTGCGGGTCTCGTTGTTTCAAATTCTTTTTCTGTCGGATGGTCGTGTTTAATAGCTTTGGGGGAAAAAAATACAAGACGCGTAGGTACAATTCAGCGGAGGTCCTTAAGAAATAAACGTGGCAACTCGTTTAACCTTGCTACGGTCGGTGCGATACGTTTTATTATTTTATTCGTACCAGGACAACCCTAGGAAGGAATAACGGTCGTCCAGCTGCGTAGGAGCGTCAGCCTTTTTACCTGTACCTGCAATACAGAAAGTACCCCCACGCGGACAAAATGAAACGGAAGACAACCAATAATGAGCGACTCTGGTCATTTGCATCCAATCACTGCATTTTCCAGGCATCCCCTTCCAAGAATATACACCAGCCGAGTCAACTTCGATAGCGTTTTCCCGGTCAAGCAGCATTCGCAAAGTATCAGTCCGTGAGTGATCACTCGACATTTACTTACTGTCTTAGCAACCGTCCCGTGTTTGTTTGAACAATGGCACATTTCCCTGTGGTAGTTCACATGGAAGGCGGCAATCTCGACGACGAACAACAAGTGTCCGATAGCGAGGACCATCCCTCCGCCTCGGCAAGGCCACGAATAAACCAAAGCTCCGTGTGGAAGTGGTTTTCAAAATCATCCCGCGAAGAAGCCATGTGTTTACAGTGCAAAAAGACTTATAAAACAAAAGCGGGATCAACAACCACCCTTAGGAGACATATGCAAACAAACCATGCCGAAGTATACGCAGCACCGCCGCCGACAGAGAGAAATTCAGCCGCGGGAACTGTCGCAGATCGCACTCGAAAAGTGGCTGTTTTAGACGGAAACGCACCACGCGCGCAGGAGCTGACCGACGCAATTGCACGGATGCTGATTTCCGATTGTCAACCGTTCTGTATAATTGAGGATGTGGGGTTCAAGAACCTTCTGCGGGTAGCAGAACCGCGCTACCAGATCCCCGATCGTTCAGTTTTTTCCGAGGAAATAATTCCTCAGTTATACCAAATCGAGAAGGAGAAATTGAAAGAAATCCTTGACAAGGACAGCGAAAATGTAAGTACAATTTTTACAATGTTTGTGATATCTGTCACTATGTTCAATGCCATATTAAAAATACTTTCCATCGCGATATGAGATTTATAAATGTTTTCTTTCTGTTTTCGATTAGGTGCAAACGTTCGCTTTCACCACCGATAGCTGGACGTCTCGGGACACGGAAAGCTATCTGTCATTGACGGTACACTACCTGTGCGACGCCTTTAATTTAAAAAATTACACGCTCCGCATTATGTGTTTGCCGGAAAAGCATACAAGCGAGCATCTGTGCGAAGTGCTGCGCAATTCCATACAAGAGTGGAAATTAGAAAAACCTCACGTCAAGATTTATTTCGTGACGGATAATGCGGCCAACACTGTAGAAGCCATAAGACTAGGCGGTACGTGGGAACGCATTCCGTGTTTCGCTCACACATTGCAGGTAAATAAACAATAGGAAATAATTAAATGTTGCAATAAGTAATACTCCATGAATATTTCATATTTAATGCAATGGGTTATTTTCAGTTGGTCATAAAGGATTCAATAGATAATTCGGAAGAATTGACCGCCCTCATTAAAAAATGTGAAGCCATCGTGGCGTTCTTCCATCGTTCTGCATCGGCGGAAGAGATGTTAAAGGAGGAACAGAGGAGGAATAATCCAAACGACCCTCCTCTGAAATTAATTGGTGATGTCGAGACACGGTGGAACTCCCAATTCGATATGCTGGAGCGTTTAATCAAGGTACGATCTGCCATAAATGCGGTTCTGTGTGAGCCAGACATGCCACATCATATATCTAGTTGCGAGTGGTCCAGGATAAAGGACTATCGCGATTGCCTCAAGGTGTTCAAAGAGGCGACGGACCTAATGACACGGGCAAATACAGCCACGTTGTCCAACTATGTACTCACTATATACGGCTTGAGACAAACTGTTAGAAATACTAATGATTGTGACGCAATAGCCGCTTTCAGAAATCAATTGTTAAACAAACTGAATGAGAGATTTCATTTTATTGAAGAGGCAAAATCTTTGTTCATTGCAATGCTCCTGGACCCTCGCATAAAGGATAGGTTATTGTCGGGAGACAAGAAGGCATGGGCTCACACAGTACTGCATTCAATTGCGTTGGAGTATCTCGATCTGAGCAATGCAAGCGAATCGAATGGGAGGACTGGCGTACCACCAAACGAACCGCCAGGTGAGTGTGAAACAATAATAAGATTATGTGATACTGTGTTCAATGTTGTGTGTTATATATTATGTTTATATGACAGAATCATCGCCAGCGGGAAGTATCCACCAATTTTTACGTAATATTGGAAGAGATGAAGAGCAGGCGCAAGACAACATATACATTGCACTAGACAATGAACAAAAAATGTACATGGAAGGGAGAGTCGCCTCATCGGATAAATGTATTTTCCAATGGTGGAAAGAAAATGCAACGCGTTTTCCAACACTTGCGCGTGTGGCCAAAAATATTTTGGGCGTGCCAGCCACACAGGCGTACAGCGAGCGGCTGTTCTCGAGGGCTGGCAATATTATTAGCGAGAAGCGGTCATGTTTATTATCCGAGAGAGTCGAACAACTTTGCTTCTTATCGGCAAATTTAATAAAATGATGTGCATGTATGTACATCATGTATAGAATATGATTCGTTCGATTCTTTCGGATAATAGACAAATCCGTGGCCGTGGGGTTTTAGTGAGTAAGAGTCTCACACTACCCCGCCGAGGTGTCCTATGAGGATTTCCCCACGTTAAAAAAAAAAAAAAAAAAAAAACGATAGTACATTAAGTAATGTGTGTGTGTGTGTGTGTGTGTATGATGTGTATGAAATTGTATGGATATAGTATGTATATGTACATGTCTTGTATGTAGTATGTTTATAACAAATGTGCGTAATATACTATAGCGTGTAATTAAACTGTTTAAACGAAAACACAATTTATGTTTATATTACATGTTATATATAAATATATTATTTATTTCATCTCTCCTGGTTTCATACGCTATTTCACAACCATTTCCCATCCTCCTCCAAACAGATTGGTAATGTTATCTTACATTAATTGGATAAAGAAATTAAAATTAGAGAAATGAATTATGCGAGATCGATATGCTTTTAACATTTCCATGGTCAGATGGCAAAACCTGACATGTCCAGTTTTCCTGATTTTACAGCACAGCAGTTTTAAAGTTTTTCCAGCTGTGAAAAATTCATTTTCATTTCTTTAGTCATTCATTAATAAACTTTAATCAAAATATTAATTGAATATGGAAGTACTAGGTAACTTAAGATAGGGGATTATAATATTTTTTTCATGACCGAATCAGTGCGCCAATATCATTTATAATTAAGATTTACGGTCGAAACACCTCTAAAAAGATGATTATAATAATAGTAACTATTTTTCTACGAAAAGGTGTGGAGACTAATTTTTTTTAAATTTTCATTAATTTCACCCTCGAAGTCTTCCAGGTCGTCGAATTCTGCAGCGTCTTCAGTAGTGGGCAATGCCCAACAAAAACTTTAGCACATCATGAATTTGCATCTCGGTTTGTTTCTAAACTACACAGCGTTCAGATGGTATATTTTGCAAACATTTAAATTTCATCTAGACACACATGGAAAAACACATAATCTCAATTTTGACTCTTTGAATTCTTGATTTATTTATACTTATTCATTTTTTATTAACGGGTAACAGTCTTTATTAACGGTGATTCGGCAGAAATATAGCCCACACGGAGAAGGCAAAAAAGAAAGAATAATAAAGGAAAATGCAAGAAGAAATATTAATAAATCATACATACGCGCAAAATTATTTTCAATAGTTGGAGAATATTTTCATTTACAATTTACATTTTAATTACTCACATTATTACTGCGGCCTCGCCTTTACTCGTATCCTATTTTCTTAATAATGTCAAAATAATAATAATAATAATAATTACGAATCATTATCCAGTATATAAACATATTCTAAAATATTCGAAACATTCAAACTTCAAACTACTCGACACACCGGATTGTTCGGTACTTTCGGCCCACTAGGTACTTTCAGCCCGCTCGGTTCTTTCGGCCCGCTCGGTTTACTTCGAGCCGCTCGAAAAAATTCGAGTTCTCGGTTCTATTCGAGTTGCTCGAAAAAATTCGAGTTCTCGGTTCTATTCGAGTTGCTCGAAAAAATTCGAGTTCTCGGTTTTATTCGAGTTGCTCGAAAAAATTCGAGTTGTTCGAAAAAATTCGAGTTGCTCGAAAAAATTCGAGTTCTCGGTTTTATTCGAGTTGCTCGAAAAAATTCGAGTTGTTCGAAAAAATTCGAGTTGCTCGAAAAAATTCGAGTTGCTCGAAAAAATTCGAGTTGCTCGGTTCTATTCGAGCTACTCGGTTCTATTCGAGTACTCGGCTCGGCTCGGTTTTTCGAACCGAGTCTGGCTCGGCTCGCTTTTTCCGAGTACTCGAACAGCCCTACACGCAACCCTGCCGAAACGGTACCTAACGTGGCCCGCCGTCTCGTTTCAGCGTTCCCCCCTCGAACCCACCAACCCACCTCGGGCCCCTTCCCCCTATCCTTACCATGCCATTTCAGCCCCCGTTCCATCCCCCCAACCTACCTCTAACCCCACCTCCCCGGCCGCCTCTTTCTCTTCGAGTCGACGATACGACGCGCGGTCGGCACGAAAGACGTTACGAGAGGGCTGCATCGACCACGCGAGAAAATTGCACCGTTGCGTTTTAAACGTTAGGAAAGTAGACGGGAAACGGGAGTAAATCGGCGGATAGTTTCGCGGACGTTCTGGGCCCAGATATGGGTCATGCAATCGAGATTCGTGGCGAGCACGCTTGGGGAGGGAACAGTTAAGTGGGGAAAAATGAGGGGGCGTTGAACGGGACGGGAGGGTGTTTGGGGTGGGTGTGCTTTGAGCGGCGTCAGATGGTCACGGTATCGGTTCATGGTGGTTTGGTAGTGTCTAACAGATTCAAATGCATTGGAATGAATTGGGGCTGTATTATTTGGTAATTCGATACGTAATGTGTTCTCTTTCTGTTG